>CM068375.1:343388428-343988428 GCA_034769895.1 Magicicada septendecula
CGATTTGTTTTCTCTATATCTCTTTAAATAATTTTATTCATTTAAATGTTCTCCTCCGTGAAATTCCCTTTATCTCACTTCTTACAATGCTAACTTATATTTTTACTTCTTAATACTAATATCCCTAATTATCCGTAACTCACAATATCGTGGCCCGACTGACATCGGCTTACTCTAACTACACAAGTTAGCTTTCAGCACTCTTTAATGATCTCTTGGCACCTTTCTGCCTCATCATTATCCTTTTCAGTCGGCGCCGTTGTGACTTGTTACTTTACATGTATATAATTCTTTCTTGATTATATACCATAGACTTACTTCTAATATAATCTAAAGAGGATCCCATACTCCACTCTAGATCATTGCTAATCCTAACATCTTATACTACCGAGAGAAGCGGAATTTCACGAAGATAATTTTTTATTCTCTCTTTAAATGACCAGTTGTAATACATAAACAAAAGGGGGCAAACACTTTACTTTCAACGATCAGCTGTTACGCTGGAATGTGGGTCAAACTAGTTTTCTTCAAACAATGGCATCGTTTATACGTACAAAGGGGGAAGTTAACTCGAGGGAGAGTATATCTCTATTGTTCCATTTAACAATAGCTGGCGGACAGCTTATTAACTTGCACTGGCTTGCATCAAAGAGGGGTGGCGTGTGCGATGCTTACGCAATGTTACGGCCCGTTACCAAGCTGAGTTTTGTCTTCAATACTGGCAGCTGGGGAATTATTTTCAAGCAGGACACAACCGGGTGTTTACATTATTCACACATATTTTTATTATTAATTTCTTTTTACTTATTCCACTAATACACTTTTATAATTATAATTAGCTAACGTGTTATAATAATTTACGATATTATTAAACCTTTTATTTTAAATGACTTATCATTTATTATTATTATTTTGGTCTGATTTAAGAAACGGTTTCTTTTTTGTTTCGAACTCGTTTATTTACTTAGGGAAGCATCATTCCATAAAATTAATCAGTACACTTGTTTTGTTTAGTCAGTAGTTTATATAACTCATCGTGTCAATAGAAACACGAATTACACATTTATGCAGGCTTGTACAGGAAAACTACAGGTCTTATATTGTCGCAAAATAGACGTGTTAGAGACTGAATACTTTGACACGTACATACATGAATTGGTATAATAAAATCTAATCTTTTCACGTATAATTATATACGAGTATGTGCGTAATCTCACACAAAATATACACTTATAAATATCGTCAATATTTTTCATATATGCTACTTAGCCTCTTTCTTTTTACATACAAGTTCCTAACTGAGTGCATAGATTTACAGAGTAGAGTATTTTATAATTGACACTAAGTACACTAAGCATTTACACAAAATGAAACCAAAAACAGTGGCGCATTTTAATAATAAAATTATTTACTTTCTTTTTTTTTAATTTTCAACAATGTCTGAAATCTTTTGTTACTGGGCAAGGGGTCACACACTTTGTAATACAATAGAGGGAGCTGATGTATTGTCTAACTCGAGGTGGCAGAGCGTAACAAAGGGATAGTTTGGTACAAGCGGGAACAGGTCATTTTCTTGTCTGAGATTGTCGTTAAACAGACAAGTTGGGGAATGCATTTTTTAACAGGTTTTACCCAGGGCTTACAATGTTTAAATAATTATTATATTATATTTAAATATCCTTACCTTATATATCATGGTTATTATATTATATTATATTATTACGCCACATAATGATTATAAAAACACATTATCCTAATTCTGATTTTACTTACTTTAATTCTTCCTTTTGCGTATTTTAAATTAACATTCATAGAGTGAATAATTCTACCACATATTAAATGACAAACACAGAGTATTTTATTTTGCTAAATATCATTTATTCAGCAATTAAGCAGAGTGGCGCATTTGAAACGTTTTGCCTACGTCACAATTCGGGAACCTGGTTAATTGGCTCGGGTCAATTAAACAGGCTGCCATAATCTTAACAAAATCATGAATAACTATTAAGTACACAAATGTTAAATAGGGTCCCGTGAATTGAGGGATATAGACAAGGGGTTTGGTAGATTTATTCACTCACCTTTTGGACCATGACATCTCTTTATTACATAAATTTGGCAATGAGTATATTAAAGTTAAAACATTTTTACCTCTGGTACAAAGAGAATTAGAGTAATTTAGTAATGAGTTACCATAGTTTTTATTTTATTAATACCCTCGGATCCGAGTACTTCGTTTCAGCATATGATATTACATTTATAATATTTATTCTTGTGTTATCTTAAATACTGCTTTATTTAACCAAAAATTATTTAAATTAACGCATGTTATTGCTAAACATGAAATTACATTTAATTAAATTAAATCAGTCTTTCTTGTTTTACTTAACGTTCAGTTTTTATCTATTTAGTGTTTATCATACAATATTATACTTCAAGTTTTGAACCACTGAATTCAAAGTTCAGTGTCACCTGTTGGTATCATCCTCGGCGAATCGGCGACTCTCTCGGTTGTCCTGGTGTCTTGTAGTTTTCTTCTGAAGATCAGGTTTCTGTTGTTGGTGAAGTTTGGAAGTCATTTTAGTCATGGTGAGTCCTGGTTCTCTCCTTTTTTAATAAGTTGTAGTAATCGCTTGTTGTTTTGGACCTTTACACAAAAGTTTTATTCACTTGTAATCACGTCACATGTTGATTTAGTTATTGAGTTTCACATTATAATTTCACCATATTTCTAATTACATACACTTTATTGTTTAGATTCCCAGAGATGTCATAGACGCTCAATTCTCATTCACACTCACTTGTTCACTACATATTTACTTTAATTTTACTCGTAGATTATATTCGCGGTTCACATGTTGTTTAAATTTATATTTAGTGCCGCTACATCTCAACTGTGAGTTTATTTACTTTTGAAAATATAATTATTATACCGCATCTCGGCAGTATGCTGTTTAGGCTTCGACCGCTCCATTGCAAGTGGTTTATTAGTTAAGGGGTGAGAGTAGTAATCTCGCTTCACTTACTATTCAGCATAAAAGTAGTTCCATATTCGATTAATATTTACTCGTTTATCCTCTGACATATTTCATTATATTTAATTATACTACGGTATATCTTACTTATTATTTTATTATTGTACATCATTATGTTTTTTATCAAGTTCCGATTTAATACAATTATTAGTCATATTCACGGGTAATTATGCGTGTTGATGCCGGTTTCGGCAGGTTAAAGCCGGGTTAATTATTAAGGGGTGTTATCGCAATTTTATTATAGAATTCTTTTTGGTTTTAAAACTATTTATTTTGGGTATTATGGCGGGGTTACATTATCATTTTCATTAGGGGTTTATGTTCTGTTTTAATGTGAGATTTTAAATTATTTTAAATTTCTTTTATTTCATTTTTTCCTCTTTTAAAATAGTCACAGTGGTAGTAGTGGTAGTAGAAGCAATAGCAGTAGTAGTAGTAGTACCACTATGGTCTTAATGTACCACAGTAAAGGCTTTTTACGCGTTTTTTAAATCCTCGAAACCGACAAATGAAGTATTTATTAGTCCAACTATTTCTATTACATCCTCAGCCTTTAACACAGTACTGTGGGCGTGACGTTAAGAACCCGCGGTCAGGTAGCTTCGAATTCTTTGAATTCCACTGATGATGGCAGCCACTGGTGCCGTCGAATTGTTTGGTTTATCTGTAAACCGTAGACCACGGCCAAACAGCCCGGTAAACACTTTTAATACAATCTAAATACTTTGGTTCAAAATTATATAAATATTGAACACGTTTTTGTTTATTTTTTGTTGTTGTTATAATAGTAGCTTTGTGCTCATGTCAATATTGGAGGTAAGTTTTCAATTACGTCATAGCAGTTGCTTGGACCGTTCATGCAGTGTTTTATAACGTTTCAAATATTTTTCTGTTTTCCTTAATAATACATAAATTATTTCTTCTTTGTCAATTATATTCTCAATTTATTAATTTTATTTGTTATATTTCTCACTTTCAACTTATTAGTATAGAAAACCACCGAGCTTCTTTCAATACTTCGGTAATCTCGTTGTCGATACTTCCATAATACTGTTACGATATTAGAGGACAATCTACGTGTTTATCGAACGACCCAGTGGAATATGGCTGTAACGTTGTTGCGTACGTGATTCTCGGCATTGTTGCGAGATTGTTCCGGAGTCACTGGTCGACGCCTGCTGTGTGTAAGGCTGCAACCAATTATGTTCAGGTGTTTTCTAGTAGCATTATTGACGCGCAGTTAGCGAATATTCTGGAATCTCGGGGGGTATAAATACAAGTACTCAGAGACGTTCAGTGCGGTTTGTAGTATTGTGGCGAAGTGTTACGTGATTTATAATTATGCGAGACAATTGTAATAAAATTGTGTTTTATTTATTTCGTGTGAACAATTTTTATTTGATTTGTTGTAAGAAACTACCTTGTTGATTACAAACAGTTTAATTGTGATAATTAACGCTGCTGATTAGTGACGTAATTGGTGTCTTGTATTTTGTTTTCCACTGTACCATACGACAATCAATAGACCATCGTAACAATACGTTCGTCATAACTTAACAAAAGTTAAGTAGTTATTTTCTATTGAAATTCAGAAAAATATTCACTTTAAAATTAGTATTAGTTACTAAAATGACAAACTGTTTCAAAGATTGAAATACGTTTAAGGGGATATTTAAAAAAAGAAAGCGCAAAATTAAATTTTGCAAAATAAGCAAAAATCAGGAATTTCTTCATTTTTTTCTAACAATAAGGAAACACAACGGTCACACGAAACTTTGCTGAAAAAGCATATATACTTGAATAGTTGTATTACTTTTGCTTGTGTTCATGTTAATGCGTTTGGAAACAGTTTGATTTTTAATTACGTTCTAAAATATAAGATAACCTTCGTCTAATTAGTTTTGACTTTCTGTGTAATTACATGAAATTGATAATAAACATTGGTACAAGCCATCGACTAAAAATCAACAACATTAACGCTTTTTGTAAATACTCGAAGCAGACAAATAAAGTATTTATTAGTCCATTACTTCCTTAGAAAACATATTTGACGATTTCAGGTTAATCGTTCTGATTGAATTTACCATTGCCCATGTTTATTTGTATTAAAAAGTTCACATTTAATAATCAGAATTTAAATTTCAGAGCGTAAGTATCTGAGGGCATATATGTGTTTTTAAAAACTAACAAAATGACAGCATGGCAGGTCAGTGGTAGGGATGTTCTTTATTATTCTTCAACATGTACTAAAGGCTCAGCTCAAAGTCGACCCAATTCAATTCCGTCTACCCACTGATGTGGTAAAACAACAGCCTGTCTAATATACACAGACCATGACAACATTTATACGTCAACACAAACAACAAAAGCCACTCCCCACAGAGCGGCTCTTCATTAAAATACAGATTGGTTTAGCGTTTGATAGTGGTGTCTGCTGTACCATGGACAGACGCCGCAAAAATGCGTCATTCTAATGCTTAACAAAAGATGATAATAAAACTTTATTACAAAAATTCTTGGATTCCCCTATTATTAAATGTGATGATACATAGACTTACCAACATCGCACAAGATGAAAAAGGCTACAAAGACGAACTAAACACGACAAAATATCTAGCAGAATCCAACGGATACAACAGAACAATAGTCAATAAACTCCTACACAAAACAAAAAACAAACAACAGACAAAGACAGAAAACAACAAATTCATAACACTAACATACATAAATAGCCAAATTGTAAAAAATAGCCCACCAATTCAAAAAAGCAGGATACAGAAGCGCATACAAAAGTACAAACAAAACAGAACACACAACATCAAAACACACAATCACACAAAGCAGAAACTAAATTCGATCTGCCTCATGTTAACAAACTAAATTGCTCAGATTGAAAAAATTCTACATAGGCCAGACGGGACGTAGCTTCAAACAAAGATACATAGAACACACAAAGGCACTACACTCCACTACAGAATCCACCATTGTAAACCACCTCATTGAAGCAAACATCGACTCTAACATGGACATTCTAGACGTACACCCAAAAGGCCGAAAACTAGACACTCTTGAACAACTGGAAATATATAAACACACGAAAACACATGAAAACGGGATCATAAACAAACAGGCACAATTCAATTCAAACGCATTATTCGAACATATCACACCCCACACACACAACATCGATCCTTCAAAACTCGGTACCGTCGCCAAGAACAAGACGAACAGTGCTCCCAGCGCAGCCTCTGAAGAAACATTTTAAAAGCGAAAATTGTTTCAAGGCTATAAGGTAAAACTTTTACGTTTTTACCCATAAAAACTTTGTGTTCCGAGTCGTAAGTGAGCTAATTATAATTTATTATTAAAATTTAATAATGCAGTTTATAAGAAGAGAATCACGCCAACTACTTCCGAACGCGATTTTCTTGCTTTGACATGAATGCACGCAGCAGTCCAACAGATTGAGAATTCCACTGAAGGAAATTGTTTGATTATATTTGCATGGTATACATACCACTCACCGTTAGATTGTTGTTATTTATTTTATATTTTTTTTTAAATTTAAATACTGATACAATTTAGCAATATTACATTATATATTTTATTTTGTATTATTAATTATTGCTAGTCTGAATTATTGGATGAGCACATTTACCATTACCCATGCTTGTTTGTATCAAGACGTTCACATTTAATAATCAAATTTAAATTCAGTAAGTTTAATAAAGAAACGCCTGTATCTTTGTTGGTTTTGACAAGGCCGTTGTTAAAGTCGATAAAACTATGCTGTGGGATATGTTAGAAGAGCAAAGATAAATACAACAAATTTAAGTACCGTACAAGGTCTATAAAACTGATTAAGAATAGCTGTTAAAAATAATTGTGGAATTTCCTAAAAGATATCTGTCAATCAAGGTGTTAGACAAAGGTGCAGTATCACCTACTCTCTTTAACATTTATATTGACGACCTGGTCAGGAAATGGAAACATCTAACGGACACTAGTCTCAAGATACCACGAGATAGCTATTTTAATGTGATATTGTTTGCTGACGACTTGCTTGCAATTCAAAATTCAGGATTTTCTTTGAAAAAATTTGTTTTTAAGCTACATAGGATTTAAGTATAATATAATATAAAAATCTCTACCTTAGAGACAAAGTTATGTATTTTGAGGCAAGGAGCCAATAAGAAAAAAAATAATTAAAAATAATCGAATTCTACAACAGGTGACCTATTTTAATTATTTGGAAATGCTACTTTATTTGATAGGAATAATAATAATGATGTTAAGTTAGGCAAGTTTCGGATTATCTGCGGGACAATGAACAGTATTTTTAGAAACAAATTACGTCGAGAGACAATATTAAAGTTATACAAAGTTGTGGCAGTTCTTACAATGTCTTATGAGTGCGAATTATTAACAATAGCCAAGACACGAGACAGTAAAATATAGGCCTTGACAATAGCGTTCATAAGAGTAGTTAAAAGGTGTTTTAAATTTGACACTGTAAAAATGAGGTCATTAGAAAAGATTTACAAATTTTTAACTTCAATAAAAAATAAAAGATTACAAAAAACGATGGAAAAACACTTAGAGGGAATTTCAGATTCCAGACTAAGCAAACAAGTCTCAAAATACAAACCCGGACACAGGTGTGCGGTTGATATCTGGCTGGAAGACATGGCTAGAGGATCTTTCAAGGCGGAACAGCCAGCACCATGTTGTAATGATGATTATGAATTTTCAGAGTTTACTTATGGAGGTGCGTAAGTATCTGAGGGCATGTTTGTGTTTTTAAAATCTAACAACACGACTGCACGGTAGGTCACTGGTCAGTGGTTCCCATTTTTGATTCGACCGTGTGACATAAGGCTCTCTGTCTTTTTAATTTTGGGGGTATGTCTCACGGTAACTTCTGAAAGCAATAATGTATATTCATAAGTATTAGCGAGCATTTTTGTACCCTACAGCACTCTTTTGTCTATTGTTTTTGTGCTAGGTATTCGCAAAAAACAGGGTAACGTGTGGCAAAAACGTGACTGGATCAAAACTGTGAAAAAATCCCAAAATTCAATGTGGGGTATGAAATTAATGGTAAATTGAACTAGTATCTAAATATAGTGTTCATTTCTTAAAATCGTAAAATTTTAGGATGTTAAAACCCAAAAAGATGCTGATGCTCACATATTGTTTGAAATTAAAAAAAAAGAAAATCTGATAAAGTGTTGAATTTTTTTTAATGTCGAGTATTTTGACACATCAGAACCCAAAAATTGGGGGAACGTTTAATAAAATCGCAATATTAATATTAATATTATTGTGTATTAATGTGTGAAGCAATAGCATTTGCTTCGTCTGTTCTCTGCGAATACGTGGGAACTGGTAAACCAAGTTCTTGACATGACAAATTATGAACATTCAAAATATCTTCAATTTCTAATAGAGCTGTATTAAAGGATACTTCTTCGTTGTAATCTCTCAAACAATCTTCACTAAGATATACTTTAAATTCATTCCATAACGCCAATGCAGTGGCTGGCACATTTAACGCACAAATGTAACCAAATAAATTTCGCATTTGATTTGGTGAATGTAATTCTTTTGCTTCATTTAAACATTCGCGCCATTCATTATCATTTGAAGCAATGCCGCGAGCATGGCACGCTTCAACAAAAGAAGTGTGTATAATTCCATCGTTTGTTCTAACATCCTCAAATGATTTTGGAACACAGACATGTAATAAAAGCAATCGTAAATGGAAAAGTTCGATGTCTTTTGGTGATACTACATATATGCGTGTAATGATTTTATCACCTCCACGCCTTCTCTTCTTCCATTTTTTTCGGGAATCTTCCCACACATAATGCAAAGGAATTTCAATATACTTATATTCATGCGCTGATGGATCTGATCGATTCAATTCAAAAAATTCTAATAATTTTGTTTGTCTTGCATTTTCAATTGCTTGACGTTCTTGCCCTTCTCGAAAGTAAACATTCTGTCTACGAGGTAAATGAATGTCAAGTCTAACGATGGCAAGTGATTGAAAATGCATTGGTAATTCATAGATGCGCCATACAACTTCAGTTGATCCGACATAACGGCCATTTAAAATATTTTTTACTTCATCAGTTTGTATTTCTTGACCTGGTTCATTTCTCTCTGAACCTAATTCAACAGATGCACTGTCATAGCCTTTATACACGTATTTATAAACGTATTTAACACTTTTAACTGTAGTACATACTTCAACATTTATATGGCAATTAAGTTTGGCAAGAAAATACGGATTGTGTGGTACAACATAACGATTGTCGAGGCAACTACCGCGAACTTCAGCATTAATACCATTATCACGCCTTCTGTATAATGGATATCCATTTAATGATTCACATGTAAATTCATTAAATCGTTTTGGATAATCTTTTGTGCATTTTCCATCTCTCATACATACAGAATTTGGATTAAGTACACCGCATGGACCATGCATCATGTGTTTTACAACATATTCATGTAATGTAGGATGTGTTTGAATGTTAGGAATCTCCGCAGATACGGTTCATTTATCAATATCGGTAGCGTTAAAAATTTCACCTTGCTCATTTAAAGAGAGTAAAATGTGAGCATGAGGCAATCCTCTCTTTTGAAACTCAATTGTATAAATGAGTGCTTCTACTTTACCGAAGATTTTTTTTAGTGTAAGGCCCTCAATTAATGCTTTCAGTTTGGACTTGAATACACGCACAACAATATCAAGGTCGAAAATTAGCTGACTCACCTGCACCAATATTGCTAACTATTTCAGACCAACTTGGATTGCAAGTCATTGTAATAAACAAAGAAGGCTTTCCGAAATGTTGTACAATTGGCATTGCATCTAAATAATTCTGATACTTATTTCTTGGAGATCCATTGAATGAAGATGGTAAAACTACTCTACGGCCAACATTATTGGCATTGGGGTTCAATTCTAAATAATCTGTTAAATTGTTGTAAACTTCAGACCTAAGACTTATTTGATTTTGTCGAATGAAATGTAACCTTGTGCCCTCTATTCTCACATACATATCAACTATCCACTGCAGAAATAATTTTTGTGAATGGTGCAACATGCTAAAATCTTCTCCAATTGCAAGTCAATAGGCTGCATACTGAAGCATGGTTAATTTATTTCTGGGCGCTCTTGACTTAGATGTAGGAGGTACATTATGAGAAATATTGATATGCCACCCAGTATCACCATTTGGAAAAAGTAATGGATACGCTAAACGGTCTAATGATGAATCCACAACAGAGATATTTTTAATGGTACCATTAACTTTTGAAAACGAAACCATATTTCGTTCAAAGGGTGGCTCACCATCAACTGTACTAAATATTACTGCTACATCAGTTTGAACTGCATCATTATAACGGCGTAGATCTAAATCACGATTTACTGTAATGAGCATACAAATTTTTTATTTTGATTTTCAACTCTCTGACAATGATCTTTCATTGCAATGAATGACCGAACGAAAGGATTAATGCGTTCCAATTCAAGAGAGATTTCGCGCATTATATTGTTATTGCATGTTTGATTATAGTGTTCACGTAATCTAAAATTGACAGCAGTGTCAACATCATAAAAATATAATTGCGCATAACATGGTGAGCGACCATATCCAGCAGTCATTGGACCTGATCTGTGATAAAAAACATCATGTATTTTAAAATGATACACTCCACGCGTAACTGTATCTGAAATTTTAGCTTCTGAGCTAACCATAGCAAATGATGAATTGTATTTACGAATGTTTTCAAAATAATTTTTTGACTTTCTTTTTATTGAAGGTTCATTTGAAGTAAGTCCATCATACAATGATTTAAAGTATTCATTTTGACTTAAGGCCGGTAATACTGCTTTACCCTTATGACAACATGAAGTGAATGCAGTTCTTTCACCTAAAGTGACCTCAGATTCGAAATGTTTTGCATTGCGAAACCTGCATTGTAAATGCATTAATCAACAATCAAAAGTATTAAAATTTTTTGGAATGACATTCAGTGCTCATTTAAATGTATCCCTCAAAATTATTTCATCATTTTGTATACTATTTACACTATTTAAATTTGCATTTGGTCTATTATCATTTTGACTTTCACGCGAATATATATTCCTTCTTTTTTGTATCTCACTCCGACCCATCAATGTTATACTATTTACACTATTTAAATTTGCATTTAGTCTATTATCATTTTGACTTTCACGCGAATATATATTCCTTCTTCTTTGTCTCTCACTCCGACCCGTCAATGTTCTATGTCGAGGCATAATGGAAGTAGGTGCGAATATCTGCATGTAAAAAAAAACATCTAATGAAATTACTGAAACGAAGATTAGACAGGGTTTAATTTAAAGATAATAAAATGTACTCACTTTTTTAAAACCACCAATAATAATTAGGCGAGAGTAAGTCAATTCAAATTGCTGCTACAAAATTTTCCTTTTGCAACAGGTGTATATTAAGCAAGCTGTATTTCAGTTTCAACTGCACATTAATATATAAAACACAGATATCTAATATACAAAATATAAAATAAAATACACGCTTTTTTGCCTTGACATACACTCCACAGACTATTGAAAAACGAACATTTGAAATCACACAAAATTCACAGCTCATTCAGTCAATCTGTCAGTATTAAGCAAGCTGTATTTCACTTTCAACTGCACATTTATATATAAAACACAGATATCTAATATACAAAATATAAAATAAACGCTTTTTTGCCTTGACATACACTCCACAGGCTATTGTTGCCTGGCAACAAAATTATTTTATTTTTAACAATTAATATTGTTTGAAAAAGTTTAAATGAATTTTAAAGTGCAAATGAATGTTTTATTTTATTTTATTTAATGTATTTGTAACACATATTATATATAAATTTTAGCTTTCTGCTCTCCTCCATATAATCTTTAACTATGGAGATTAGATCTC
Organism: Magicicada septendecula; assembly: GCA_034769895.1. Classification (NCBI taxonomy): domain Eukaryota; kingdom Metazoa; phylum Arthropoda; class Insecta; order Hemiptera; family Cicadidae; genus Magicicada; species Magicicada septendecula. The sequence continues at coordinate 343,400,454 of CM068375.1, forward strand.
ATAACATCTCACACTCTTCCGTGCGCGCAATATGCTTAAAAAGGGGTACAAAGTTTTCTCTTCACGTATTAATATATAGAGAAGAAGATAATATTTCAGGAACGAATATGTTAACATTTAACTTACTTATGACAAGTGAGTTTACATTTGTAGTTTCTCGAGTGTACTCCAAAGACTACATAAATATTTATTGTAATTAACTATCCTTTCACATTATAATTTAACTTCAATAATAGTCAATAGAATAGTAACTTATTGTATCTTGCTAGCAAAGGTGTGATTGATTCATTGATGCTAATTATGTATAATTTTACATTTAGATTGCAGATAATAGATTTATGCGTTTGTTCTCAATTCTCGACGAGTTGAACAAATATCGTTACATTTCAAAGTCTTACTAAAATAATTACATAAAACTGATTACAAACTTATTTTAACGGCCGAATTTAATTTTATCTGGTGTGTAAAATATGAAGCTGTCGGTTTCCAAAATTAAGTTTTCTTCGAATAATTCTCTGTATACAATCTAGCAACACTCCAATCGTACAAGATTCTTATGTTAGGTAAGCCGGTTTACATGCGGGCCAAACAAACAAGGAATAAGGAACAAATAACAAATAAAGAAACCATAATAAATTACACTGATGTCTCTCTCTCTCTCTCTCTCTCTCTCTCTCTCTCTCTCTCTCTCTCTCTCTCTCTCTCTCTCTCTCTCTCTCTCTCTCTCTCTCTCTCTCTCTCTCTCTCTCTCTCTGATTTAGCAACAAATGTTTTTGTATAAATTTGTTTACGACAATACTAGTTGACTATTATATCCAAATATGTTGAAAATTAGCAACTTTTAATAAAAGAAATAAACTGAAATTCGACAAATGAAAAGTGGAATCAAAAGTAATCATTTATACTTATTTTTTAGCACAATGAAAATGATGAAAGACTATTTAGCCTAATGATTTAGATCAAAATAGTCATCAGTGGTTGTTTATTTGTCATCTAAGTACATAGTAGCTAAAACGATTTATTGTTAGTTTTATATATATATATATATATATATATATTCAGAGAAATAAAATTTAAAATTGAAGTAAATTGACAAAATTTTCTGTTGTGAATCACAGCCACTGTGTAATTACAGGTGCATATTGTTACGACAGTCTACTTGATCGTCGTAGGTATAGTGGAAACAAGATACAAGACACCCATTAAGTCACTAATCACCAGATTTAATTTTCACAGTTAAACAGTTCGTAATTAACCACACTGTCTCTTACAACAAATCAAATAAAATTGTTCAGACGGAAATAAATGGCAACTAATATTAAAACGCATATTACAATATATCGCCCGATTATAAAACACAGCACTTGACTAATATGCATTTGAACGCACACAGTAATATCGCTCGATAATCACTCGACAATAACTAACTGAGCGTCCCTGAGTAATTTTGTTTATATCCCTCCGAGTAATATTCATATCCCTCCCTCTGAGTAATATATTCATATTACAATATATTAAACGGTATTACAATATACCGCCCGATTATAAAACACAATACTTCACTAATATCCACTTGAACGCACACAGTATTATCGCTCGATAATCACTCGACAATAACTAACTGAGCGTCCCTGAGTAATTGTATTTATATCCCTACAGAATCTAGACGATTCCACATATACTACGTATTACCTCTAAACTATGACGTAATTGATTGCGGCCTTGAAACAGTTACAGCGGCCGCGCGAATTCTCACACCGTCTAGCAAATGCACAAGCACGTACGCCACACACGTTATAATCCGTATCCCTCTGGAACATTCTATAAACACGTAAATTTTTCTGTGATGTCGTAACAATATGAATATATTACGTGAGTTCTGTATCCAACTTACGAGGCAACCCGACTTGATAAATGTAGTAATAATCGATGAAACTAATACTATAACTAGACAACTAATAAATATTTTATAAATTGTGACGGTAGCGGTATGCGAAAATCTGCTCTGCGGTACCAGTAGCGGATCCAGCCACGCAAGCGAGCTACCAGCCTGCACACAAAACAACATGGCGCCCGACAAACAGCTCTACAAGATCCGGAGAAGAGCAGTAGGGTGGCTACCGGAGAGCATTCAAGACCCGGTGGAGTTGTGACGGCAGCGGTATGCGAACATCTGCTCTCCGGTACCAGTGGCGGACAAAGCGAGCCAATCGGAGATCAGCAGCCGAGACGTGACAACTAACGTGCACGAAGCGAGTCAATCAGCGATACCGGTTAGTGCATAAAACCAGCCCCGGGAGAAAATTTCAACGCTTCGTCCGCGGCTTTCTGTCTAGCTACGACCTCCCGAAAGTCGCATCTCTCTTCAGGTCCATCCGAGCCCGCCTGGAAACTGCTGACCCAACTGAGAGATTCATGCTCTTGGTGGAAGCCTGCGAAGTCATAGGTCTTCTATGAACCGAGCCCTTAGACGAGATCTCTCGCTCGTAGCCTGGAATGCTAATAACATCGGTACCAAGCATTCCGACCTTCTTGAATTCCTGGCTCGGTTCAAACCCGACGTACTTCTCCTCGGGGAAACCCACCTGACCCCGGCGAACCGGTTTCGATTACCTAATTACGTGGTTTATCGGGATGACCGAGTTGGCCGACGAGGAGGCGGCACGGCGATCGCGGTGAGGACCTCCATAGGTCATCATCGTGTCGCTTTGCCGCAGCTTACCAACCTAGAGGCCACCGCCATTGAGGTCCATGGAGCTCTTGGCGGCGTCCTCGTGGTCTCAGCTTACAAGCCCCCACAAGCTGAACTCCTTGTCAGCGACCTGGACGTCATCTTCGATTCCCATCGAAGGGTAATTTTGGCCGGCGATCTGAATTGCAAGCATCGCGTTTGGAATAGTCGCCTGACTACTCCGAACGGGAGGCGCTTGCTCAGTTTTGTTGAATCGCGCCGGGCGATGGTGTTTGGTCCAGCGCAACCCACGTTCTTTCCGTCACTGCCTAACGCGGCTCCCGATGTTCTGGACATCGCGGTGACCCAAGGAATTGTCTGTCCGGTCGAGGTATTCTCACTTACGGAGCTGACATCCGACCACAACCCTATCTTGGTCCACGTCGCTACCCAGCACGCCTATGCACGTTCTGACAAGCAGAAGGTCATCGATTGGGATCGCTACGGCCCGGCCTTGTGCCGTAGATTGCCGCCAGCGGCCCCACTCGATTCCGTTCGCCTCCTAGACGAAGCAGTTGCGGGAATCGAAGAGGCAATCATCTCGGCTATAGGCGTGTCTTCACGTACGCGAGCTGGCTTCACGCCTGACTACCAACGCATCCCTGAGGAAGTCTCTCTTCTCGCTCGCGAGAGGAATTACTTCCGGAAACGTTGGCAGAGGACCCGTGATCCGGCCGATAAGGCAGCATACAATCGGCTCACCGGACGACTGCGTGGCAGTCTGAAGGCGTTCCGACGTAGCTGTTGGGAACTCGACGTGGCCCGAACGGGGGATGCGGACCCGCAATCTCACCCGTACAGAATACCTACCGCATTGACGGGACGGAGGCGCCGACCTCCACTTCCCGCCATTGTTGGACCGTTCGGTCGACTCCTGGGTCGCCCGGAGGAGAAGGCCGAGTACTTGGGCTTGTGTTTCGAGCGTCAGTTCGCTCCCAACCCGCCCATGGACTGGGACTTCGACGAACAAGTCGAGATGGCTGTGGAAGACTTTCTGTCTCTTCCGATCACGGCGGAGCCCGAACCCATCTCTTTGGAAGAGGTCTCAGATCGGCTCGCTGAACTTCAGCCAAGAAAGGCTCCAGGCCCGGACGGTGTTACCAACACCGCTCTACGACTTCTTCCCGAGCCTGGAGTTCAATTCTTGACTGATTTGTTCAACGCGTGTCTTAGACTGGCCTACTTTCCCAAGAAATGGAGAAAGGCGACGGTTATCGTGATCCCGAAGCAGGGAAAGGATACCACCCGCTCGGAAAACCTCCGGCCTATCAGCCTACTTTCCGCTACGTCCAAGGTTTTTGAGCGCCTCGTGCAGCGTCGTGTACGAGAGCATCTAACCAACTTTGACGTGCTGGTCCCCGAACAGTTCGGCTTTCGTGTGGGGCATTCGACCACTCATCAACTGATGAGACTGGTGGAAAGCATCACGGAAGCCGGGTGTCGGAGAGAACGGACCGTTGGCTGTTTCTTAGATGTTGAGAAAGCCTTCGACAGCGTATGGCATGATGGCCTTTTATTCAAACTTAGGGAAGTCCAGCTCCCGGACTGCTACCTCCATCTGGTTGCTAGCTTTCTGACGGAGAGGACCTTCTGCGTGAGAGTTGGCGATTCTGTCTCTTCCGAGAGACGAATCACAGCCGGCGTCCCTCAAGGTAGTGTTCTAGGCCCCCTTCTGTTCTCGATCTACGTCAACGACGTGCCGAGACAGCCTGGAGTCCAGATGGCCCTCTTCGCTGACGACACGGCCGTATTTACGGCCGATCGTCACGAGGAAAGGGCCGTCCTACGACTGCAGCGCCAGCTCGACACGCTCGTGGACTGGACTGAGAATTGGAGAGTGCAACTCAACGCCACCAAGAGTGTAGCCGTCGAATTCTCCAAGCGACGGAAGAACCCCGTTAGGCAACTACGTATCGGCAGAACGTACTTGCGCTGGTCCAACGAGGTCAAGTACCTCGGCTTACACCTTGACCGTCGGCTCACCTGGCGTACCCACGCACAGACAGTTCTTAAGCGAGCATCCACTCGCCTGTGCGCACTGTTTCCACTCCTGATCAGCTCAGCCATGACCAGGAAATTGGGTAGGATGATCGTCGGCGCGTATCTGCTGCCGGTCATCACCTACGCCTGCCCGGTCTGGGGTTACCTCGCCGCAATGCATAAAAAGAAATTGCAGAGCGTCCTCGACAGGGGGCTTCGGCTAGCGGCCAAAGTCCCCCGTCGCTTCTCATCTCGCCTTCTAAGGAGAGGACTTGGCGTCCGCTCCTTAGACGACACTTTCAGGCGGCTTGCACGCAAATTTTATGCACGTGCGGCGAGGTTCCCAGGCAATCCTCTAGTGACTGGGCTGGGAAGGTACCGTATACGCCCAGGTGATTCGTGGAAACGCCCTCGGTGCATACTGCGCTAGCGTAGGCTAGCACAACAGCCGAGAATCGGCCTGCTATAGAGCACGCGCCCTACTTGGGCAGGGCCACGAGGCAGGAGCTCCAGAAGGTAGCTCGGAACTCAGTTTCCCGTGCGGTTCGTCTCTGCGACGCACAACCGCAAAGCCCAGAGCGAAAAAAAAAAAAAAAAAAATTTCAACGCACTCTTCATCGCCACGCCATTGGACGCACTTCATCTCCACTCCTCTCACGGGCGACATCGACGTGGAGTCAGCCGGAAGGAACGGCCGAAGAAAAGAACGGGCGTTCTTGCGTCCTCGCCCTCCAGTTCCGCGCAAGCGATAGGATGTCGCTGGGCCGGCAGCCGACTCTACAATCTACAACCGATGCCGAAAGAAGAGGACTGCAGTGCGCCACGAACAGCGGGCGCAGCCGCCGAACATCTCAGCGCGGCACAACCAACATCAGCCTTCTCCCCACACGGTCCTTTTTAGGGCCACCAAAAACACTAGAGTGTACGATTGAAGCCATTTGTCATGTGGCAAGCCTTTTGTCCGGTGACAAAACACAACAAAAATTTGTGCACAACTTTGCAGAACTCACAGCAGTAAGATGTTTCCTCTATATATATATAGCTTAAATTTAAACTTGGGACTAAAGAGTAGTTTCAAGTATTATTTAAAGTATTCATATTTTGTTTCTTGTGACTGTGCAAATTAGATAATAATATTGTTACGAGAAGCGTACCGAAAAATCCAGAACATTCTCCACCCCCCGACCGGTGTGGCTATTTTTGCGTCATCCACTAAGTTGCTTCTAGTGAGTTCCAGGAATACTTGAGATATTACGAACTAAGCCGCCGGCGTGTAGTTCAGGAGGGAAAGCTGTACTGGGCCTCGGCGAGGCGTATATAAAGCCATAGCTGCCGGGTTTTCAGTTAGTTACGTGAGCGATTTTCGCTAGTGCGGATTGAGTGTGTCGAAGTGAAGTAGTATTATATTAATAATTGTGTGACATTGATAGACATTGTGTAATATTTATTGACATTGTTATTGCGTGTGGACAAATCTAACTGGAAATATTGTACGAGTTATTTAAAAATTGTTTAACTGTGAAAATTAAAGTTGGTGATTAGTGATTTAATTGGTGTCTTGAATTTTGTTTCCACTGTACCTACGACGATCAAGTAGACCGTCGTAACAATGTTCAACTCTATTATGAAAAGCAAATAGTATTTAATATGTATTGTTACAGCCTTATATCACTTTACTTAAGTCCAATAAAATTTAAGAAAAGTTATTATCAGATTTTAGTTGTGCATGCAAATTTTGGATGTGACTGAGTGAAACGAAACGATGTGCTGCTGAAGCCAAGAATGAACAAAGCGCCTTTTGTTTTCACAGTGAACATAAACTAGTGCTGATCTTGAATTACAAAGAGGGGAGTTGATTAATTAACGAGGAATTTTAAGTGATATTTAAGAAACAATTTACGGGAGGGTGAATAGTAATAGCTGTAAAATCGTCACAATTGTTTGCTCATGGATTGTTAAATGTTTTTATAATTAGAGTAAAGAGCTTTTTAATCTATTTGTTTACATGTTTGTCCACTAAAATTTGTTATTTTAACGAAATATAAACTCGATATTATAAGTTTCAATGCACACCTCTTATATTCTAAAGTTTAATTCAATTGATAAATTTTGTGTTTGCATATTACATAAATCTTTACATTTTAGAAACAGGGTACAATTATTGACTAACAAAAAATAACTTATATACAATTATTCATAATTGGACATTAAATAATTTGTACGAAATTTGTTCTACAACAGTATAAAACAATTCATTCTTTTATCCTTCTTTTAAATTTTTATTTAAATGAAAACAATTAAAATAATTTTAAAGCACCGTCTCAACAAAGTTTATTTGTTACAAACGTTTTAGACTTAACAATTTTTAAACCAAATTTGAAATGTTATTTTTAGACGAAAATGTATTAAACATTATGAGAAAGTTGTTATGATTACTTAGTTGTCTCCAAAATAATATTATGTATATTCTATAAACAAAAAAATTATATTTAAAAAATAATATTACACTCATATATTGTTCATTAAAAATAATATGTGTATCACATTTGTGATTTATTAATTTACATTTATCCTTTATGTGACACCTTTAATGCCTATTATTTAAAGAGTCTGTCACTAACTGTTTATAATTTTTAAATGCAATATCCAAAACACCCAAAACATAATATACTGGCAATAAAATTTTAAACGATTAAGGGAATAGCTAGTTCAGATACGTAAAGAAAGTGACAAATTGTTTAAAAATTTTCTTAAAAACAGTATAATTTAAAATTATACAAACTACAAGAAACACAGTATATTACTAAACATTCAGACTCGTAAGAAATATACATTGAAACACAAAACAAGTAACAATGCACATGGAACACGAATACCCACAATAACTGAATTGGCGGTGCCATTACAATCAATTTTGATAAAAAATTTAATCTGAATGTCGTAATTACGATGGTCATGTGCTCCAGTTAGTTTGGTTTCAATGAGAACAGTTAACAGTACGACTGTTAATTATAGTTTCACTCATACTGCTGTGTGCGCTTAACGTGTTTGCATACTCAATACCGTTATAATTAAGGTCAGCCTGAAGGTAATCTTCTTGTAGTTAGTGTGTACGTAATTTTCGTGGTTAATAGAGTGTGATTAATAGTTATTGGGACCAACGTTAAACAACACATGTAATGAACAACTTTACAGCGGTGTAGACAGTTGATGAAACATGAGCAAACTAGTTTGCTAAACTTTTCTGGTTGCAATTACTGAAAGTCACTGTTGCATTGAAATCCGAGTGGAGAATGGGCAGTGTATATCCGTGATAACTTTCTTCGCTGCAAAAAAGTATGCTTAATGTACCTTACTTTACAGTATACACAAACTTTGAAGCAGTTTTTGTATTCTAATATATGGTTTAATTACCCAAAAATCACTTTAGAATAAGTAACCATATCTAGGTTTACTTATATCAAAGTTTCCTTCTTTTAACAATTAAAAATGTTTGTGATATATATGGAAAGAAGAAAGATAGACGGTACTTGACGTAGAAGTCATACATTTTGTTTGTCCAGAGGTGGTTGCATGATATCAACGTGAATACGCCAGAAAAGTATATAACATCTTACATAAAATCATTTTCAAGATGTATTATTCAACGCAGGCCAAGAAAATCGTTCCATTTGAGACTCATATTCAAAACGGTGGGTAAAATTCCTTCAACAATCTTATATAGTTTGCCTTCACCAGTTTGGTAATAAATGCATATTTACAACTCAGACACAACACACAGGCGGTCTCAAACGCACACACACACACACACACACACACACACACACACACACACACACACACACACACACACACATGCAGAAGCAAGATTTTATCCTTACGCCTCGCGAACGCAAATGGTTAATGGCTGCCGGTGGTTGATATGTTGCGTGACCAGAAGAAGCAACACGTCTCAAGTCAAATGCATGAATGGAAAATTTATAAACAAATATAAGTAACTGAAAAAGAAAAGGAAGAAAAATACAAACGGCAAGCGAGGAGAAAGTAAATGGCTACGACTGAGATCTGCCGATAATACTACTAGAGATGGTACATTGTATGTAGTGAAATAGTGAATGGTGACCAAGCTTGGTACGGGGACATCAGTAACATACGGTACATCGTGACTACAAAACACAAAAATTAGGGCTTACTAGGTGAAGTTGCAAGAAATTGAACATAATGAAAACGAGGCAAAGGTAAGCTGAAGGAGAAATTTCGATAATAAAAATATAAGGTAAGCTTTGGAAGAAGTGAGATGTGGATCCAGGAAAGGTTATATACGTCAAACGCAAAGACGAAATACTTTTGGTAGGGGAAATGACAATTGTACTTTATATCAGTTGTTCATAATATTTGGTGAGAAAGAAAAATATTGTTACAACGGTCTCATTGATCGTCGTAGGGTACAATGGAATACAAACTATAAGACACTACTGAAGTAACTAAATACAAGCTTTAATTATCACAACAGTTACCTTAACAGTTTTTAATCAACACGTTATTCAACGAGTTTATAATCGTACAATAATTGAAATTAATTTATCCACACGAATAATAATGTTAACTAACAGAGTCCCGCAGTATAATCACTTTTCACTAATAGCCACTTGAACGCACAGAATAATCGCCCAAAGTAAACTGAAACTAAAAGGCAGGTGTGGGTTATTTATAGTAAGCAGGGTTCCATAATATGCGTCCTTAACAAGCACTTGAAAATTCTAGAGGATACATCAGCGCAGCAGCCTTGGCAGGAACCGGCACCATTGGGTTCGTTGAGAAGCTTGTCGAACAACACTATCAAATATACGGGACAGTGTATTACGTAACACTGTCTCCATGGTTGAAGCATGTTATGTGTCACGTACGCACACAAACATTACAGCTGGGCTCCGCTGGGATAGCCGAGAAACATGTAGAACGTTCTGTAATGGCGTTACAGTATTATTACCTCACATATTATTATTGAAATTTTTAAGGAGTCTTTCTTCACAATATGGCTACACAAACAATAAATGGTTGTTGTAAAGACGAACTGGCGGAAAAATGTATATTGCTGTTTGTCAAATAGAAGACGGAAAATTTACTCATAACGTAGAGGAAATGTATGCTCTGCTACAAGCAAATATATTTTTTTTTATTTAACCATAACTAAACAGCACAACAACCTGAAATTTTGAATATATAGAAAGCCTACCACCACCGATGTTATTATACATGCGGATTCCCACCACCCATATTCGCAAAAATTATCAGCGTATAATAGTTTCGTACACAGTCTTTTGAGTGTCCCCCTTGACGCTAACGATTTTAATGATGAATTAAATACAATTAAACATATTGCTGCTGCTAATTATTATGATTGCCGGATGGTGGATAACATTCTTAGGAAACACAAGGCTAAGAAATCCAAACAATTAAATAATATAAAAACGAAAAATAAGTATATCACAACCACATACACGGAGATAATGCCCAAAATTCTAACGTCTGTTTTTAATAGGCTTCGTTTCACCACCATTTTTAAAACCAATAATAGCCTTTGGAATTCGGTTCGCCAGGCTGTTCACACACAATTAGAGTCAAGGACGGGTGTATGTAAATTGATATGTAATGATTGTAAATATATCTATATTGGTCAAACGGGGGGACCTTTTATTAAAAGGTTTCGGGAACACAATCCACATATTTTATCAATAAAGGTGTTTCTATAGATACTATAAAATCTAATTTCACACGACATTTGATTACATGCAACCATTCGTACACGAATTTTAATTCGAATTTAATACCCTTACATTATTGTAGTAAGGGCCGTTATATGGATGCATGGGAAGAATTTGAAATCTATAGTGGACATAATAACCCAGTTACTCATGATGGCATACTTAACGATAAATTAAATTTCAAATCAAACCTGCTATATGACACCGCGCTACAATCGATTATGAGATAACACACGGCGTGACACGCGTTTGCTCAGAGTCCAGTGGGCCTCACGCAGTGCACTGTGTCGGACGCTTGTATAGGTTTTACAATTGTACATATGTGTGTTTTTTGTGTTTTTGTGAATTTTAATATTTGATGATCTCCTTGTGAGTGATAACTATCTGATGAAGGGTCATATGACTCGAAACGCGTCATAAATATACAACTTGAAGTCACTGGACGGTTTCAATAAGGTAAATCATTACTAAATATTTTTTGCATGCACGTACAGGTAGTAAAAAGAATTATATCTATTATTCAAGTCACGCGCATACCACTGTAAGCTTACTAACATTGCTCATCAACTGTATTACTTTCCAGTCTGGTCATTACTTGTTACTTTTACTTATTCAGGTGGTTTGTAAGTCATAACATAGTCTCGCCCTATTCCTCCAGCTACCTTTGACCTATACTTTGGTTTGTTACGTTTCCGATACCATAATCTCGTGTATTTGCGTGACACTGTGGATGACACTTGTACTTGTACTTGTAATGTTACTTGTACTGATAGAAATTTGCGGGATTATCCTGTTCATAGGTTAAAGAATGTTTTCCCGGCTACAACGAAGCCAATATTTGAGCATTCTCATCACCATTTTAGCAACTTTGGATGGTATTCATGATGTGATGGCGTGAGTCCCATCTACGTAAATCTGTTAAAAGGACACAACCAGTACACCTAACAAATGAACGTCTAACAGAAAATATTTTCAATGTTAATAATAACAAATGTATATTTTTACAACCTAACAGACAATGTATAGTTTACGAAAATTACAAATATAATAATTTCTGCTGAATATTTGTTCTGTTTAGCTTAATATATTTTGTAAAATGTTTACACGTTTGTTTAGAAACCTTAGATTATGTTAATGTTAACAACACGGTTTTTTGGTTCAACCCACGCCTTTTTCTGTATTTAACGCTATCACGGCCGGTACCAACAGTGTTAGGAACAAACTGATTAAACTCCCGGCTAGTAGGCCGCGTACCAATCCTGTTGTTACCAACAGACTTTTCGGCTTCTCCTCTTGAACCATCTTCAGTGTATGTAGAAACTATTCACCAACTGACACTGTGTTCGTCATTTAACATAATGACTTATATTCTTATCACATCTATTTACATTCTTTTGCCACATCTACAAATATTCTTACCACAACTATTTACATTCTTTTGCCGCAGCACTGTGATTAACTGACAAACACAGTGTCTGTTGGTAAATCGTTTTTATACACTGAAGATTGCCTCCAGAGGAGATGCCGAAACGCTTTTGGGTAACAAACATTAGTGGACCCCGGCCCAATAGCCCAGAGTTTAACAGGTTTCTTCCCAACACATGTGTTTTTATAAATGTTAACACCAGTATTTTTCCTCATACTACGGTTAGGCGTCATAATTTCCTAGGCGATATTATACTGTTTACCAGCGGTATTATATTAATATTTTCCAATATTAATAGTATTGTTTATAGAAATAATTTTGAGTATTTTCCATACTATTTTTAAAGTTAAAAATAATTTTTGATACACATTACTCTATATTAATTAAAGTTAGGAACTAACAGATTCAATTAATGAAAGAACACAAAAATTGAGATGATATATTGTATGAATATAAACAATACAAACAAACAAACAATACACATACATACAAAATATACAGGAAACGAACCACAACTGACATGGTCATACACAACACATCAAACCATTCAACGCAACACAAACATGCTGCATTCAACCATATGCTCCATAGACTTACAAAAATACCACTAAGTAAACAAGATTATAAAGAAGAACTCAACACAATCAAATATATAGCAATAAAAAACGGTTATAACCCTGATTTAATAAACAAACTACACAGACACATCCTAAACGAAAACAACAAAACAAAAAATACCAACAACACACAACCAAATAAATACATCACACTCACATACCACAACTCCAACACACACAAAATCGCCAACACATTCACGAAACATAATTACAAAATAGCTTACAGAACTAACAATACCATCAAAAAAACATCAACGATACAAACACGGACATAGACATATACAACAAAATAGGGGTACACAAATTAAAATGCAACGATTGTAATAATTTCTATATAGGCCAGACGGGAAGATCTATTTCTTCAAGATTTTTTGAACACCTTAAACCTTTATCCAATAACAACATATACTCCGAGTTCGCCACACACATACAGACAAAAAACCACAGCTACACCAAGATAAAAAAACAATCTTGGGATCCTACACTACTTACCTAAAAGTCGAAAATTTAACACCACAGAGCAATACGAAATATACAAAAACACTACACAATGCAACCAAAGACATACTTAATGAACAATTACACTTTAAATCACACGCACTCTTTGACACAATAATACACAAATCATACAATACTTCAGAATCCCGCGCCAACCCCTTTCACCTTCACACCCTCCCACGCAACCTACCAACTAGAAAAAACCGTTACAAGTTCCGGGCATTCAGTATCATACCTCGCTGAGGAAGGCGAACATCACGCTGAAACGTCGTACGAGGAAAATAAACAAAGTAAGTTTGATATGTGAAAGTGTAGTAATTAATATTCATTAAGTGCTGTGAAAGAAGAGGACGAACATTCAAAATAACAGATATAATGTCATTTAACACATAAAATATGCAAATTTTCAACTTTTTAAGGTTAGATAACACGGCACAAAGAAATGGAACTGATAGTGACACCCAGACATGAAGAAGAAATTACGACTACGTTATTACGTAAGCTTTTACAAACATCATTATGGTGTCATAATTGTATAATCAATACTGCTGCCCACAGCAATGTAGGTCAAAAGACGAGACCCCGCAGATGAAACCAGTATGTTGCCGACAAGGGCCATTAACAAAATTAATGAACATGTTTCCCTGTCTTTATCTACAGTTACTTTTGGTTTACGTTTGAGTTCCTGTTTTTAAGTATGCAGTTAACAACTTTTATCCCGTTTGAAGTGTCTTCTTTAAAAAAAAAAATACAGAAAAATGCTTACTATGTTTTATAAATAAATTGTGGAATTATATTATAATAAATTTAGAAAATTAATTTTGTTTTTATGTTTTTTAGTATAATTAGCTGGTCAAAGAGATGAATAAATGGCAAAGAGATAGAAAAAATCTAAAAGAAGGAATTAGTCGTAAGATAGACGCACACACACACACACACACACACACACACACACACACACACACACACACACACACACACAGAGCAACGTTTTTGCGCGCTGGCATCTGTGTACACTGGGCTTTGTCCGTAGTGTTTTGAATTGGGCGAGTATACATTTCATCTAAAACAATTTCGGAGACTGTTTTTGCAATTGAGAAGTGTGCAGTGTTTTATTTTCGAATCTTGTTGTCTGCAGCGTACTTATTGTTTGTCGCGGCAATGCCAACGTGAGTCGTTTTGTGCTCTCAAGAACGATTCATGATTTTACTATTTGTCTGACATACGTGTACTCTATATTATCTACAACATCACGTATGTCCTATGTAATTATGTGGAAAAGTAGACTCTAAATATTGAAGTTTGTCTAAATTTGCTTACAACAAAATGCCTTTATCTAGTTTGGTTCTTCTTTTGCATCAGAAAATCAGATGATTATTTTTGATAGTTCTCGCAGATATGCTTATAATTTAATTTGTTAAATAAAATTTTGCTGACAAACACCAGCGGTGAACACATGAAAAAAGCTTATCATCTTTTCCAAGAAAACGTAATGAAATGCTAAATTAAAAATCTCCTAACTTTTTCAAGTAAAGACTATCTATAACATGTACATTGATAATTCAGTATTTAATTCTAGAAAAGCGATGTGTTGGATTTAGAATTAAAATTAAAATTCCAGAATTAAACGTTAGCTGAAAGACAGCAATAGCCAAACAGAAGCAATTATGACTTTGTGCAGACTGTTAAAATTTATATATAGATGGTCTTTTCGGAGCCACTCAGGCTTTGCCGCAACACTGTGGTTGATTGTCTTAACTGACGTACATCTTGTCATCATTGTTGAAGACCTTTCATTAAAGACAGCCTCTAGGGGTGAGGCCGTAACGCCTGATTACATTAATAACATTAATCGGCATGAAGATTTTGGAAGACTATGGTCTTACTGCCGGATAATAATAATTTTAATAATTATGACGCCGTTCCGGAAGACCGAAGTAACTGATGTAAAAACGGGATTATTTTAATTATAGTTTTTTAGCTATGTTTTTGTATTATTAGTTGATGATTTGAAGTCATGTTTGAATGTTAATATTTTGGAAGAAAAAGATAGAGAAAAAGATTTTGGAAAGTGTTTATAAAAAAGTGACGCGTACGTGTACATTAAGGTAAGAGAAATGTGTACGTAATATTTTTAGTATACTGGAAAAAGTTAATCTCACTGAGGCGGTTTAGATGCGTCACTGCGGTGAAATATCGTTGAATCACTGGTCACCGTACGCATCACAGACAGAACAGGTGGAATTTGTCACTGCAGTACAGTAGAGCAGATTCTGATGGTACCATAATTCATCCGAATTCCACGTGTACAATGCTGACTTTAGCACTATTTAAAAGCTTCGCATCTGTAAGCTCCGCACCTGTATTATAGCCTACTAGATTTTCAATTGGCAAAGTATAAGTAATTTTATAATCTAATTATTCTATTATAATTTTCAACAAATGTAAGTTCTAGGGCCTCTTAACTCAGTTTTTCTATCGATAATGCAACTAACAGTTTATATTACATTAACAGCAGTTTAATACATACCAGAATTTAATTTGCATAAATAAATTAAATGTTTTTGTTGAGGCGGAACGTACTGAAATATAAATATAAATAAATTACATTTACGTTATATGAATGATCCATTATGTGGGGTGTTAGGCGGTGGTCCGTTAACATTTTCAACGGAAATAGGCAGACGTTTCGGCCGTGCCCACAACTGCCGTCATCAGTGGAGTGGAACCTAATGCTATTTAAACGATTGCTAAGGATTAAGTTTAGTACAGTCCAACTAGAAGCACATATACTTATAACGTCTTACGGTTGTAGCAGTTGTTACCATGAAGTGGGTTATGCTATCTGTGAGAAGATATAAATATACGTGTTTCACTAAATATAATTAATTCACTACCGACTCAGAACACAAAGTTTTTTTTTGTAAAAACCTAAAAGTTTTACCTTATAGCCTGAACCGGTTATTGCTTTTAAAAAGCTTCTTCAGAGGCTGCCGTTGAGAGCACTGTCTTTCTTGTTGTTGTCGACGGTATCGACTTTTGAAAGATGGATGTTGTGTGTGTGGGGTGTGATATTAAATTGATTTTTGATTAAATTACACACAACATCGATCTTTCAAAATTCGATGCCGTTGCCAACAACAAGACGGACAATGCTCCCAACGGCAGCATCTGAAAAAGCTTTTTAAAAGCGAAAACAGGTTCAGCCTATAAGGTAAACGTTTACGTTTTTACCTATAAAAAACTTTTGTGTTCCGAGTCGGTAGTGAATTAGATATATTTAGTTAAGTAACGGACACGTCATGGACAACGAAATCCAAGAATTTATTGTGCTTCAAGTTAGAGTGATGTAAATTTAGTCCTAGGTGGGTGTGTAACAATTTTAGTTCCCGCTTCACTGATGAAGGTTACCGTGGCACTACCGAAACGTCCGCTGATTTCCGTTGTGAATCTTAACGGACCACAAACACTCAACGCTCGGTCAGTGGTAATTTTAATAATATTGACAAATACTCCGGCCGTGAGAGGTTACTTTGATTTAATTACATTTACCAATAACTACCTTGTTAACAGCTGCGTATGCAATGAATTGCTACGTCAATTACGGAACCTTCTCGAAAAGACGAGAGTGTCGCGTTCCACACGCTCCTGGACTAGCCCAGCGTGGGGCGTCTGAGTCAAGTAGAGTAACACTGCAGACTGTTGTAGTACTTGTAACTACACAAGTATACTGGCACGCCGCCAAAGCAATGTAAACTTATTCTGGAATATCTGCAGTCTATATATAAGCAACAGCGGCCGGCTTAATTATAATTAGTTACACCGGGCCAGATTGTAGTTTGCAGATCAAGTCTTTGTTACGAATACAGTGGAAAGAGATTATTTTATTACAATTAGTGCGGAAATCTAGTAGCTGACATTGATCAAATTTAACTTGAATTATTGTATGAGAGTATCTTGTTGATTTCAAATTGTTATCTGGAGTAGTTAAAGCTGGTAATTAGTGACCTTATTGGTGTCTTGTAGTTTGCTTCCACTGTACAATGCGACGATCAGTCAGACCGTCGTAACAATTTTGGTAAACCGGCCGTGAGTGTTTACTTTGATTAAGTTACATATATCAATAACCAACCTTGTCAACAGTACCCTATACCAAATATAACAAATATTCACACCAATATAAGCATATTGAATTTACGTAATAAAAAGTGTTTTCGATAATTTTCAATTACGAAACTAACATCTAGAGTACCGGTAACCAGTTTGATTGCTGAATTATTAGTTTTCTTGTTATTTTTTTAGTTCCATTAGTTTAATTACTTTAATTACAAATTTTCTAGTTAAAAGTTTCCATCTCTCAGGTAACGTACTTACTGTTCGCTGTTGGTAACGTAGCAGCGTTCTTTGTTACGTTTAGTGATTCGTACGTAACGCCGGCATATTGCACAGACGTCACTTTGACACGCGGAATAATAACAACTCGAAGCCAGCAGGACGCTTGTGTTTGTGACATGCCATTTTGTAAAGTAAGGGAGATAAACACACGCGCGCCTGTGTCAGTACTGACAGGAGGAAGACAGATCAATATCCGACTTTATCTGCTGTAAACCTACAAACTGTAGACACTGTGCAAGCGAGCACATAGATTTTTCCTCCAATAAAGTATTGACAAGAGTTGTAATTAATATAATATTTATAATTTTTATAGAGTGCAGTGTGATAGCTCGGCATTCACCATTGCCAGTTTCGATAAACGCAAGTTTTGCACACTCTGTGTACATGTGATCGTTTTCAGACGTTGCAAAACTTAACCAAACATCTGTTGAAACTAAGTCATAAAATGTTGGCAAATACAAAGAAATCTTTGTAGTAGTAGTAGTAGTACTAGTAGTAGTAGTAGTAGCAGTAATAATAGTAGTAGTAATGGTAGTAGTAGCAGCAGCAGCAGCAGCAGCAGTAGTAGTAGTAGGAGCAGTATTAATGGTATTAGGTCTCAATATATTTCTATGTATTATCACCAAGGTATTATACATTTGTCTTTACATTTGACCATTATTCAACTTAGATGCATCTTTTATTAACTATCAAGAAATATAACTTTTAGCTTTCATTGTAAAGAAGCTTCCCATTAATACATAGTTATTAAAGCGTAGTTCTATTCATTGAAATTAGATACGTTTCTACTCCATCTGCGAAATTCATGTTCATTCGACAAAGATGCCCGATGGGCTGCGGTCCGTAACGGCAACTGGTACATCGAAACGACGACCCATATCAACCATCCTTAAAAAACTCCCCCTAGAGTTTCGGTCCCCTAGAGATTCGATATAGAATGCTTTTCTGTAACTAGAATTAGAGAATCTGATGGTATAAAATCGCTTTAATAAAATGTGTACTCAGTCTGTTTGCAATTATGGTACAGACGTCAACGGTAGATGTCAAGCATTGGGAGTCTCGAAGGAGTGTTTGCGGGCATAGTGTATCGTAAAGAACATTTATGGGTACACAAGCAAAAAGGAGAAGCTGTTTACAGCTTGTTTAGCCTCTAAGCGATGCCTCCTCTCGAATACGCTTTGTATTTTACAAGTTCTCGTATTAATTACTTTTTGACTTACAGGCCGCCAATCCGCCAATCTAATCAAATACTGCATGAAGCAGTGAAAGGAGCAAAGAATGGCAGACCACTAGACACCTAGAGGAGAGTCAGCTGTTAATTTTACTATATTGACAATTCTCATTAACAAAATTATTCTATTTTCTGTCAAAGTTCAGCGAAACAAGAGATGATTTGCAATACGTATATCAAATGCAAATCTTCTGAAGACATGACTTAGTGATACACTGACATCAGTGAATTTTTTGGAGTTATGATACTAAACCTTTCATAAATAATTTTGGAAAGATGGCTACATATACATTAAATGGAATCTTCTGGGATAAGAAAATTACAGCAGAAACTAAAACAAAAATATTTAAAACAATTGTTATAAGTATCATGACTTGCGACTCAGAAGTTTGGACTACTATAAAATACACAAAAACAAAATTAATGACAGCAGAGGTAGACTTTTGGAGACGTCCGAAAAGAGTATCCAGACGTGAGAAAATTATAAATGAAGTCGTTAACGACAGAATGAATGTGAAAAATTTAAGTGTTGATTTTATCCAAAAAAAAAATAAAATAATTGTATAGACACACGAAAAGAATGGAATAGGAAAGGTTACCAAGGAGAATTATGGAATTGACCCCACCGGCATGAAGGAAAAGAGGAAGGCAACCTTCACCTGGATAGAAGATATTCAGACTATATTGAGGGAACAAGAAAATGGAGACCATTTTTTGATGGACAAGCAGCAGTGGAAGATGAGGAGTCAATCACTTCTGCAATCTTTGGTTCCAGAAAAAGTGTAAACATTGTACAACCGGAATAATAAATGATCCTAAAACTTTTCTTATAACTCTATTGTCAAATTGAAATATGTAATATTTATGGTTTTTACAATGTATACTTGTGTTGATTATACATCACTATTATTATTCTCAACATGTGTGTAAACATATGCATAGTTTTATAAGTAACTCGACGAGTTGCTTGCAGTATTATTGTATATTACATATATTATATTGTTAGGACTGTCTACTTAATCGCCGTAGGTACAGTAGAAACAAAATCAAGACACCAATTAAGTCACTAATCACCAGCTTTAATTTTCACAGTTAAAGAGTTCGTAATTAACATCACAGTCTCTTACAACAAACCAAATAAAAATTGTTGACACCCAAAAAAATGACCAATAATATTAAACACAATTGTATTACAATTATCCCGCCCGATTATTAAACACTTCACTAACAACCACTTGAACGCACACAGTAATATCGCCCGATAATCACTTGTAATAAACTCGGACCGCACTGTAAATGTATCGCGACTATAACTGAAAACTAAGGCCGCTGCCACCTTGTATTTATACATCCGCGCACAGACCAGAAGATACCAAACTGCGTCTTAGAGCCAGTGTGTACGACTAATTAATTACGGCCTTGACACAGTCCGCACGGTTGGCGACTTCGAGAAACGTCTCGCGAATGCGTCAAGAGTCACGTACACCACCGCATTGCATTCTGGATCCCTCAGGAACCTTCGATAAACACGTAGATTGTTCTGTGATGTCGTAACACTGCCCCCTCCTTAAGCCTGTTCAGCCCGAACTGGCAAACCGTCTCTGAAATAGTACTTAGCCAGGCGATCTAGGTGGACGCCCTTGCGAAAGATAATTCTCCGGTTCTTCGAATTCAGTCTTGTGCCATCCGAACGTCACGTTCCCAGGAATGCGAGTCTTCCGCTCAACCACTAGTTTTGCTGGAATCACTCCCGTTGCGTCGTGTACTGATGACCTAAACACCGCTGCCTGATCCAAGTCTGTTTGGTTCTCGTCAACAACCTCTTGCGTAACCTCATCTTCAGGAAATTTTCCCTCGGGTGCTTTTATCAGCTCAGAAGCAAGCAAGGGTTTTGTCTCGACACCCATAGTTGGCTTTCCAATCACGTCTTTTGTCTTTACACTTATTTGTATTTCCTCTGCTAGTTCTTCCTCTATTCCCGCTTGCAATAGGGAGGGTTACTTATGACCAGAGCGGTTGACTTTTTCTTCGACTAATGCCACTCGCTTAATCGAGTGGTTGTTAGACCCTGTCATTTTAGCCATGCAAAGTTTTATCTTCTCTTGGCCAACGTTCAAGACATTCTCTCTTAAATCCATAACGAATCCGTAGGCATTCATAATGTCCGTGCCAAGAATCACTTCATCGACAACGTCTGCAACGAACATTTGGTGGCTCGAGAAGACCCAGGCGTACACGTACATCTACCTTTCTTAGCACCTTGACGGGGCTTCCAGTCACAGTTTGTATTGTACGAGAGCTACTTTGAGGCTGTCGGTTGCTGATTAAGTTAGGGCGCACAATAGACACTATTGCGCCAGTGTCAACTGTAAATGATGTTAGTATACCTTCCGCAAACCAATTAACAATCAAGTTTCCACTGGTCTTTTGTAGCGTGGAAACTGTGTGCTGTTCTGAGGCTTTACTTCTGCAATTGGTGCGATCACTCTCCCGGTATCTTCTTCTCCCGACAGCCTACCTGTAGATGATAACGTTTTCCACAGTTGTAACGTTTCGGTCTTCTGTCTTTATCTCATCGTTCAAATCGTTGTGACTCTCTTGAAATTCTGAATTGTTTGTCCATTTCATTTCAAAATATTTTTTTCTGCACCCATCGTAACGGCAATGTGATACAGGGATCTTTTGGCGGCAATGTGATACAGGGATCTTTTGGCGGCAATGTGATGGCACAAACCCATTAACGTAGCGGGACGCCGACTTGGCTGCTTTAAATTCTAGGGGGTGAACAAGAGCTTCTGAGCTATTTCGGTGCCTTGCATTCGTAATACTTGTTGAAGTTTACAATATCCGATGCCATCAATAAATGTCTGCACCACAAACATTATTCAAAAAACCTTCTGGTGCTTCAGGATAGGCCAATCTAATCAATCTATCGATACTTGCTTCAAACTCTTGAATATTCTCCCCGGAACGTTGTCGTCTTGTTCTCAACTGAGCGTAGTACACATCTCGCAAATGTTAATCACCGTAGAGTAATTCTAGAGCTTTTATCAACTCGGAATAGGTGTTTTGGCTGTCAGGTGGCACTTCTGTAGTAATTCTGCCGCAGGTCTTTTTAATGCGAGACAAGTGAAACAGCCTTGTCTTTCTCTGTCCAATTATTTGCGCATGCGGCAGCTTTGAATTGGCGTAAATACGTCGCCCAGTGCGTGCTTCCATCAATGGCTGGTGCCTTGACATGAACTGCCCCAACCGCAGGCGAGGTGACCTTCTCTATTGACTTATTTTCTGTGTCTTTCTCTGTCTATATCTTTGGTACAGTCTATTCAGAAATTTGTTTTGGTTGTATTTTCATGAACTGCTCAAATTCACTTTTAATTTGTTCTCTTATATTTTCCATTGAGTTTTCTACTGCAGATATTTTATTTGAAACCGATTCTTCTATGACAGACATTTTTGTAGACATCGATTTTTCTATGAGAGATATTTTGGTTAACATCGATTCTTTAAAAATCGAGACAGATTTTTCTACTTCAGCTATTTTTAATGTCATTGATTCGTGTACCTCCGATATTTTAGTAACTTGCTTATTAAGCTCACCTCGTAGGAGACCCAATTCTGCAACGGTTTGTTCTTGTGTCTGCATTTGATATCTTCTGCATCACGCTTCCGTTCTTCTTTTTTTCTTTCTTCTGTTTCCTGCATTAGTGCTTTCTGACGTTCCTCAGCCTCTCCACTTTCCTGCCTGCGTTTCTCAACCTGTCGTCTTTCTGCTTCTTCCACCTCCTGTCGGCGTCTTTTCTCAGCTTCCTCTATTTCTTGTCTTCGTTCTCTTTCCGTCTTTTCCCGTGTCTGCCGCAGCAGCGCTTGGAAAGCTTCCATCATGTGACTGGCATCTATTGTTTACCGATTATTTACGGATTACCTCGTCTTGTACAAAGTGTCCACTGTTTCCACTGTTAACCGTTCTATTCCAGTTATGACACCACTGTTACGACGGTCTACTTGATCGTCGTTGGTACAGTGGAAACAAAATCAAGACACCAATTAAGTAATAATTACCAGCTTTAATTTTCACAGTTAAACAGTTCGTAATTAACAACACAGTCTCTTACAACAAAACAAAACAAAATTGTTCACACGCAAAATAAATGTCCACTAATGTTAAACAAAATTGTATTACAATTATCCCGCTCGATTATTAAACACTTTACTAATAACCACTTGAACGCACACAGTTATATCTCCCGAAAATAAACTCGGACCCCACTGTAAATATATCGCGACTATAACTGAAAACTAAGGCCGCTGCCGCCTTTTATTTATACATCCGCTCACAGACCAGAAGATACCAAACTGCGTCTTAGCGCCAGTGTGCACGGCGTAATTAATTGCGGCCGTGACACAGTCCGCGCTGCTGGCGGCTTCGAGAAAAGTTTCGCGAATGCGTCAAGAGTCACGTACACCACCGCATTACATTCTGGATCCCTCTGGAACGTTCGATAAACACGTAGATTGTTCTGCGATGTCGTAACAATATTATTGTTTGACAACATTATATTACCAAATTTTTTACTTCTGAAATTAGTGATTGATATTTATTTATATATTTATATGTATGGAATGGGGCAGGATTAAATCGCGAGACGTAGAAGACACACACACACACATATATTATATTTAGAGAGAGAAAGAGGTTAATAAAGAAAACGTGAAAGCGCGAGGGGGAGAAAGATTGGGGGAGGGAGTGAGAGGGAGAGAGGGGGAGAGAGAGAGAGAGAGAGAGAGAGAGAGAGAGAGAGAGAGAGAGAGAGAGAGAGAGAGAGAGAGAGAGAGAGAGAGAGAGAGAGAGAGAGAGAGAGAGAGAGTGTGATTGAGGGGGGACTTTGTCAGTCACAGAGAAGTTTATACTTGATGCGTCTCAGTGTTGAAAACAGCGGTCCCGATATTGATTATTCATTTTGTTAGGTTAGACACAAGATACGGAGTCTCGGTTGATTGAAATGTCAGATGGTTGGGGTTTGAGAATACACTTCGCACACGTTAACTCACCCCACATATGGGACGGATTATTTTGAGGAATAGAAGCGCTGTTGTTGAATTTCTGATGTTGCCTCGAGAGATATGTTGACGAGTCTCGCATTATGTCAAGTTGTCATTTTACGTATTACAAAAATATTATGTAAACTTGGCATACCAATGAAATTATATTTCTACGTGATACGTAGCTATTCAAATAATTGAAGTGCCCCAGTAGGTTTGATTATTGTGTGCAAAGATTTGCACTTAAGTATTACGAATCATACCTATTCAAACTGATAGAAAATTTATTTTGTTTGTTTTGCTTTACTGAAGATAATTGCAACTGAAAAATCAATTAGCAATTAGTGGAAATTTACCTGAAATTACTCTGTGACGTCACAGGTGTGGTGTAAGTGGAATTATTCTCAAATTGTGTGTGTATGTGTGTGGAACAAAAAATTTTTTGTAAGTAATTCAATGAATTCCTTGCAGTATTATTTTATGAATTATGTATTATCAAATTAAAATTAATTTTGCAATAGCTGTATCTTAATGTTGTATCTTAAAATGTATCTTTCTGCATTAAGAAAATCAATATTACATTTAGTTGTCGATCGAATGTAATATTATAAATTCAATGTTATATTTAGTTAGGAATATTCATAAAAGAAACTGATTATATCCATAAGTAAACGAGGATGGTGACAAACTGGTTAGTTTATACTTAAATCAAACTGGACACAAATGAATGTGGTTTCAGGAAATATTGAAAGACACTTTGCTTTGACAGACACATGCCGTTAAGTCTGTTGGCTTTTATTTAACAACATTATATTTGTGTCCTGTTCTAAAACAAACTAAAAGCCTTATACATATTTATCTATTTTACAGTGGAATGTTTCCGTTAAATTAACGTGTCTCTGGAAAATTTTAATTAAAATAATATTAAATGTTGTTGCACAGAAGTTTTATAAAAAGCGTGTTTCCAGTGGTACGGCATATACTATAGTGACATACTCAGTAAGCCGTGGGCAGATTTTAAAATCATTTTCACACCTAAGCAATGACAGAAAGATAAAACCTAATTTGATTTTTATTACATTATGTTACAACAAATGTATATAGAATTAGCTAAAAAGAAGCAATTAATAACATTTATTAAAATTAATTACCTAATACTTCAACCTATATTCCTAGTTAATTTACCGACGATGTGACAGGAAAGAAACAGGAAACATTTACGCTACAATGAACATTTTCTTGACAGTCTGTTTAACTGTAAGCTTTGCGCATTGTGTTAAGAAGATTAACAACTTCCGCACTGAAGGCTTTGGCGATTCATAACTGTTGAAAATTTTGTTTATTGTTCTTTTAAAGATAGAAAATACTGTAAAAACACCGACACCAACGGTGTAAACACCGTTGTATTGTGATTTACTATTTTAAAAAAACAGCTTTATCATAGCTTTCATGTTTTCCTTTCATCGCAAGATACTTATGATAGTATTTGTCACGCTTTGCAATAAATATTTTTCAATGATTTTGTGATTTTCAACTATGTTAAACTCTCTCTAGTCTATATGTATCTCTGCTTTCTTTGCATCCCTAATTACATAGTTTCTTATTCCTTCAGGTGACAATATAGTGCAGCTTTGCTTCTAGAAATCTACTCTCCTCCTCCGTCACTCCCACTGTGATATACACTTTGGGAACACACTTTAGGCTACTACGGTTTTAAATACACTTTTACGCAGCATTTTACAAGTTTTTTTAAATTTATTCACTTCTAATTATCAAAATTATAGATCCCCTCCCTTAATTAAGAGTTCGTTTTTTCATCTTTTCTGGTTTCATACGTGTTAGATTAACATATGTCGTTTCTATATGCTTCGCTACATGCTCCGAATATTTCTACATGTGCATGTTGTAACCCAATATTCTCTACGTCCTTGTACTCTATAGCTAAGTATTTCGGTTTATTAATTACATTACATTACTTTACATTAATGCGTTATAGATACTAATGACGTAAACTAATGTCTAAAAAAGTGTGTAGTTATATCTCGAGTGGTCATAATTAAAGCGATTCTAGATATATTGTCCAAACAGTTTCAGGTAAATATAAATTAGTTTAAATTAGTTTTCAAAGAACCGATTCATGAAGGGAACTGAAGCTGTTATTAAAGTAGATCCAGATATTACTTCTTATAAGCCAGAAAGTTTAAAAAATTTTAAACTTACACGTAGGGCCAGATAAACACATTTCTAAATCACATCTGTATTTGAGTACTGAACGAAAACTGTAGTCTTGTCGAATCTTACAATACGCGTAGATAGAAGACATAGGACGACAGTAACCAACAGATTAAAGAAGGTTAAATTTAGTAAGAGCCGGAGTAGAAGAAGACGAACATCAAGGGAGAAGATAAATTTACAGATAAAGAATTATAAGTATATAAAAATTTAACACTTGTGGTTAATATGGCTGATAAAGTAAAGTGAAAATGCTAGAGTAATTGAAAATAATTACCCGAATCTAAACGGGAGTGTACGAGTTATAGTGTGACATACTGTCTGTTACGAGAAAAATTTAATTCTATAATTAAGTAGGAATAATACATAATTAAAATAAAAGTGGTAGAATTAAAAAAAATAAGATTAAGTCTAAAAAAGGCAGGAGTGTCGTTGATTGAAAAGCAGAGGTATTATCAATGTAACACAGTAGGTTTGTTGAGAGTTGAAGCAATGTTTATGTTCTGTAAAGTTCCGTCGAAAATAATTCAAGAAGCATATTGTTATCAACAGATACAAATGATGACATCTATGTACGAAATATGTGTAAAAACTAACTTTGTTTGTATAAAATTGGTTATTGACATATTGACTAACCCAGATACTTAGGAAAATATTGATCTTAGCTATTGAAAGAGTTATGAAAGTCTTCAAATAAACCCTTTAGATGTTTCGTCACAACGTTTGGATAGCCTTCACGTACTAAAAATATCAACTTCGTAACTCGTTGTAAGTTTCAACATTGAAAATGTTTATAAGGACGTGTCGCACACTTACGGCCGATCGCTGATGCGTGATCGAAAATGGGAACCGGTGAGTTTCCATAGAAACTACTTTTTTGTTGTCAATAACTTAGTACACATATAAAACTTCGCTTATGAATGCGACTACATTTACCTTATAATCTGTACATTTGTAAATGAAGAATGAATTCATTGTTTGGTGAATGAAAAATGAATTCATTGATTGGTGAATGAACATAAATATATATATATATATATTTTTTTAGATTTATTAAAGCATTTTCAATGGCCTTCTCTGTGCATTGCATTTGTGCAATGCCTGTAAATTTTTTTTTTAACAAAAATAATCGTATAGTCTGAAATCTGGGGAGTATAAAATCCAGGATACTACATCGGCTAAACACTTCTTTACAGAATGTCTGATGTGAAAGTTCGTTATCTTGATGAAACATTCAGGGGTCAGTCAAAATATTCTCATCAAACCCAATAAACTTTTGTAAACAGTTTGGTGATTTTGGTACTTTTGTTCGTAACCAATAATTGTTAGTGTTCAACTACGTTTAGGATTAATGATGTCTTTTCATTTTGACAAATTTGTACGATTTCGTGCTGCAGTCGACTGATCAGAACAGTGTTTTCCCTCTACGGTTTTACACCCATTTCAACATGCTTTGTGCCACTTGAAAAAAGAGCTCAAAAAAAGGTTTCTTCATTTTCAATCCTGTTTTAACTTGTTAAATATTTCATTTACACTGTCTCGAATTTCAATACCCATTGGACTGCATAAATTTAAATAACAATGCTGATCACTATTTTATTTATTTGACGTGAGGCAAAACAAGCACTTATAAATCTATGAAACAATAAACTCTGCTAAAATTAAGACTTTTATAAATGTTTAATGGAAAATTTATAAATTTTAAAATCCACGGCATTTAGATGTTTAAATTTTTATGAGTGTACAAAAATGTTTTATTTTCAAAGTGTTGCTACTCTGTAGAAATAACATAAGCCTTTTTACTCTTTAGACGACTTTTGAAACCAATTTTGGAGGGTGTGTAGTATAAGGTTATATTTTAAAGTAGTAATGAAATAATAATAATAATAATAGAACATTTTTTAGCGTTAACAGACAAGAAGAAAGGTAATTAAAATTTAAAATAAAATAAACTGTGATATTATTAATAAAAAATTAATAACTTCTAGAATTAGTAGTTAGTACACTTTACGGTACATAGATCGTAGTTTTGGACTTGATAATATTGGAGACACTGAAATGCCTCGTCCGGAACAAGGCACATAGCAGTTTAGCAAATAAGTATGAAGAAGAGGGATTTAATTCCCTTTAATTTATTTTACCATTTTCTGTAACACTCGAGAATATTTTTCCACAATGTAAACTACAACAATCATAATCATCATCATCATCATCTTCAGCAATGAAAACAAAAATGATTTGTTTTGGAGATGGGCAAGAGCTGGTCATTGCAACGCATTCTTGGACGCCCTACAATTCCCCGTCATTCCGGCTTACGAGAATAAATAATTTTTTGTTTAAATCTAAATTTTTAAATACGGTATAACACACACACATACTTTTTGTATTACTAGATTCAAAGAAAATGTCAATAATTCTGGGGACATACCTTAGAACTGCAAATCATAGAAGATAAAATATTCCAAGCTTATTAAACCGTATCTTTAGGATACAAAGTAACAGGCCTCTTATTGTGTAAACTTTGAAACACAGCAACACCGCGCAGACTCACGTTACAGTGTCAATTCCGACGTTTGACACAAAGTCAGCAAAGCTATTACCGTGTCAGCTAACAAGACATACCGTATAACTCTGCGACCCATTGTCGTAAAGAAAATGTCCATGTGAATGTTAATGTTATTTCTGTAACTTAGTTTACTATTTTCGTCATTAATTTGTATGGATTTTATTTAAGTAATTCTTTCCTTTACTCATTGCGGTTTAATATCAAGTACTTTCCTGTACTCATCAAGAACTAATAATGGAATCATCGAATTTATTTACTCGTTAATATGGTTTCTCTCTTCCAAACACTAACTCCCATTGGTTGATAATTTACAAAATTGTTATATGAAACTAACATTTTTCTATACAAAATTACTAAAAATCATTAAACTATTATAAGTCCCTTATACTACCTGTAATCTTAAATAAAATAAATCCATTAGTTTGCTTTTTGTTTACAAATTATTTGATATCTCATAAGGTTACCTTTTTTCAAATTATAACAGATTCTTACATTTCTCATTTGGGTTTCTTTTGGTAAATTACCTTTAAACTAATTATTTTCTTGCCAGTTTTGTGTCCTACACTATTATTATGAAACCTAACCGGAGTATATACTTTACTTTATAGAACTGTGGGCCTGCACGTAAACACCCCGAGTGCAGAAATCTTATTCCACTGATGATGGCAGCCAGTGGTGCTGCCGAAACGTTTGGTTTTGTTTTTAACCATGGACCACGGCCAAACAGCCCGGATATTTTTCATAATTCAAGTGACACCGGCCGTGAACGCCTAAGGAATAATTTAAGACGCCTCTACGGGGAGGATGTTTCAAAAAATATCAGACGATTTGAGGGGCTAAGAAAGAAGAAGGTACACCTGCTCTGTTCACTGGCTTTTCTATCAAGATGCCGGGATACTGGTGTTATTCCCCGGTTTCTTAAATTGAAGAACTCCATTTTTACACCGCAAGCCAGTCGAATTTATCGACGTGCAGAGCAGGCGATGCTACGCGAACGTATCCACCAGACCAGGAAAGATCTTGCCGACAACAATATGAGGTTGTTCCGTCTACACCTGGAATTAAGCACTGTGTTGTCACCTGGCCACTGGGATCTGGTGGATAGCCTAAGTTCCAGCGCTTCCGAGGCCGTTCGCGATAGTGTTCGATCGCGCCATGAGAGCAAGTACTGGAGAGATAGCCCCGAGGAGAACAACCAGAAACAACAGCGAAGCAGCTTAGAGACGGACAGGACAGTAGTGAACTTGTCGGACCGCCAACTTACCACCACCGAAACTGCTGTCTTGGCGAGAGGGGAGAAGTTTGCAGTGGCCCCTAAGAAGATTCCAGTGGAGGACATCATTGCCAACGTTGAAGCTGGAGTGCGGCGGCTGCCGCGTGAACAGGCAGATGAAGTCAGGATCGAAGCATCGAGGATCCTGGCTAGAGCGAAACCGCCGCGATGCAACATACCAGTGAGTGAGCTTCGGGCACTAAGGTCATTAAGGCGGGATGAGTCTGTCATCATATTACCGGCGGATAAGGGGAGTGCGACTGTTGTAATGAACACCGAAGACTACCAACGGAAGATCGGAGAACTGCTGGACCCAGAAAACTACAAAAAACTGCGGAGAGATCCGACCGCAGTGGTCCTAAAAAGGACCGATTTTCTGGTTAAGCGGTCTTCCTTGGAGCCTGATGTGAAGGCTGTCGTCCGGTGTTCGGAAGCCCTTCCACCTAGGCTTTATGGCCTCCCAAAAATCCACAAGCCGGACGTCCCGCTCAGACCCATCGTCAGCGCCATAGGATCTCCAACCTACCATCTCGCTAAACACTTGACCGAGCTTCTCCGGCCACATATAGGTGGTACGGAGTCATATGTCAGGGATTCATCTCACTTTCTTGAAAGGCTCGGTGGGTTGTCGTTGCAGCCTGGAGACATAATGGTCAGCTTTGACGTGGTTTCGTTGTTCACCATGGTGCCCGTAGATGATGTCCTTGGCCACTTAGCTAACCTTTTTCCGGCAGACATTACAGCGCTTTTCCGGCATGTTCTGAAAACTACATATTTTCAGTACGGCGGTGAGTTCTTTGAAATGATTGATGGTGTGGCCATGGGGAGTCCACTCAGTCCTGTGGTGTCGAACTTTTATATGGAACGGTTCGAACAGCGGGCAATTACATCTTTTCCGCTGAAGCCGAGGTGCTGGTTCCGGTATGTTGATGACACATTTGTTATCTGGAGCCATGGTGAGGAAGAACTCGGCAGGTTCCTGGCACATCTCAATCAGGTTCACCCACGGATACAGTTTACTGTCGAGAGAGAGACCGACAATCAGCTGGCTTTTCTGGACGTGTTGGTCCTTAGAAGGACCGATGGCAGCCTCGGACATAAAGTTTATAGAAAACCGACGCACACTAACCGCTATCTCCATAAACAGTCGAACCACCATCCCAGCCAGAAGAGGGCGGTGTTGAAGACCTTGGTGGACCGGGCTAGGAGGATATGCGAGCCCCGGTACCTCGATGATGAGCTGCGCCACCTCGAACTAGCGCTGCAGGCCAATGGGTATTCCGTCGGGGAGGTGAGACGTGCGGTCCGGCCGAGAAGAACAGACAGGCCGGAAGTGGATTCACGTGAGACCGTCGGTTTCGCGGCGTTGCCCTACATTCATGGGGTGACGGACCGCATTGGTAGGCTGCTCAGTCGGCACGGTGTGAGGCCAGTATTCAAGCCGACAAAGAAGATACACCAGTTCCTGCGGCCGACGAAGGATGTCCGAGACCCGCTGTCATCGTGCGGTGTGTACGGAGTTCCCTGCTCATGCGGCCAGGTGTACATTGGTACCACGAAGCGCAGCGTCCGCACACGCGTGGGTGAACATAGCCGTTACTGTAGACTGGGACAGCCGGAGAAGTCTGCCGTGGCCGAACACGCGCTCGCCAATGCCGACCATCGGATCCGTTTCGATGAGACGAAACTCTTGTCGGCGGTGAGTGATTACTTCCCTCGTCTTCATATGGAGTCCGTCTTGATTCAGAAGCATGCTGCGATCGCTATGAATCGACGGGGCGAAAGCATCTCATTAAGTGCATTATGGCATGGCGCGATGCGAGCCTCTCACACACCTTCTTGTTTCTGATTGGCCGGTGATGTTTACTTACCTGTGCGGGGGTTGCAATTAGTAAACGATTAGCACAGGTGGCATCGCGGGAAATCAGCAGCCTTCCCCACAGTATTTCTTGGAAAACAAGTGTCACATAATGGCGTATCTTGGTGCGAGCCAATCATATACCATCTCTGTTGTGATTGGTTGATGGTGTCATTTTTACCTGTACACACAACTGGGGGTTGCGCGGCCCGCGCGAAGCGCGGGTCGCGAGTAGTACAGTGTCCCGAGTCTCAGAAAGGACTCCTGCCACTGGGTCTGTTGGAGTTCAATATATACTTTTATCTACTTATGGGGGGGGGTCTGAAACGACCTGCGATTGGTGGATTATACCACCGGGACTAGCAAACGAGGTCGCTTCCAGGACTCACCTGGTCGCGGGGTGTATTTACCAAGTCCGGCAATGAGGGAATTGTGGGTCACTCTGTCGGAACGAACATAGAATCGTCGCGCCAGGCGTCTCACGGTGTCATCAAGAGAGCGGACACCGAGTCCTCTCCTCAAAAGACGAGAAGAGTACCTCCGGGGGACTTTGCACGCGAGCTTCAGTCCCCGGTCGAGTACGCGCTGGAGCGTGATTCTATGACCACGAGCCAGGTATCCCCAAACAGGACAGGCGTAGGTAATCACCGGCAACACGTACGTGTTGACTATGAGCTTACCTAGCCGGGGGGTCATTGCCGGATTAGATAGCACGGGCCAGAGTCTACTGAGTTGCGCCGAAGCGCGTTGTCGGATGTAATTTGCATGGGTTCGCCAGGTGAGTCGGGAATCCACGTGGAGCCCGAGGTACTTGACGCTGTTGGTCCAGGGCACCTCGACGGGGCCTACTTTAAGCGGCCGAGGCCGCTTGCGTTTTCGCGAGAATATTACCGCGGCGCTCTTGGAAGCGTTAACGGCAACTCTCCAGTCATCGGTCCACCCGACATACGCGTCGAGTTGGCGCTGGAGCTTAACGGCCGCATAACTCGCGTTCGGCTCTGAGGCAAAAGCCGCAGTGTCGTCCGCGAACAGCGACAGTTTCACTCCAGGAACTCGGGGCGTGTCGTTGACAAACAACGAGAACAGAAGAGGCCCAAGGACACTTCCCTGAGGGACACCAGCGGTAATACGCCTCTCCGAAGAGAGAGCGTGGTCTACTCTCACTCGGAAGCTACGGTCTCGCAGAAAGCTGCCGATCAAGTGAACGTAGCAGTCTGGGAGAAGGACCTCCGTGAGTTTGTAGAGGACACCCTCGTTCCACACGCGGTCAAAGGCTTTCTCTACGTCTAGGAAGATCGCAGCCGTCTGTTTGCCCTGGCAGCCAGCCTCGGTTATGCATTCCACGAGTCTCATCAGCTGATGAGTCGAGGAGTGCAGCTCACGAAAGCCGAACTGTTCGGGGATCAGCACGTCTAGTCTTTCTAGATGGTCGCGGATCCTACGCTGGATCAGACGCTCAAAAACCTTGGACGTCGCGGACAAGAGGCTGATGGGCCTGAGGTTCTCCACTCGAGAAGAATTCTTTCCCGGCTTCGGTATCACAATGACGGTAGCCGTTTTCCATTTCACCGGAAAATAGGCCAGTCTGAGGCATGAATTGAACAGGTCAGTGAGGAACTGGGTTCCTCGCTCCGGAAGGCGATGGAGGGCGGAATTCATGACTCCGTCCGGGCCAGGCGCCTTCCGGGGCTTGAGCTGAACAATCCTCTCAGAGACCTCCTCCGGGGAGATGGGCTCCGGTTGGACTGTGATACCGGCCGATAGAAAGCGCTCTACCTCGCGGCAGATGTGCTCAGTGAAGGCCGGGTTCTTGGATGGGTTGGGAGCGAACTGACGCTCTAAACTGTCAGCCAAGAACTCGGCCTTTTCGAGGGGGCGGCCAAGGGGTTGACCGCCAGGTCCGGCCAGTGCGGGGAGAGGCGCGCGTTTGCGCTTTCCCGTTAGGGCACTGGGAATCCGCCAGACATTACGGTCCTCAGCAGGGCCATCCATCTGTGTTACAGCTAGCTCCCAGTTACGTCTACGGAACGCCAGCATGTCACGACGCAACTTGCCGGACGCTCTGTTGAACGCAGCCTTGTCCGCCGGGTCACGAGTCCTCTGCCAGCGTCTCCGGAGGCGATTCCTCTCGCAAGCGAGCTGAGACACCTCTTCGGGGATCCGCTGATAGTCGGGCGTGAGCCCCGGCTTCATCCGGGAGGACACGTCAACCGCCGAGACTACGGCTGTGTCGAATACGGCAACTGCCTCTTCGACATGCTGGGTAGTGTCGAGCGGGATATGCTCTGGTAGGCGGCGACTGAACGCCGGGCCAAAGCGGTCCCACTCGATTACCCGCCGCTCGTCGCGGACGGTGGCGTGCTGGGTAGCTATATGCACACTGATAGGGCAATGGTCCGAGGACAGTTCCGAAATGACGGAGACGTGGACCGGGCAATAAACGCCCCTGACCGCGGCAATGTCCAATACGTCAGGGCGGGAGTTAGCCCTCGAGGGATAGTATGTAGGCCCGGTAGGACCCATGACTGTGACCCGAGCCGCATCAGCATACCTGCGTAAGCGGGTCCCGTTTGGGTTCGCCAAGCGGCTCCCCCAATCGGGGTGCTTACAGTTCAGGTCGCCCGCCAGGACTACCCTCCTGTGTGCTCCAAAGACGGCCTCCAGATCGTTCGACAGGAGCTCCGTGTGTGGAGGCTTGTAGGCGGAAACCACGAGTAGACCGCCGAGAGCACCATGGAGCTCGACCGCGGTGCACTCGAGGTTCCGCCGCTGAGGCAGGACAACGCGGTGATGGCGAAGACTCGCCTTCACCGCGATGGCTGTGCCCCCTCCTGCGCGACCCGACCGGTCATCCCGGTGGCACACGTAGTTGGGTAGTCGGAAACGACGATGCGGGGTCAGGTGCGTCTCGCCAAGAAGAAGCACGTCGGGCTTGTGACGGGCAACGAACTCTAAGAGCTCAGAATGCCGGGAAGCGAGGCCGTTGGCGTTCCACGCCACGAGCTCGAGGTCTCGCTTGAGGGATTGCCGTGGTTGTCCGTTCATAACAGACCTGTTACACGGCAGGCTTCCACCAAGAGGAGGAACTTGTCCTGGGGCGAGGCTGTTGCCAAGCGTTCCTTGATTTTAAGGAAAGTCTGGGCCACTTTCTGCAAGTCGTAGCTTGCCAGAAAGTCTGAAACGACGGCGAGATCATCGGAAGATGAGGCCGGGGGAGAACGCTTGGCGGCAGCTGCATAGCTGCGGCGGGGCGAGACGGTGGAAGCCTTGGGGGCTGGTACTGGAGCGGGTGGCCGCTCTGGCTTTTGGAGGACGGGCTTGGGTCCAGTGGCAGGCGGTTTAGGCTGGCCCGTGTTCTTGGCCTGGTTCCTAACTTTCTTGCCCGATCTGGGGAATCTAGGCTTGGGTGGCGGCGGCAATGGAGGATCAATTTCCTCGTTGTCCGGCAGCGGGACTTGTGTGTAGTGGGGTATTTCGCGTTCCGGTTCCGGGGGCGCGATGGTGGGTTTGGGCTTTGGAGCTTCGCTCGGGCTCACTGTACTGCTGGGTTTCGGAACCGGAGCAGACCTAGGGGCTGGTTTCCGGACCACAGGTTCAGCGGCTTTGGCCGGTTTGACTGGCTGTCTAACATCATGTCGAGGCTTAGGCTGGACGGGTTTCTTCAACTTGTCCAGCTGCTCGCTATAGACTGGGCAGCGCCTGTTATTAGCAGCATGGGCGCCGCCGCAGTTTATACAATATCGGTGGTTGTCCGGAACAGTGCAGGCCTGCGTCAAGTGGTCATTTCCACAGCGGACGCAGGTCGGCGCGTTCCGGCAACCGAAGCTGCTATGGCCTAACCGCTGGCACCTGTGGCACTGGGAAAGTCGCCCGGTCTGGCGGCAGGGCTCGACGCTTACGCAGAGCCCGAAAAGCCGCTTTAAGTCTAATAAGGCCTGGGAGGATTCGCCCTTCTCTGCCAGGAGTCTTATCAGCGGGAGTGGTCGACGCGAGCCATAAGTAGTGTACAGCCGTGAGGCTCCCACAACCTAATACCCCGCGTCGCACAGTTCGTCAGCGACGACCTGCGGATCCGCCTGTATGTCCAGGCCCCGAAGGACGAGGGCTACAGGCTTGGTGCGGTTTATCGTGTAAGTGTGGAACTGGAACGATTCACGTTCCAGCCACTGGACCACTCCGAAGTGCTCCGATGCGCTGCGGCAGGTAACGCGCACAGTCTCGCTCGCAAGGAGCTTGACAGATGCGTTATCTGCCAGCGCAACGGTCTTACGGAGTCGGCGAACGAAGCCGATCACGTCCCTGACGTTCGTAACGAACACCGGCGGGACCCTTCCTTCGGAGGTGCGACTAGGCGCAACCTCAGCGGAGGCTTGGAGTGCCGCCGAGTCCGTGGCCGAACTCAAGGAGGTCAGGGAAGGAGACTTTCGCGGCTTGCCACCGCGCCCTACTGCCACCCAGTCGGTGGAAGCCGAGGTCTCCATATCTGGGGAGTCAGACTCCGGCAGAGGATTTGGGCTGCTTGGCCTACTAGCGGCCGTGCAGCCGGAAGGTCCGGCCTTAGCGGGCTTGGTCGGCCCTAATAAGGACCGATTTTGCTCACGTACTTGCGCGGGTTCAGCAGGGCTTCCCGCGCAAGTCGTAGGGTTCCCGACTGGCCCAAGTGGCCGGCCGGGGGGCTCGATGCTGCCGCGCAGTGCTTTAGGGACACTATCAGCGGGGCTACTGCCGACTAACTCGGCTCTTTGTCCAGCGGGTACCCGGGGGCCGAACTGTGACACCGTCACAGTGGCGGCACAATGCGCATCTCTATTGGTGAGTCCTACTCTCGGACTCCCCGGGTTTCGCTGGACAGCGCTACCTAACACACTTACCGGCACTGCGCGGCAGGTCCCAGTTGTGTGCTGCTTGGCTTCGTCTTGCTGGCAAGGCGGTTGGTCGATATCCATTTCCATCGCTGCAGCTCTCTGATGTTGGCGCTGGCGATGAGGCGATTCTTGGTCCGGCGGCTTCTTCTTTACTGCCGCCGCAGTAGCTTGAGCGGATGGCCTCTTCATTGCAGTAGTGTAGAGGACGAGGCGTTCCTCTTCTGCGTTGTTCTAATGCTGAGTTGATGTGTGTCCACTTCGAGATCTAGCAGTCGAATCTGTCACGTCACTGTCACGTCAACATTTTTTTTTTTTTTTTTTTTTACCTGTACGTGGGACTTTGCTGAATTTATATGTACAGGTAGCATGGCAGGACAGCTTTAGTCTATACCACAGTACTGTGGGCCTGCACGTAAACACCCCGAGTGCAGAAATCTTATTCCACTGATGATGGCAGCCAGTGGTGCTGCCGAAACGTTTGGTTTTGTTTTTAACCATGGACCACGGCCAAACAGCCCGGATATTTTTCATAATTCAAACTATATACTTTATTTTATCAATTGTTATTGTTTTGTCTTAAATTTTACAAATTTCTAGTTACCAGTTATAGGCCTATTGCCTAGAGTTCATAATTCACCTCCACTAATACACATTACCACTGTTCATGTCAATTTTGTTAATTTTAAGTGCTTTTAAACATAAGTACTGTAATAACCCATACTAAATTATAACATTTGATTATTTTTTAATCATCATATAACATAACATAATTCCTTATTAACCTTTTAGGCCAATGCTAGTGTCTAAGGTTTTACATGTATTTTAAACGGTTCTGTTAAACATAATATTCAACATAATAACATTTGGGGTTAATTAAAACCAAAATACAATATAATAAAATGAACAGTAGTTGTGTATTAGGATTCCCTTATAATTTCACTTATAGAATACAGTGTGTAACTCCCATTACCTGTTGTCAGCTTAACATATTAGTCTTTTACCATTATTTTTTAACAGTGGTTAACATAAATTTATAAACTTAATTCATTGAAATAAAACAATGGACTCCTTCCCATCCTTATTATATACTAAAACACTTCCTTAAAATAATGGAAAACAATTATTTGTAGTTTGCTTCTAACAAACATTGTTATATCATATTATATAAACAGTTTCTGATTTCGTTAAAACTATGCCAATGTCTACTTATAACTGTCCCTTATAATTTATACAGTTTATTTATTATATTTGGGTCCAGTTATTATTTATAGGCTATTATCACAAGTTCTTTCTTTATTCCTGACTACACTTCTCTTTATTACCTAGTGTTTTTATGTAGTTCATTGATTAACGCTGGGTCCTATCATGGTTCATTATATATTATTATCTTTCTTATCACTTTTTATTATCTTTCTTACTTATCGCTTTTTTAGTTCACCTTCTAACATTGTATTTTATATTTCATGTATTTATTATCACTGGGTCCTATCAAGGTTCATTAATTATCACCACTTTCCTACTTAATTATTGCTATTAAGTTTATTTTATGATATTGGTTTTGATAGTTTACTTATTAACACTCTTTCTTTATATTATCAGTATATTTGTTCTTACATTTCATTTTCTTTTTACAATTCCTACTGTTTACATACTATTTATTTTCCTACTTAATTTTTTACTTATATATATATATATATATATATATATATATGATTCTTTTTAACAGTTAGGTATTTTTTATATTATGACTTTAACTATTTTCTCTGGATCACCTTTTCCAATCTATTGGGTCTCGTCATCATCATTGTCCTTGTCTACGTCAACTTCAGTTCATGGTGTTGTTCCATCATTTTCTATTTAATAATTTTTAGTATACAGCTTTTCTTCACTTATTGATACTTGTAAACCTTGTGCTACCGTAGGTCACGTTTAAATATGCAGCATTTGAAAAACGTGTGCGAGGCATCTTCATCGGGGAGCCTCCCTATTGGCATGCTGGGCTTTGCATCTTTCCCTTTCTATGGGGGTAGGCATTAAAATTGCCGTGTCCACTGAGCAACTGTGTCAGATGATACCTAACCGCTCAGTCTACTATTACAACAACCATAACAACAACAACAACAACAACAACAACTATTACCACCACCACCACTACTACTACTACTACTACTACTACTACTACTACTACTACTACTACAACTACTACTACTACTACTACTACTAATACTAATACTACTTATACTAATACTAGCAATTATAGTGAGAATAGTAATAGGAAGAAGAAGAAGAAGAAGAAGAAGAAGAAGAAGAAGAAGAAGAAGAAGAAGAAGAAGAAGAAGAAGAAGAAGAAGAAGAAGAAGAAGAAGAAGAAGAAGAAGAAGAAGAAGAAGAAGAAGAAGAAGAAATTTTCAATATCTAATAGACGGGTACAAAAGCAAAACAAATTTTAAATTAAAAAGAAGTGGCATACTATGTAAAAATTACTAACTACTGTACATTTTTTCTTCTTGCTCACTGCAGAGTATATATTTTGAATATAAGCAAACAGCAGTTATAAAATCCTGCGCTGAAAAGCGTCTACTGCTCAGCGCATTCGCGCATGTAGGAACGCCATCCCACTCCCTGTAATTATAACCACAAAACCACATAGGATAACACGTAGTGCACTAAACTGACTGTCAGTTGAACGGCGGCTGTCAAGTATCTAAATGAACGGAACGGTAGATGGGCGGACTGTTTTCACTGAAGGTTCTTAAAACTGTCGACCTTTGATACTTGTATGCTAATTACAAAATACACTATCTGAAAAAAAATGAATAGTATATTTTTAGGACGGTCTACTCGATCGTCGTAGGTACAGTGGAAACAAAAATACAAGACACCAATTAAGTCACTAATCACATCTTTTATTTTTACAGTTAAACAGTTCGTAATTAACAACACAGCCTCTACAACAAGTCAAATGAAAATTTTTCACACGCAATAAAATGTCCACTAAATTAAACACAGTTGTATTATAATTATGCCGTCCTATTATAAAACACCACTCTTAACTAATAACCACTTGAACGCGCACAGTAATATCGCTACTATAACTCTCGAACCGCACTGTGAATATCTCGCACTAATACTCAACTGAACGTTGTTGAGTACTGGTATTTATACCGCCCCAAATTACTAGATTATTTGATAAAGCCAGTTTAGTTACGACGTAATTACTTTCGGCCTTGACACAGTCCGTGCGCCCGAGCGAAGTCTGCCACAGTCTAGAAATGCGTCAACAAGCACGTACGCCACACACGTTACATTCCGTATCACTCTCGAACATTCGATAACCACGTAGATTGTTCTGTGATGTCGTAACAATGTAGAAAAAGGTTTTCCGTTCTGACTTTCTACCATGCTGTAGGCCTACTGTTCAACAAAATTTTGATGGTAGGTTATCAGTATTTCAGTTGATACAAGATACACCCAATATTGTTAATCCTGGAGGTTTTATGCCGTTGACCATCCGCTGGCTCTTCCACCTTTAGAGACAGTTTCCCATCCCAAGAGCAAAATGGGGAATGACAAAAGGAGAGAGAGACACCGTTTAAGAAGGAAGGAGATTTGGGAGACGTGGAAGAGAGATGACAAGAGGGGAGAAACTAGTCGGATACATGAGTGTCCGATTGGTCCGACTCGAGTGCGCACTCATGTAACGCGGATATGTGTGGAATCGTTTTCCAATAATTGCAATTTTAATATGTAACGACCTCGCTAAGAGTGATTTTTTATTTATTTCAGAAGACGGAACATATGTTTCGAAACGCGTTAATCAAATCGAACGCAACACGAAGTCACACGACGGAAGAAATAAGGTAAATATTATAGAGATTTTGTCAATAAGTGACTTGGTTACCAATTCAAACTTGTCTTTCGAATTAGAAATGCTTTACAACTTTACGTTTTGACACACACACAACACACATACACACGGAATGTGCTAGAAAAAAAATATGTAACTCTACAGACGGGGGTGACATGGCTGGGATGTTGGTGACATTTGACTTATAGCTTGTTTGCGGGGGCGTGTGTGGACAGTGGGGCGGATTATATACTTTACTTTATAGAATATTGAAACTTCAACTTGTGAACCTTACTTGTCTTTTCTTCTCGTACGCGTTTCGGCGTGGTTTTCGCCTTCGTCAGCTTTGAGACAGACTGCCATTAACTTGTAACGGTTTTTATTTTGAAAGGTATAGTGGGGGTGGTGTGTGGTGGAAGGGGATTGGCGCGGGGATCCAAATTATAGTTACTTTTATGAATAATTGTGTCAAAAAGTGTGTGTGATTTATACTGTAATTGGTCGTTAATTATGTTGTTTGGTTGTGTTGTGTGGTGTTTGTATATTTCATATTGTTCTGCTGTGTTAAGTTTTCGACCTTTGGGTAAGTATTGTAATATTTCAAGATTAGTATCTATGTTGGTGTAGCTGTGGTTTTTTGTGTGTATGTGTGTGGCAAACGCGAAATGTATATTGTTGTTGGATAAAGCTTTTAGGTGTTCAGAGTAACGAGATGAAAAAGATCTTCCCGTCTGGCCTATGTAGAAACTATTGCAGTCATTAAAATTTAATTTGTAACACCTGTTTTGTTGTATTTGTCTATGTCCGTGTTTGTATCATTGATGTGTTTTTTGATGGTATTGTTTGTTCTGTATGCTATTTTGTACTTGTGTTTTCTGAATGTGTTGGCGAGTTTGTGTGTGTTGGGGTTATGTTATGTTTAGTTTGTAGTGTGTTTTGTTGTTTTTGTTTATGATGTGTTTGTGTAGTTTGTTTACTAATCTTGAAATATTAGTAAATATTGAGATATTTATCAATATTCTGATCTAGATCCGTACTGTTCTGCATCAACAGCTTCACCTCACTTCAGTACGAAGAACGCTTTTGGCTGGAGAGATGCTGGGGTCTCATTTGGGAGTTAACATAGCTTTATCCAGCCCTAGGAATTTGTGATTACTGTGGTCCAGTGAACCCGGTACAGAGGTACTGCCTCTTCAAATTCCTTCGTCCGCAAAACACGTTTCGCCATTAACATTATTTGTGTATTGGTAACAAAAATATATTGATTAAAATACCATTCAAACGCTACATTTTTCAAGGCAATACACGTTTTGAAAGAACACCTCTATGTATTATTAATTATTTATGATGATGAGTTGATAAAATCAACACTTGTAACATGTGACCCGTAATGTGGAGTGTTTCATAAACAGGCAGACACACACAGTGTCTGTATGGATATTGTAATGATTTAACGGTTGTGTATGCCTGTTTACTTACAATCTACAATATTCAATCCCTATGATCAATGTTAATAATTTCATATTGAGGAGTCGGTTTTGTAAGGGTTATGAATATGGGAAATTTTTGAAAATGGACATTTACTTTTGAGACTTGCAGCTTGGAAAAATTATTTTTAAAATCTATTGCACCTATTATTATTTAGTCATAATTATCTTTGAAATAAATTTTGTCGGTGTTAAAACCTTTAATATAAAGACAACTTACAATAGTTAGTGTGCGCCATTCAGTTATGGACGGTTATAAATAAAAACATTGGTGCGATGTGTTCACTCAAACAAAGGTTGCTATTGGCAGGTTGAAACGAATTAGTAAAATGTATGTTATAAAATACCTCTGTGTGAAGATTAAAAAAGCAAACGCTACGCAAAATACGAATTAAATAAAAGCAGCGGAGTGTCACGCCTTTGCCCAACGGTTAGGAGTAAAAACAACATCCGAGGTAATTCAGGAAAAGAGGAGGTTCGAGACAGTCGGAGCACGCAGGGTGACAACCTAGTTTTGGGCCCCTTACATGCACCCGATTTATATCGTAAGATAACCTACAATAAAAACTCGTACGACATGTAAAGTAACAGAAACAACTGGGCCGCTTTGTGCACTGTTGTACGATAACTTAATCGTTGTGAACTCAGAAACATATAGTCGTGCCCTAGAAAACGCATCAGATACAAAGTTGGACGAGTAGTCTAGATACAAAGTCCTTAATGGTTTCTTTTATGTATTCGCGCAAGTTTTATATCGTAAGACTTTCAGACATCAGTGTTATCAACATTCCTGCCTAGCGTCGGCGTGATGCCTTGAACTAATTCTTGATCGACTAGAATATTTTATTGGGATGTAACAAACAATTCGTCAAACCAGGCAAGAGATATTATAAAATAATTAAGAAACCTCTCTCCCTCATCTCATAATTTACCGTACAGATTACAAAAAGTAGCGTTTGAATATTGAACACAGTTAATTGTATGAACGTCCCATCTTTCTTTCCCTCTTCTCTTCAAAACGAACCGATAAGCGCCATACAAAACGCACGGACCAATTTTCAGTACTGATGCTGTCAGCGATAAAAGAGTTTGTTCGCATCAACTTCCGACATTTTTTACGCACGACAAAAATCGGTATCAAATCGAACGAAAAACTTGTCGTACAACATAAATTGGATGCATAAAAGAAGTCTTAGTGTTAGTTATCCGCTGACAAGGTATGGTAAAATTGTTACCTTGCAATCAGATGTTGTATCACCTCAACCTAAGAGAGATAACTGACAGAAAATCTCTGTCTCACAGACTTGGAGCGTTCCAGAGCAAACACTTAGTAGCCAGCAGTCGTAAAATTTAAATTAATTTCAGGTCATGGGCCTGCTTTGGAACAAAGAAGTGTCTTGGAAGACCTAGGAACATATGAGTACAAAACAAGTACAAAGTACATAGCCTAATACTAAAAGTGAAGAAGGAGATGTTAGCTACGGTACAATTTCAAAGCGAAGATCCTTTGGACACAAAAACAGATAAGTTTTGTAACACTTAAGGAATATAATTTGACAATCAATTTCTAAGTAACGTATTAAATTTTACAACTCAGCTAATTTCTAATTTCATCTATGTTAATAGTACAATATGAAATGTATTCTGTCAGCTCACAAGTATTACAAATTTTAAATCAAATGGAAATAGTAAAATGCGTATATTAAGTAGTGGCGCTGACTCCGCAACTAGTTTACAAAGAAGTTGTAAATTATAAACTTCGCGTGTCAGTAATATGAATTAAAACATACTGAGCTGTAATATAAAATTAAGGTTTGACGCAACTTCTGCTGATAAGGAAATTTATCGACGCCTTGAATTCGATGGGTTAACTGGCATGAATTTACAAAGCAACAATGCTTTCAACAATTGTCGTCGTCACTTTACGGTGTAAGCTTATAGCCCATTCCACCTTCACTGCAACCATCTCTTCTAGGGCTTACCCACAGATATTCTCCCAACTGGTTTATAAGCTGCAGCGCTCTGTACTAGCCTCTAGTGGTCCATTCTGCAGACGTACTCCACCCACTGCTGCTTTAGTTCGTCTATCTTATCATTGATGGAGAATATACCCAGTTCGGCTCTTATACGTTCATAACGAATTTGATCCCTTAGACGATAACCACTCATGTGTCTTAAAAAATTGATTTCAGCGGTTTGAATACGCTGCCTTTCTTTTCCAATTATCGTGCACGTTTTACTAGAATGTGTAAACCTATTGTAAAATATTTAAAATAAAATATATTTATAAAATATATAAAGTCTGCTTTTGCCATTACTTTATAGAACTTCATTTTAGTGTCAGTTTTTATTTTGTTTCTAAGTGTTCGTGTATTGTATCACACTGTAATACAAAATGTAAGTATTACTTTAAATTTATGCGCTTCAAGTTTTGTTTCTTATATTTTGTTGTGTAACAAGTAATTTATTATAACTTTCTACAAGTTAAACCTCATGCTTCCGTGTGCAAAAAACAATCATTTAATTTATATTAGTGCTTAAAAAAGTTTTTAAACAAAAAAACAGCTGTCTGCCTTTTAAAAGTTGTAATTTTTACCTAAAGTTTCAATAATTCAGCATTTAGTTTTCCTACATGTAGTGTGGTAAGGTAGCAACCCATAACATGAATTCCGTACCACACATATGATAAAAGTAAAACCTCAGTGTACCAGGAAGTTTAATTTCCTCTCTTCTATCGACTCTTGAATCTTGTGTTCCTTGTTCGTACAAACAAATCAACACGAAACTCAGGCCTAAGATAACCAAACATGTTAGTAGGTCCCACAAAAATAGGTACAAAAAATTATATTTTGTTTATAAATTTAATTAAATACTATAACTGATTTTTAAATTTTGTTGTTTTTGATCATGATTGATCGTGTTAGACGAACAAAATTATTCAAAACCAATTTTTAATATTAACTTTATACAGCAGATTTAATAAGTTTACACTATTTTGTGACTAGTAAAATTGACAAAAATGAATATTTCTGTAATCACGTTACGTGAATGTCATATAGTTTTTTAACGTGTACAGACAAAACACAATGCAATTTTTATATGGCAGTAAGATATTATAATTAATTATTATATTGTTAC
Organism: Magicicada septendecula; assembly: GCA_034769895.1. Lineage (NCBI taxonomy): Eukaryota > Metazoa > Arthropoda > Insecta > Hemiptera > Cicadidae > Magicicada > Magicicada septendecula. The sequence continues at coordinate 343,445,406 of CM068375.1, forward strand.
GACATCACAGAAAAATCTACGTGATTTCGAATGTGCCCGAAGAATCTCGCTTTACTGTGTGTGGCGTACGTGCTTGTAGACGCATTTGCGAGGGTCTTCTCGATGCCGCCAGCCGTGTGGACTGTGTCAATGCCGCAGTTAATTACGTAGTTCATACGGACGCTAAGACGCAATTAGGAATCGTCTAGATTTTCGGCGGTTATAAATACAAATGTTCAGGGACGCTCAACTCAGTACAGCAGCGACATATTTACAGTTGTTTCGAGAGTTATTATCGGGCGACTTACTGTGTACGTTCAAGTGGTTATTAATGAAGTGTTGCGTTTTATAATCGAGCGGTATAATTGTAATACAATTGTGTTTAATATTAGTGACATTTTATTGCGTGTGAACAATTTATATTTGATTTGTTGTAGTAGTCTGTCTTGTTAATTACGTACTGTTTAACTGTAAAACTTAAAGCTGGTGATTAGTAAATTAATTGGCGTCTTGTACTTATTTTGTTTTTCTGGATAATGTTAATTAATAGTAGTTCTCTGGATAAGTGTAACAGGCAGAACATTAAAAGGTGTAAATCAGACATCTAATGATAGGTACATGAAGTTTGGGGCCACATTTAATAAAGACGCTATCTTACCTGCTGTCAATCTTTATTGATTTTCCGGTTTAAGGCGCCAAATTGTTTTTCATTTAAAACAATTAAAAAGATTTAAGTGAACAAATTATTCGGTGTAATTCAACAGTTAATTTTACTGTCGCCTTCTGTTCAAATTCGAATTTCGCTCCGAAGCGTCAGGTTTACCAACTTCGGTTTCTTTAGCAGCGGATCTTCACCTGTGCTATATTAAACATGTTAAACATCATCATGTGTGTCCTGAATGCTGAGAATTTGATGATGATGATGATGATGCTGTGTTCTCTGTCTCTACGGTTTGTTGTTTGTGATGGTCCAAAGTTCCTCCATAAGTCTTGGTCTGTGTGGTAAAGATATTGATCAGTCTGGGGACCGGCAGCGTGACGTTGGGTGAAGATTTCTTGAGTTTAAGACCGCCACAAAATTTCCGGTGGTATTTATTCTGGACGGCAATCTGACAAGTCCAGGACTGTTTTCGACCTGTTAGATATTGTTACTTCGTCCAAAGCGTCCTTTTAATTACCGTACAAATCACTTTTTGGTTCATTTTCGCGATTTCGTAAATATACACGTAGCACAAGCGATATCATCGTTTGCGTAATTTTTTTCCTGGTCACTCACATATAACACACTTATTAATTACTATTTCATTACACTAGTAATTAACATTAAATTACCTGGCGTCTTTATTATTGCAAATTTCTGCAATACTTTTACATCACTTTATTCGTTAAAAATTCTTTAATTTAATGGTGTTTTTATAATTGGGGTAAGTCTTTGTTTCAGGTTTAAAACGTATTAATTAGTTTATTTTTATCCGGTCAAACCTGATTACAGAGAATTCGTACGCATCACCCTGTCGTAGACTCTTGCCTGTCGTAGCTTGCGTTCACACACACAAACACACAAGCGCTGTATTCACTCGCGGGAGCAGGTGTACGCTTTCTGACAATTCTTATCCTGCATAATATTGTTAAAAACTGTTCATTATATATTTTCTATGCTAAATGTTTACAAACATACCGCCCTGGGCAAATATGCAATATATGTATTGTTGCAATATATATAAAGTTCACGCATGAACAAACAGTATTAATATAACCAATTATACAAATTATATATGTAAAATTATGTAAGAGATTATACTTAATTCCTGAATGTCTTTTGCAGTTTTTCTATATAAAACGTTGTAATCTTGTACAGAAAACATTTTGGAAGAATGGAAGTAGAACATTCAGACAAATGTAAGAAGTTTTAATAACATTCTTTAAAAGTGAAAAGACATGGATGCAAAACACACCTCCTCAGGAGTACACGAAAATAACATTAAAAAATTGTTTACCAATAGAGTTAGATATTTTTCAATAAATGATTTACAGAAACTAAATAATGTTATTAAAATGTATCAGACTATAATAATTAATTTTACTCGTAGAATTGCCTTTCATATTTTGAAAATATTCATTTATAACAGTTTACATTGATGTGAATTAATCACTATTCAGAACAAAACCAAAACGCATGTATTAAGATTGTGTTCGCGCATATGACAAGTTTCATCTAATAGATATATAGTTTTCTTGTTTAGACTATACGTAATCTGGCTTATGTGGAATTCTATCAGAGGCTGCTCACGTTAGGCACGTATTATTAAACCAACATGTAGTGCTGAATAGGGACTGCACAGCACAATGCAAATGTGTACAGCTACATCTATCAGTTCTGTTCAACGTCTGAGAATAATTCACCAAGTCACTGCGCCTAATGGAATTGCATTGTTGTGCTGACGTAAGCAAAATCCGTTACAAAACCATTTAATATTGCTTCAGCAACAACAGTGTCTGAAGCCCGTCTTGGGTAATTTACATCGCCACTCAAGGAAATTTTATTCTAATCGTTTTCCTTGTCAGAATAGATTAACGAGACTGCAACTGTTTTACACTGTCTTTAGTGACTTATATTAATTGATTTATAACACTCCAATTTTTGAAATATTTTTGAAAGACACAATTTTTCATTTTTCGGAGTTATGTTTTTTTACATTTTGTTATATACTTACCCTGTATGATTGAATTTCACTGCACAGTTTTGATTGGGAATTTAAGAAACACAATATTTGAGTGTTAATGTTGGTATCGGTATAAAGTTATCACGAGACAGATATTTGAATGTGCTGTTGGTAGCTGACGACTTGCTCATACTTCAAAATGTAGAATCTGATTTGTAAAACAACAGTTTTTAAGCTTCACCGTAAAAAATACAATATGAAAATCTCCACTATAAAAACAAAGGTAAAGGCATTTAGAGGTAAGGGGACAATAAGAATAAAAAATAATGATTGATGCACAAATTATATAACAGTTGAACCATTTTAATTATTTGGAAAATGATATTGGCTATAGTAGGAAATATGATATTGATGTTTAGTTATGTAAATTCCAGACGATCTGTAGAACAATTAACAGTATTTTTAGAAACAAGGTACGTCGAGGTACAAAATTAAAGTTTTACAAATTTACGATAGCCCCTCTAGAGTTCTACGTGTGTGTATTATGGAAAACAACCAAAAAACAAGTCCGAAACATACAATCCTCAAAAATGCCATTGTTATGAGGAGTTAAAAGGTGTTCTAAACTTGCAAGTATAAGAAATTAGGCCATAAAAAAGAGTTACAAGTATTTAACTTATGTGAAAAATTAAATGGTTACAAGCAACGGCGGAAAGAACACTTAGAAAGAATGTCAGATTCTAGAGTGGCCAAACAAGTGTATAAATACAAACGTATAAGTCATAGATGTGTGGGTAGACTCAGGAAGAGATATCTAGAGGATCTTTGAAGGCAGAACAGGTAGCATCTTGCCTATGCCGTGTTGTGATGATGATGATGATGATGATGATGATGATGATGATGATGATGTTGTAATCGTATTCAGGTGTTATCAATATTCATCTAAATTTTCAAAGTATTATTACATGAAATGTTTGTAAGTACAGAATCAAATGTACAATTAAAAGCGACTGTATCGTCAACATCGACAGGTATCAAGTATTTTAATAAACAAAGTACAAAAATAAAAATAAATACCGGTAAGGAAGATAAAATAAAAACAAAAATTCCTGACGATCAGCAATTCATAATGTTAGTATTGCACTTGACAGAAAAAACTAATTTAGAAGAGCAATGAAACAATAAAAAGCCTCCAGTAAGTTGCCTGAGTCAATTTTTTATGTAATTATGTTTTTACTTTAAAAAAAAATCAAGTTAACAAAAAACACCTAAAGAAAACTGAAGGTTTACTGTGACCGAAATGTACTACGGTACCATCTGATTACATACACACACACACACACACACACACATACACACACATACAAATGATTAATGTAATTGATTTAAAAAATTCTCATAGAATACGTTTACTTCGTTTTACTTCTACTTAGGTAAAAATTAATATTTATGGAAGTTACATGGTAAACGTATACAACACAAAATTGTTTAAATGATTCGAGACATAAATATACTGTTTAACTTGTAGTAGATCCTACTTAAATGAGGAATTGCACTTTGCAGCAAGTGGAGCAACCCCGGGGAACTATCCTAATAGGAAAAGTCTGTAAGAACTTATAAGATGTCAAAGCGACAGAAAATAGACCAACGTGACGCTTTTCTACATTATATGTTTCCTTACATACAGAAGTTGGTGGCGAAGAAATCTTATTTTTTTGGTTACGCTTCTATTAGGCTTTTCTTCAAGCTCTTAGTGAACAAGTCGATGAGGCCTTCAACGGTTGTAAGTTCCAATGTTCCTTTTTCTTAACTGATGTCTGACAACAACCGTGGAAAACGGACAACAGATTTCATAATCTTGATTGAAAACGTTTTGCTGTGTTTTATTAGAAACAATTTTTGTTCGTTAACAGAGCGTTCAAACTGCTAGAGTGGTGTAACTTTAAGAATTAAGCAATTTTGTTTAATAATGTTTATGTATATACTGATAATAATGTAGATAAAATATGTTGTTTTACAAATTAATTATTAACGTGTTAAAACTTTGTAGGCTTCTTATTATATTATTGAAGTTTGTTTGCTTCAAGCTGTAACTCTAAGAACATAGAGTCTTCTTTAAAAAAAATTAGGTTTAACGCTAAGTTAGTTCAAAATAATATGTACCTAAACATTTATGTATTCTCACAAAATTAAAAAATTAAATTTCTTTGTAATATTTAAGTCAGGGTTTAGCCTGGCATTTTCCAAAGGTAATATCTGCTGCGTCAGTACAAACTTGTTTAAGCTCTCAACTAGCAAGCAAGAAAATTTAAAATTACTTTGAGACTTAGTTATAAATTTTGAGATTTTATACAGCGTCCATGATGGTAGGGTAACAACTTCTGGGCCTAAACAGTAAAACAGTACTGTTTGAATGTATTTACATTTTTTTAATATAATATCTATTTAGCACAATAAACTTTTCCCAACGGTTTTCTAAAGTGGTTATGCAAGTCTGGTAAGCCGATTTGTCGATGTTGTCAAAGTAGCCATTTACACCATCGATGACTTGATTGTCGCCGGCAAATCTTTTTGAGATTTGGATGTAGACAGAAGTCCCTGGGGCTACATTGGGCAAGGATGATACTTGAGGAAGCAGTTAAAACTTTAGTTGTTTGGTTTTAACCATCGCAACAATTTACGTGTGAGGGGATGCATTGTCTTCGTGAAACAAAGTTTTTTTTCGTTATGTGATCGTTTTTTGTTGATTTCGTCGTTTAAAAGATGCAATAGGTTTACATATTATTTATTATTATTTACTTCCCCTTTTCAAGGAAATCAATGAAGATTACTCCAAGTGTATCCCAAAGGACAGTCGCTATAACTTTACCAGCAGAAGGAATTGTCTTTAGCTGTTTTGGAGTTGGTTCGCCTTTCACGGTCTATTATTTTGACTGCTGTTTAGTCTTGGAAGTGCTGTGGTGGACCCAAGTCTTAGCAACGGTTATAAATGGACGCATAAATTTTGTTAGATTGCGCTTGTATAGTACTAAACAATCAGTTGAAAAATCCTTTTGTCATTATGTTTGGTCAGTTGTGAGCAAACACGGCACCCATATAGCGCACAGTTTCTCATAAAGTGTTCGTGTAAGATTTTGCTAACACGTTCCGTTGATACGCCAACAGTCTTTGCTCACTTTTATTCTACTGTCTGACAACAAGCTTTTGTGGATTTCTGGATTTTGTTTTGGCTTAGTCACTTTAACGGGACGCCCACTGCGTGGTGTCCGACCTATTTTAAATTCAGAAATTCAAGGCTTGACTGTTGTATTCAATGGAGAAGAGTCTCCCAACTTTGAATCCAGTTCCTTTTTAATATCGGTGTCAGTTAAGCCTATCAAAAAAAAAAATTAGTCACATCACGAATTTTCAATGTATGCATTGTTAAAACAATGCTTAAGGAACTTATTGCGGCGAAGTGTGAAACTAATTCTACGCAAGTCATTTATTTGCAAGCATCGAAATTTGGCCTACAGAGGATGAAATCATACAACACCATCAAAATAACCAGCACAGTGGCGCTATCACTATGTCAGGCCCGGAAGGTTTTACGCTACCTTCGTACGTCACGTCAAATCAGTAATAATCACAAGACGCAAGGTGGCCTACTATTGATTAGGACAAAGACGCGATGCGATTTATACTAGGTGTGTAATTTTCAACGAAACACAATCTCAGAGTTTATAGGAGGAGTTTCACTCATTACTTCATCAGAAGTAACAATATAGTCAATAACGTTGATTAGTAATTACGTTTGGTCAACTGTATTCTTCAAAGCATCAAATTTTTTTTATGTCTCTTTAAATTTAGCTTTGTCCAATTCCCACGTTCCGGTATCATTAGTAACAATACTTATTACACAAATAGTAATTAAGTTGAGGATTCTTGAATTCTACTTGGAACTCTATTAATTTCAAAAAAGGAGGAGGGTAAGAAATTAAGGTGCATGGAGAGAAGTAAACACTAAAGATTCTCTACACATCTTAGAAATTGGGTGTAGATCTAATGGGGCAAGACGTAGGTAAACGTAATGATAACGACTCACGTTTGGTACATATGGCTATTTACTCCAGTAACCATTTAGACAATACAGAACATAAACATCAATCATTTTGACACTTAAATACAGTCTTCTGATTATAATTTACAATTTACAACAATTCAACCGTTTTTAAACAAAAATTAGTTACTAGTAATGACAATTTAACAAGAAAAATAGAACACTTCACAATTATGCACAATTATGATTGGGTCGGGTACCTAAGCACAATGGACAATGCTTGGGCGCAGATGAAAATAAGACAATTTAACTCTAAAACCATTTTAAGTAAACTTACGTAAATTAATCTCTATGTACATTTATAATACTAGAAATACGTCTGGGTGTGAATGTTACTACTTTTATTGTTTGAATGCAGAATAGTAACTAAGAAGAGTAACCTTATTATTCCCATCATCATTTACTCTTCACTTTATTAGTATTTTTGCGGTTTTTGTTAAGGGTAAGTAAGAGTTTAGAGTCGTCGTCGTTTAACGTTTGTAGACAATATACATATAATTAAAACAAATTCTTAAGAAACTCAAGGAGGTAATTGGAAACAAAAGAGAAGGGAATTTATGAAAACAAAATAGAGCAGCAGGCTATAGGCTACTGAAAACCCAAATTCACTACATGATTAGAAACAATTAGAAACAATGTTAAATTTAATACATTAATATTGTTACGACGGTCTACTGATCGTTTTATGGTACAGTGGAAACAAAATACAAGACACCAATGAAATCACAAAAAACTAGTTTTAATTTATCACAAATAAAAATTCGTAATCAACTCATACAGTAATTCAAATTAAATTTGTGTACACGGAGTAATAATGTCAACTATAAAGAATTTCTCATTCATTATAACACAACAACCACTTGATATCGGTATACAAATTGCCCAATATAAACTGAAAGAAAGCAGCAGCAGTTCCTTAATTCAAGCTTGCAAGATTCAATAATATGCGTCCTTAACAAGCACTGGATAATTCTAGAAGGTACTTTAGTGCGGCCTTGGCAGAAACACGTATCTGCTGGAATAGCCAAGAAACGGGTACAACGACACACTCCAATTTTCGAGAACGTTCCTAATTGCGTAACAATATTATAGTGTTTATAAGGAACGAACAAACTCAAGTGCTTTCAAATTCAGTCTTTTTAACTGTACAAAACTAAATTACAAGATATTTGTAACTGTTGTTTTATCTGCCGCCCCATTATAATGGTAAATATTTTTGTAAAAAATTACGAATAATACTGTTCAATATAGTGAGCATAATAATATCATATTTGATTGTAATAAATATTTTGTTGGAATTACGTGGTAAAGTGTTGATGCTTCGCTACAATTGTAATATCAACATTATTCTGACCAATTTTCTAGTTACGTTTTACTTCATCATCATTATCATCTTTACAATACGGCATACACAAGGTTCTGACTGTTCCGCCTTCAAAAATACCACAGCCATATCCTCCTGGGTCTTCCCACAAACATGCGTCCTCTATGTTTAGCCAGTCTGTAATCTGACATATTTTCTGAACACCGTTATGTGTAACCTTTTAATTTTTTATTCTAGTTACAAACATGTAACTCTTCTCTTATGGCCTCATTTCTTACACGGTCAAATTTAGAACACCTTTTAACTCCTCTTAAGAATGTTATTTCCGAGGCATGTATTTTATTTTACTGTCCCGTGTTTTGTTGTTGTCCATAATTCACACCCATTGGACAGTAGAGAGCCTACCATAATTTTGTAAAACTACCATAATTTTGTGTATCAGCATACCTTGTTTGTACAAATAACCTTGTTCCACAGATCGTCTAGAAATTACCTAACTTAACAACAATGCTATTATTTAATAAATGTTGTTTTTAATTAAATTCATAACTTATAAACTACTGAAAAAAATGAAAGGTATGAAATTAAAAATTATTGAAAACACAGCAAAATCTATGTCAATAAATCCACAACCAAATTTTGTTTCTCTATGCGCAGACTGATAAGCCAAAATTAATATGCTTTTTCTTACATTTTTTTAGGATTTTTTATGACAAAATTGGTTTAAATTATTTTTCAGCTGATTTAGGTCTGTCGTTATGGACATATACGTGAACAACAACACTGCATACTTTGAGAGCCAGATTGCAGCAGCAATGAAAACATATATTGTGTAGTCATCTGTATCAGAAGGAATAATTTCTGATGAGATCCATAAAATAAGCGCCAATAAATAGTATCGGAAATACATAGTATATAGTTGGCTTACAGCTGATAAAGATTCATAAACGATACGGTACAGAGAGCCAATAAATTTACATGTTATGTGGATGTCTGTTGTCACAAGGTTGCCGTACGTCGGTTGACCAACTCTTGCCACAGTTGCCACAGAAACACTCGAAGCGACAGTTCTGTTGTTACATTTGCCAAAGCTCTCGAAAGCGCAGCGTGTCAGTTGTAATCTTTGCTTTAAGATCGTAATCATGAAATAATAGTATTTGTACAATATTAAATGAGAAAAATCTAAATTCAAATAGTAAATGTGCTCACAAACATTTATAAAATCAAAGCGGAAATATGTCAAAATATACGCATTATACCAGCACAAAAAGTATAACAACATTTGCGCCAATAAATGCAAAATATATTTAATTTGGTTCTGTGCGTGCGGAACTGTAATTTGTAGAGATGCAAGTGCCTTGTCTACGTAAGTAATATATTCAATAATACTGTAATTTGCTTTTTGACTCCTGAAGAATTTTATCTTATAATATATTATTATCAGCCATGATATACCAGACCAACACAATGCCAATATATTGGTAACATTGTAAACAATAGAATATAGTTTCAAATACATAAACATTATCCAAATTGAACACTGTATCACTAATACAGTTAAACAGTACACGTTTATGGACAGCTGCAATTTGGGCTTTTGGAACATTGGCATTACAAACCCACACACAATGCTAGTTACCGAGACCAGCTTTAGCAATGTAAACATTTTTCACTCAACTGTTTCGTATACTGTTGTAACGGCAATAAATTTCCCTTTGGACAGACGTGTATTTATGTATTAAAATTTGTAACTGTATTACTTTAGCATATATTACGTTGACCTTCTTAGTAAACCTACACAAACGTACACAATAAACGTGTAAAGTCCAATAACGATAATTGTCTGACATAAATGTGCAAATCAATAAATACTTCAGTATTTAGTACACATTGCTGAAGGCTCGTGTAAGAGACAAGTAGTCGCACATGAACATACCTCAAAATGGGTAACATATTATTTGTTTGGAAGAAACATTAAAGAGTATAATGAAATGAATTGTTAAACATATTGCTGTCAATATCCAATTAACTTAAATAAATGTGACATTTACACGTTCTTCTCTCTTTCATTGCATTACCAATATTACTAAATCAACTTAACTTTATTAATATTCCGGCTGTACCGTGTTTACACATTTTCTGGAACAAAAGATTATAGAAGTAATTGAATTCTCATCTTCCACTGCTGGTTGTGTATGCAAAGATCTTCTTCAATTTTTCGTTTCCTCAATATAGGCGAAATGTCTTCTATCCAGGTGATAGATGGTCTTTCTCTTTTCCTTCTCGCCGGTGGTGTTTATTCCATAACTCTCCTTGGCAATATTTTCCTGTGTCATTTGTCTCGTGTGTCCATGACAATGTAATTTTTTTGTTTGGATAAAATCAAAAATTGAATTTTTTGCACTCATTCTGTCTTTAAAGACTTCATTTCAAATTTTCTCACGTCATCAACTTAACTTCCGATATTAAAAAAGAATAAAACTTTTCTGTTAAGATGAACTTTTGAAGACGTTTAACACGACTATCCAGACATGAGAAAATTAGAAGTAAAATTATTAACGACAGAAAGAATGTAACAAATTTAATTGCTTTTTGCTTTAATTTAAACTAAAATTTACAGTGGTATGGACACAAACAGAATAGCACAGGAAAAGTTGCCAAAGAGAGGTATAGGAACATTGGTATGGACTCTACCAGAAAGAAGGAAAAGAGGAAGACCACCTATCACCTGGAAAGGAAAAATTCAGACTATATTGAGGAAAAGGGAAATGAGTTATGGCAGGAAAATTTGTGAGTTATATCAATTCTGTAATATTTGGTTGCGGAAAATGTGTAAAAATTGTACAGCCGGAATAAGAATAATAACAATGTTAAACTTTTCCATCAAATCCCTTAATTGCGGCTAAAACGTCCATCGTCGTAGCTTAACAGGTATCACGTGCCCCACATTAACTGCATTTACTACAATAATTTTACAATATAAAAACATATTTATAATTATACGAAACCTATACGAAAACACTGATCTGGCCACCACGATCCGACTGCATTGATTGCAATGGGCAGGACACATCATTAGGATGGATGGCAACCGAATTACTAGGAAGGTACTACTTAGTCAAATCTATGGTAGGAGGCCTGTCGGAAGACCCAAGCGTTGCTGGATTAACGAGGTGGCAATGGATGCTGACACTTTACTTAAAATAAAGCGATGGTCAGGAAAAATGGAAGCGGACGATTATGGAGGTTACGGCTTGTCTCCGGAATGTGACGCAACAGAAGAAGTAGAAGAATGGTGTGAAATCCAAAACGTTTCTGTCCGTATGTTGTGAGCCTACACAAAATTCAATTAAATCTCCGAATGATTGCCTGTAATAGAGTTTCAGTCGTATTGTAGCGCTACAGTATTTTCTAGAGCTAGAATTTTTACAGCTGAAATTAGCATCAAAGAAAATTATTTCTTGCCAAATGATCATTATCACACTGCAAGTGATAGATGATACATCAAATATTTATGGAGAGCAATGTACACATTTCGTTTGGCGTATTGTTTTATTTTATTAATATAACCATCTGTTTATCAAGGTTTAGAATAGTTTTATATTCAGCCTACTATTAAAGCTTTGTAATAACAACTAGCGCTCATGATGCTTAAATGACTGTCAGGTACCAATGACAATTACATAACGCTCTCTCAACTGTCGGCGGGTGTAGTTACGTAAACGTCCTACACGTTTCTCGGCTAGCCGAGCAGTTGCAGTGTCTTGGTCAAGGTCGTGGACAAAGTAGCTTCCAGACTGTTCGCGAGCACTTGAAACTACGAAATATATGCTGGCACGCCTACAAAAAAATAGAAAATTATTCTAGAAGATTTGAGGACTAAAACATAAGCAACAACTAACCAGTTAGTTACACCTGGCGAGATTGCAGAGTGCGGATCAAGTGTTATAATGCACTCGATCAAGTGCGTATCGACTGATTACTGTGTTATAATTAGTGCGAAACTCTTAATAGATGACATTATTATTGTGTGTAAACAAATTTACCTTGAATTATTGTATGAAAGTAATTTGTTGATTTCACATTGTTATTTGTGACTCATTGAATCTGGCAATTAGTGACTTCATTTTGTCTGCATTTCGTTTCCACTTTACAATACGACGATCCGTGAGACCACCTATATGCTTCTTATAAACCCTTAATTTTTCTTTTTAACAATTTCTTCCATGGTTTAAAATAATAACAACGCAATTCTTTCCTCTTTGATTTATGAAGTGCACTCATGTCTGAGGAGATCAGGATTGACACAGTTCCGCCTGTCTATTTTAATGCGGTAAACGTAAGTAAGGGAGATAGCATTTTTAGTAGAATGGTAATATAAATAATATAGACAGTACACAAAAATAAACACTTTTTTGAAAACGCATTGCACGGTTATTTACCTAATGGATTAGATAAATTCTCTGTTATGTTGGAAAACCAAAATCTGTTTACTGCACTTTTCGATACTCAAACTTCCATTCCAACGATCAACATGGTTTTGTGTATTAGGCCAGCTTGTCCCACTGTTCTTAGAATTCCAACATGTAGAATTTGTAGTAGCAACGTTGGGTTTATAATTTCTCTTTCTGCAGTTAGATCCTTACAATACTATTTCTACTTTTCCTTCCGTTATTGTATTTAGTTTATGTAACTTCTATAATTGTCGATACCCAAACATCAAAAAACGAGAGACTGTTTTATCTCCACAATATTCAACTAAACAAAGGTCCATCACAAGCTGTTGATACTGGGCGTATCGTTTACGTAGTGTTTTTCCGTACCCTATGCCGTTAATGTGACATCCTCCTGAAGAGACAGTTTGCCATGTCAAGGGCAAGATAGTATCATAAACTTTAATCTGTACATCCGCCCTCCATTAACCCATTCAAAGGAATAATTCTAATGGGATGAGTTCCTAAGGCTCTAAGGCTTTCACTTCTGACGTCCACGTTGTTTGAAACAATCATCCTGTTCTTCCCGAATTAGCATATGCTCTTGCGTTCTTTGTCTTAAGTTTGTCTCTGAAAATTATGGTTTTCCAATTCCAAAACACCTTCTCCGTCAGCTCTAAACACGTGTCATTCAATATAATTTTGCTTTCCCAATTCCCCTCACAAAATTCTACGTAATATCATCTTCAGAAATTGTAACTATTGCTTTTCCACCTCCGACCTCTTGTATACCCATTACATGATTACAAATCAAGGAATGAAGATCTCTGTGTCTTGAAGCCTATTGACTATGATGATGATCGGGAGCTTTATTCTTCTATATGGTGAGTTTATGTTTGTCAACAATCTGCTTGAATATGGTTGCGTTATCACGTGTGTAACACTTTAACACTTAGGTCTCTCGCGGGGTTTCTCGTGGTTCGAAAAACCGCTGTTGCATTATAACAATGTTAAATTGTTTTTCCCAAATTGTTTCTGACTCTCCGTTACGAGGATAATGTAATATGGGAATCGTTTGACTACTACGTAAAGACATAACTATATCAGTACTCCAGCTACAAGCTGGAGATCGTAAAAAATTGTGACTGAGTGTCTAAGATTATATGCTGCCGTGGTTTTCTTGACACTTGTTGTAATATACTGTCTCTGATCTAATCGATAAATTAAAAAAAACACTACGTATCAGAAAGTATTCCAAAACTGTCGTAATAAATAACATAATTTTTGGAATTGCTATTATCCGCCGGGCTGTTAGGCCATAATCCACAATTTGTTGCTGTTGAAAAACGGGTCGGTTACACCATCGGAAGCCATCATAAGTGTCTAAGATTGGCACGGTGTCCGCCAATTCACCTCAGAGATGAAGTAAAGTGCATTATATACACTGAGCCGGGCTGATAGTAGAAATTTCAAAAATATTGAAACCGGCCGTGAAAGCTTACGAACTTGCGTAAGTAAGTTAGAAATTAAAGATGTCTGCACGCTGTAACCCACAATTATCACTTTACATTAAGTGATACTATTCCTTATCACTCCGACTTGCAATTTCTGACTGACTGATTCTGCATTGTGGTTCCTCGCGCCGCCTACGTAGCACGTGTCCATTGTTACAGCGCTACTGCGCCAATTGCATAACTCTCGATGTAACATTATCAATAAACAATTATCTATAGGTATGTACCAAAACCAAATATGTATGAAGCACTCTTAACAAAATAGTGATCTACGCATATGGCGGCTCAGCAGACCAATGGGTCTCCTGCTAATCTAGAGGTCCCAGCTATTAATCTAGAGTTCCCAGGTTCGATTCCCGGGCCCGCACCATAAAATCAAGGTGCGTTTTTCAGCCACCAGGTCGACTCAGCCTGTTGAAAAAGAGTACCTGGGATAACATCCTGGAGATAATAATAGGCGGCTGAAGTGTACTGCTGGCCACACTGCCTTCCTTGTATGCCGTGCGTCTCGCATAAGGCAGCCTACCCTGCCTCACTCCTAAGCTGCTTCGGTGGTACGCATGAGAGCCATATGGAAGTGTACGCATATGAATTTAATTTTGTTAATAGTAGCGGCGGTTTTATGGTTTCGTTTAAGTGTCTCTATTAAAGCTTCCATTCGTGCGGGCCAGACGTTCTAGAGCAGGAAAGTGTACGTAAAACACTTTCAATAAACATCAGGTGTGGCAACACGCCGAATTGTCAACATATTATAATTAACATATAAATAAAACGACACAAAAATTTATTATAATTTTTACACGTTATATACACTAAATTTAATAAATTTTTAAAATTAGGAATATTATTTATCGACCGTGTTAATTATAGTTTCAAGTTGATATCGAGTTTCGTCCTAACAAAAATTCAGTTTTTATGCGACGTTTCGAGATTCATTTTATCTCATATTCATACCTAAGTACTAACGAGGACTAAGAAAAACAAGAAAATAGCTTACAGAAATGATAATACAGTGAATAAACTAATCGCAAATATCAAAGGCAGAGATGAAATTCAAATAATATCGAATGTCGTTTATGAAATTGCGAAGAAATACTGTACTTTTAATGTATCCATTTTCATAACCAATTTGGTATATGCTATTGGTATGCTATTGGTATTCAAGAAACTGACAATGAAAGAAATATAATATACCAAATTATACACATATAAATTATATACCAATTATAAAAACACCATTATATTAAAGAATTTTTAACGAAAATAGTTATGTAAAAGTATTGCAGAAATTTGCAATAATAAAGACGCTAAATAATTTAATGTTAATTAATAGTGTAATTAAATAGTAATTAATAAGTGTGTTATATGTGAGTGACCAGACAAAAATTACGCAAACGATGATATCGCTCGTGTTACGAGTATGTTTACGAAATCGCAAAAATGAACAAATAAGAGATTTGTAATTAAATGACGCTTTGCACGAAGTGACAATATCTAACAGGTCGAAAACAGTCCTGGACTTGTCAGATCGCAGTCCAGTATAAATACCACCGGCAATTTTGGGGCGACCTTAGAGAGACTGAAGATATCTTCACACAACGTCATGCTGCTGATCTGCCGACAGATCAACATGTTTACCACAAACACCAAGACTTATGGAGGAACTCTGGACCATCACAAACAACAAAACATAGAGACAGAGAACACAGCATCAGCATAATCATCATCATCAAATTCTCAGGATTCAGGAAACACACACATGCAACGGTACGTCGGCAGTACGCAGGTGATGAATAAACAATTATAATTCTGTTTGTGAAACGAACTCTTAAAAAGTAACTTATATATGAACAGGAAAGACTTAAAGATTTAAATGTAATCACTGTACGTAAATTTAAATGGTAGTTAAAGAAAATAATTCAATTTAACAAAACAATTTAAAAAATATCGGTATGGAGAACCATACATGACTTCCATATTCTAAGATTTATATTTAAATCTTAATATCGCCTGCCAAGCGCGATATATTTTCTCTTATACATGATTTACATTAAAATGAAAAAATTTTAATTTTATTGCCTGGCAACAAAATTATTTTGTTTTTAACAATTACCATTGTTTGAAAAAGTTTAAATAAATTTTCAAGTACTTTACTCTTGTTTAAACGTAAAAGGTTGCAGGTAAACTACCCCTTCCCTTAACCGATCTTCACCAAAATCGAAAGTCCTTGAGACCTCTGCAATTCAGGGACGTATGCAAAAAATTATTTGAGTCTGTTTGAATTTGCGGCAGTTATCGTTTGCCATAGAAAATACGCTTGATAAAAAAAAGTTGCAGGTAAACTCTACCCCTTCCCCTTAACCGATCTTCACCAAAAACAATAGGTCTTGAGTACTCTACAAATCAGGGCTGTATGCAAAACATTCTTTGATTCTGTTTGAATTTGCGGCTGTTATCGTTTGCCATAAAAAATACCCTTGTTAAAAAAACGGTGCTGGTAAACTACCTCTTTCCCTCAACCAATCTTCACCAAAAACAATAGGTCTTGAGAACTCTACAAAGTAGGGCTGTATGCAAATAATCTTTTGATTCTGTTTGAATTTGCGGCTGTTATCGTTTGCCATAGGAAATACCCTTGTTAAAACATAAAACGTTGCTGGTAAACTACCCCTTCCCCTTAACCGATCTTCACCAAAAACAACAGCTCTTGAGAACTCTACAATTTAGGGCTGTATACGAAACATAATTTAATTCTGTTTGAATTTGCGGCTGTTATCGTTTGCCAAACAAAAACATTTGGCTTGATAAAAAAAACCGTTGCAGGTAAACTACCCCTTCCCCTCAACTGATCTTCACCAAAAACAACAGGTCGCGAGTACTATACAAATTAGGGCGGTATGCAAAAAATTATTTGATTCTGTTTGAATTTGCGGCAGTTATCGTTTGCCATAGAAAAAAATCGGTATGGAGAACCATACATGACTTCCATATTCTAAGATTTGTATTTAAATCTTAATATCGCCTGCCAAGTGCGATATATTTTCTCTTATACATGATTTACATTAAATGAAAAAAATTTTAATTTTATTGCCTGGCAACAAAATTATTTTATTTTTAACAATTACCATTGTTTGAAAAAGTTTAAAAAAATTTTCAAGTACTTTACTCTTGTTAAAACGTAAAAGGTTGCAGGTAAACTACCCCTTCCCCTTAACTGATCTTCACCAAAATCGGAAGTCCTTGAGACCTCTACAATTCAGGGACGTATGCAAAAAATTATTTGATTCTGTTTGAATTTGCGGCAGTTATCGTTTGCCATAGAAAATACGCTTGATAAAAAAACGTTGCAGGTAAACTACCCCTTTCCCTTAACCGATTTTTACCAAAAACAACAGGTCTCGAGTATGCTACAAATCAGGGTTGTATGCAAAACATTTTTTGATTCTGTTTGAATTTGCGGCTGTTATCGTTTGCCATAGAAAATACCCTTGTTAAAAAAACGGTGCTGGTAAACTACCCCTTTCCCTCAACCGATCTTCACCAAAAACAACAGGTCTTGAGAACTCTACAACGTAGGGCTGTATGCAAATAATCTTTTGATTCTGCTTTAATTTGCGGCTGTTATCGTTTGCCATAGGACATACCCTTGTTAAAACATAAAACGTTACTGGTAAACTACCCCTTTCCCTTAACCGATCTTCACCAAAAACAATAGGTCTTGAAAACTCTGCAATTGAGGGATGTATACGAAACATTATTTGATTCTGTTTGAATTTGCGGCTGTTATCGTTTGCCAAAAAAAATTTGGCTTGATAAAAAAAAACCGTTGCTGGTAAACTACCCCTTTCCCTCAACCGATCTTCACCAAAAACAATAGGTCGCGAGTACTCTACAAATCAGGGCTGTATGCAAAAAATTATTTGATTCTGTTTGAATTTGCGGCAGTTATTGTTTGCCATAAAAAAAAATCTATAGACACACAGACACACACACACACAGACACTTTTCGGAAAACGACTTTTTTTCATGTTTTGAGTGTAGTAGAATCAGAATCTGCAATAATCTCGAACACGATTTTTTTTGCCATCACCATACTTCCATTCCTTAAGGAATATGGGAGTAATACTAATCTTCTGTTGTATGTTAAAATTTGGGTGTCAGTAAAAATAAATAATAGGTTGGAATTAAATGTTATATTTTTGTATTTTGTTTATAGCAAATATTAGTTTGGTTCTTAGGATTTAATATTAGTTTTGGTTGTAAATGAGTTGCTTTTATTATTTAAAATTGGAGTCAAATTCAGACACACTGAAATAAAAAGTGTTTAGATAATTTGTTTAACATGCCTGCTTAGCTAGTAAGATTGTACGGTTGTATATTCTTGTATGTCATGAACAGCATAGAATGTTATATTGTATTTTTTGTAAACTTATTAAAGATTCTTATAAGTTTATAATTTATTATTATAAACCTTTATTTTTATAATTTGAAATTTTAATATTTGCATATTTTTGAATAATATTAATAAATCATAGAATGATTATTTAGAAACGGTTTTAATTAATTATTTCATGTCATCAACATCTCACTCCTCTTTGAAAATTATTTTATTATTCTGCAACTACTGCACCGGCCTTTGGCCGCTACACAATAAATTAAAACTAGGCGTATGACCTACATGGAAGCAAAAAATGTGCTGGACCCAGACTGGCAGGATTCGGAATAAAAACTCTCATTTAAAAATTAACAAGTTACTGTTTTATAATCGTTTCTTGTATAACATGCCTTACATATTGTTCAATTAATTTGACATTATATTCTTATAACAATTCTTAATTCTCGTTTCGGATTAATTGGATTATGATCCAATAGACATCACCTATTATAGCATTGCTCTTTAATTATAACACTTTGCAAAAATTAAGTCTTAATCGTGACCGAGTACTGCTACATATTTTAATAATCAAAATAATTTATTAAAAAAACAATAAATAATTAAACAATTCAACTTCAAAACCCCACACAAAATATTGTCTTGGTACCTTTCCATTCAATGCAATGATGGGAGAATGAGACTTCCAAACCGAAACCATCAGAATGATAAATCACAGCCTTCCAATCTGACCAAAATTATTAATTCTCAAGCTCAAGTTCGTACAGCAGCCATGCTTTCTGTTTAAAGAAAATTACGACTAAAGGTAGCCATTTATTATAATTAAAACAAGTTTTCACTTAATGAAATGCTATCAGTCTAATTGTGATCAAGAAACTGGCAATATAACCCTAATTCAGCCAAACAGTAATAGCTGTAACTGAAGTTAAATATTCAGACTGCACCAATTAAGCCCTCTAAAGATTTACCTACTATACAAATCCCCATTCCAACATTGCATATCAATCTATGTCAGTAACATGCTTTACAATGCTTGAACGTCCAGTTAATTACTGGATATCTTATTATGTACACAACTTATATTTTTGCTTGTCATCAGTACTAATCAGATTTCAAATTACAGTAACCTATTTGGATTTTAAAACAGAATAATTAAGTTTATGAGTCTTTAGAAATATGAATCACTGAGCTCAGAAAATGTTGAGCTGTTTATATAAACCTGATATATCATGTGTGAATAACTTGAACTTTATTAGTCTATCAGCATGTCCTTTGTTTGGTGACTGTTGAAGTGTACTTATAATCGCTGGATTGAATATATGGAATATTTCACTTGTTTTTCCGAAGAATGTGGATTTGAGTGGTGACCTGTGGTGCCGGCATTGAAGAAGTGTTGATGATAATGTTTCTAGGTGTCGGTCCATCTAGTTTTTCAGGGTAGGAACACGTGGCTGACGGCATTGGGTGTGTGAGCTCTCTAGTTGTCCTCTCCGCCGATGATGTTCCATGTTCTTGACACAATCTAAGCCCCGGGTTTCTCTCGACTAGTCGGGAACCCTAAGAACTTTACGAGATTAGTAACCCATAGTAAATCACAGCGAAGGAAAGACCCTGCCGTCAGACCACGAAGAGCACTGTCAGAGGGCAAAAGAGCGAATAAGGCAGACACAGAGTTTTCGTCAACCCAGCATGGTTTGCGAAAGCCAGCAGGAAATTTCAAAACAGCTGGGCTGCCGGCCTGCATTATCTCATCACCGTTCCCGAGCGGCAACCTTGATTTAGTCATCGCTGCTGCATATATTGCGCTAGCACGGCGCCGCCTGCTTAATAGCGTTGCTGTTCAAGGTCACTGGGACCGTTTGACCAAATAACATCGTCGTTGACTGCCACAGCCTATCGATCCAGACCGACAGTATAGAACGGAGAGATTCACGTTTAACTTGCCGCGGCAATTTTAAATTGTCACGGCACATTACATATACTTGACGCAACGAGAATACAAAAAATTCTGCGACCTGGCCGGTGTGATACACTTCATAGTTGCGTTGAGTACTTGGTATTTTTTTTTGTAATTTTTTACAATACTTGTAACGTTGCATAATAATTTTGCATGCCCAACGTGTGGCTCGATATATGTTAATTATCGTATATCTTTATAATTAATAAGTGTAATATTAATATTATTATTAATATTATTGGATTGTAATTGTAATATTTTTGTGTATTTCACAGCTGGCGCTCAACAAATCTGAAATAGCAGAAAATTGTTGGTATGAGATAATTTATAATAATAATAAACGTAAATAAATAATACTAAATATAAACCAATACAGTCGCGGTTTACCAATAATAATTAATATTAAAAAAACGAATTTTAATTTAATTCTAAAACCAAGAAATGGCTACACCGCAGAAACGAGTTGATATTGAGGCCATGTTTAGAAGTCTTCTGGAACAAATGCAAAAGAATAATTGAGAAGTTAAAGTTGAAGTAGCGTAAAATATAGATGAAGTTAAAGTCGAAATTTTCAACAACTTTAAAGAACAGTTGACTACAAAACTCGAAGAAACTAGTACCAAAATAGACGTATTAGGAGCTACAATAGAACAGTCACTAAACGAACAAGCTTTAAAGATGGAGAATAAATGTAAAGAATATAAAGCAGAATGGTCAAAAGAATTAAAAAATAGTGTGAAACAATTAGCTGAACACTGGAATGAGAAGTTTATAGTATCAAATCGGGAGCAGGATATGAAAATAAAAGCAGTCAGTGAACAAGTACATGAAGCAACCAATAAGACACAGGAGTTGGAAGCCAGAACCATAACGTTAGAAACTGCCGTAGTAGAGTCTAATAAAGCCACAAAGGATTATTCAAGTGAAATAAATACGAGTACATTAAAGAAAAATCTACGTGGAGAAGTAGAACATCTAAAAACGGAATTAAAGAGGGGCCAGCGCAGGTGATGGTGTATCCAACACAGATTGATGAAAGGACTAAATTGTTAGTCTTCAAAGTATTGAAAAGAGACAATCCAATTGAATTCTTACCGAACTGTGAATAAGAAATGTAGTTAATAGGGAATGCTTTAACTGATAAAGAGAAAATTGATTTTGTTAGTAAACATTTCCAAGATTCTGCAGCACCATTGTGTACTATTCTTCGAGATAATTTAACTACTTACGAACAATTTAAAAACACATTTGAAGTCGCTATTGGAATATTCACACACAAAGACAAATACGAGACCAATTAGGATATGGTAAATATCAACATAATGGTAGACTAACCTTAGAGGAGTATGTCATACAGCTCGTGGAAAGAAGTAAACATTTAAGACCCACATTTACACAACACGAATTGGTACTTAAATTAGCACACCACTTTCACAGAGATATTCGATTAGCCATTTACACACAAGGAATTAAAACTATTGAAGAATTGTTAATTTTACTCTCACAATCCGAAAAAAAAGTTTTCACACCGAGTACAGAATTAGAACTAATTTTATACAGATTGAAGAGAATTGTTGTGAAGAGGAAAACACCACTGATCCTCTGAATGCAGGTAAGGAGGGAGAACACCGCAAAGGGCGCAAAATAAGGGAACGAAGTAGTGACATAATAGTACACAGGGAGTACAATAATCATTTTTATGTACACAGAAACAAGTGTAATGTAGGATGTATATCCGCTATTATTGCAAGAGCCGAACAATACGGAGAAGGGAAACAGGTAGAAATAGGCCGACAACAAAATGTAAAACCAGTGGGTCGATACGTATAACAATTAGACACAGGAAAACAGAATGTAAGTATGTTTGTATAGGTAGGGGGAAAGAATTTTATCGCCCACCACAAAGGGGTCTGTCGTACATACCGATAAAAATATTTACTTTTATAAGGAGTTTAGAACCAATTGTACTATAGATAATAAGATGAAATTATATTTGTCTAGTAACCATATACATCTGTGTAAATAAAATTTGGACAATATATTTTTATATGAAATATATTTATAGAAATGATACTGTTATTGTTTATAACTTGAATGCTCTTAATCTCAGGAATCAAAGCTAGGTAAAAGCAGATCGTGTATTATGCTTAGACAATTCTGGACTCTTGAAGTGTTCTCGCCTTAACTCTCAAAACACCACGATAGGTACTTTCCCCCTAACGGAAATCTTCCACTGTTCGCGAAAAACTACTAAACATTTATCTATTTATAATTTGAGTTCTATAAAGTTGCAATGATTACCAAGAATTTGCACCGATAAACCTCTACGAAGTCTTCAGGAAACTGACTTGTTTTGACACGAAAATCTCGTGACACCGAGTATGTCTTTCTACGGCAAGACTTCGAAACAAACTGAACGGTCCGCCCGCTGAAAGCGACAGTTTCAAATAAATTTTAGACATTCTGATTAGTGGAAAATCTAGCAACGTTATAGATTTTCTTATTGATAGCCAGACATTAAGCTTAAACTCTGTCCGATTCTGCAAAGGCCTGTCTAGATTTAATCTACAAATTTTATTACTTTCTAGGAGATAACGAAAATAAAAGAAGAAAAATTGTATTAGAAAAACTTATAAAAATTATAGCTGTGGAGAATTGAGTATATCGGAAATGTAGCTTATAACCATGAAAATACGCTGTCCAAGTTTCAGAAATAAATGTTAATTTTCAACGATGTTATTAAATAAAATGTAAATCACTCGCCTACCCGCATACAAATATTTCACATGACATAAAAGAGTACAAAATTATGAACATTTTGACTTAACATACTTTTTTAAACATAACTTGGTTCAAAACGTATGACTACTTTACAAATAAAAGAACAAAATCTATTTTTAACATGTCTATGGCCGTCAGAAAATGTGTTATAGCATTACTATCCCCATTATATAAACTTCCATCCTGTGTTCTGTTGCAATACACGTATTCATGCTTACCATGCTATGTGTGCTAGATACGTCGCATTTAGTATTATAACATTTTTGGTCGATAATAAAATTGAAGGATAAAAATTCCGTGTTTACTTCCTCGGCTTCCCTTTTTGGCCGGCCTTTCCCTTTTTTTAATATTGTCGACATTAGTCAGGTCACCCGATGTTGGTGAGATTACTTGGACCAGCAGTGGAGGTGAACTCCGATCTGATTTTCGTAAACTTTCTTTTTCCCGCTTTCATTTTCAGAATGTCTTCGTTGGTGTATTTTGGGAGGACGGGTGCAATGGACTTCGGTACCCCCTCGCCGTTTCGCCCGACACTGGACGTAGCAGCAGCTTCAGCCACTGGTTTTGTGCCTGCCCTTCTAGGAGGTCAAAGTATGGGTTTTCCAGCGGACACGTCTTGACTATCTCTATCCGTTGTATGTCTGTCTCAGCTGCACTGTCATTCTGAATTCTCATTTCCTGTAGACTTTAGAAAGTAATTGCTGAATAAACTATGCCACTGCAGATAATATTTACTTTACATTAAAGGTTGGTGATACTGTTAAATACAGAGTCTCTTATACTGTTAAATACGTAACTCATTTTTAGTATGCCTAGGTGACTGGACATACAAGTTTCATCCGATTAAAGTTGCTAAGTTTTAAAGGTACCTACGACCTGTATAGTCAACTCTTGTTTATGGAGAATTAAGAGACCTAGGTGAGTGCTGACCATCACAATTGACACATTTCAAAGATTCAGCACAGGGGTTGTCACCATCAGCCGGCTTTCCACAGAATTTTTTTAAAATGCATAATAATCTTTAAACTCGATAGATTAGAATACTTGCACAGCACACCTAAAGGTGTACACTATATCTGAATAAGTACGTAGTGCGTGTGTTCAGTTTTTGACACTACTTTTGGTCATTAATATAAAGAGACAAAAGAGAATTTTTTTTTATCTATGATTATATGGAAGTAAATGAGCAGCTTTATATTAACATAAGAGAATTTATATTAAGGAAATGCCACCCATAAAACAATACCATTGTAAAACTTGGGTCTTGAAATTACTTAAATATACCTTATGGCGTATATATACAGGAGAAGTACAACAAAAATAGTTTCTAGTTTTCCAGAAAATGTGATTTTGTTGTGTAAGGAAGAATTGTAATAGTTACGTAAATACTTATTCAATACAAAATGTTGTAACGGGTCATAAATTTAATAACATTTTTAACTTGTTATGGTTATTAAACTTAATAAAATAATCAGTGTAATCTGTATTAAAAATACAATATGTACAAAACCCATCCCTTGTGCATTCTCTCGCTGGTGACGTTGTCGTCAATCTACCGTACAATTTGTATAATATTAGTATTCTACAAAGTACTTTTGTTTATAAAGTATTTCTAGATTCTTCGGTATACAACTACAACAGACAATACACAGGAAAACAAGCGCGCTCGCTTGTCTTACCTACATATATTCGTTTGTCTGTGTGTGTGTGTGTGTTTCTTTTGATCGTAACTCATCTTCGTCAAGTAGTAAGATACTTCTGGAAGTGTACTTTAAATTTTCTATCATAAAAACTTTTAAAACATATTTTCGTTGCAACAAATAATTGAGAAATGAACGGAAAGGAATTTAGAAACACATTTGGTATTTATCGACCTCGAAAAGGCTTATGACAATGACCCACTAGTCAAATTATTTGAAACTTTAGAAAATAGTGGAATTAACCCCATATACGTAGGAAGTGTATATAACATCTACAAAAACGTTCAAGCCAGAGTGAAAATAGGACGAGAAGTGTCCATGTCTTTTAATATTAGGAACGAGGATGTTGTTTGTCTCCCACTTTATTTCAAGTATATATACAAGAAACGCTGGAGACATGAAAAAACAAGTCCAGCAGAATGGGAATAGAATTGGAACAGAAGTGTTTATACACTCTTTATTCGCAGATGATAAAGTGATGATAGCCAATGATGAAGAAGATATTACTTGTATGATGAGAAAACTAGTAGATGAATACGATCGATGGGGATTAATCATAAACTTCAAAAAAACATAGTACTTAGCCACAGGAAGTCGAACATTAGATCTTCAGTTATACTTCAAATAGTACTTCAGATAATACTTCTATCAAGAAATGTGAAAAATATAAATATTTAGGAATTATAATTAGCTAAGATGGAATGTGTGATGAAGATACAAGACATCGATTAGTTTTAGGAAAAAGCACCATACGCCAATTAAACCCACTATTATGGTCCACCAAAATCGGGATACCTACAAAGATCAATATTTATAAAGCCATTGTTGAAACAATTACCACTTATGGGTCAGAATGTTGGACAAAAGAAACTCAAGAAGATTGAAACTGTAGAAATGTAGTATCTTAGACGAGCTTCCAGAGTTTTTCGTCTGGAAAGTGTAAGAAATGACGTAATAAGAGAATGAACAAATAGAAAAGATACTGTAATAGAAGATATAAAACGTAAACAGCTTTCCTGATATGGACACCTAATAAGAATGAGTGAAGAAAGAATACCTGTGAGTGTGTTCAAATACAGACCTAGCAACAGAAGAAAAAGAGGCAGACCTAGATTAAAATGTATAGAAGGGATCGAAAGGAGTATGGAAGAAAAGAATCTGAAGAATGAAGTTACACAGAATAAGTTGATATGGAAACTGACATGCGGGATGCGGAAGTAGCTGTGGGATCCCCGCCAATAATATATATAATATATTTAACTTTTATAATGAATTTACCTCAAGATATTTCTTTCCTTATTAGGAACATTTTCGGGTACCATTGTGTACCCATCCTCAGCCTTCCGGATTTTGTGTCTGGTGAAGTACATGTGTGTTGACTGGTTGTTATTGTGGCTTCCTGTTGGCTTTTGGTACTTTAAATTGGTATTATTGTGTGTGATTGTGCTGTATGTATTAGTATTTTGTGTGTTTCGATGTTGAGTGCTTCGAAAATTGTGTCATGTTTTGTATTGATTTGTACTTGTTCAGGTATTAGTTTGTTTTGTGTTTTATATTTGTATATTTGTAAATTTTCCCAAATGTTCATTACGGTTCCTTTGTGTGGTATGTGTTTTATTAGTGTCATGTTGGTTATGTTTGGGAATTCATGTCCAGTGTTTATTGCATGTGTGGCCAAATTAGGTTTGTATATTTCTGGTTTTTTGTATAGGTTTAGGCGTTCAAAATAAGGGTTTTCAGTTGTATTTTTGTTTGTCCTATGTAACATTTATTGCAATCTTGACATTCAATTTTGTATGTACCATTGGTTGTTGTATTATCTTTGTTGAGTCACATACATAAATAATAAAATGACAAAGCAAACAAAACTGTTCAAGAACACAAACATTAAAATAGTATACAAAAGTAACAAAAATAATCTACAAAAACTAAATAACCCACACAACAACGAAATTATATAATGTTTCGTCTCTTCGCAAACACTTGGAAATATACGTACTAGTAACTTATATGTAAACATGCCAATAGACTCATTTGTTGAAAGACAATTCTTTATTAAACAATTTTTTAATATAAAGCCATAAGACAATAGTAATTTTTAATGTGTAAATAAATAAAATTTTCCTACCTCCAGATACAGACTCTGGTGTAGTAATTTCAAACCTAACCTGTCTATGCAGTCATAAATTGTATCGTTGCAATATATTATATTTTACAAGTTACATATTTGCCCAGATGCAAACAAACGGGTATATTAACAATTACATACTTTACTAATAAATGTTTGAATATTTTAAACCGTAATTTCAAACCGATAAACGCTTACAACGGCTTGTACAACTTAGGCTAAAGCGTAAATAAATTTATCAACATAATAATTGTTTTGGTCAGATTTGACAGTGCGTATCGAACGAGGGGATATTGCTCAGTGGAGGTAATAATGGTGAAAATGAAGGAAAAAATGAAAAAAATATTCAGCGATGTGTAAAATTACTTTTTTGTTCCCACAGTTTACAAAATACTATTTTATCGGAGTACATTACACTATTGCAAATCTGTTAATTTTTAGATAACCGGAACATAAAAATTTTACCATTAAAGTCAAAGTGATTGACTATCGTGTGTCAGACGATGAATATAGTCATCCATCTTTACTTCATGACTTGTTTCATTTTAAAGTAGCTAATAATTTAAATAGTGTGTATCAAACACACACACTATTAGATATATCGTGTGTCTATCAATGTGTTGATGACATAGGCATGCTCTAATTAAAATAAAATAAAATTATATTTTAATGACTTTTTTGAAACAAAAGGACGATTATTCTGTTGACGGAAACAAAATTAAAAATGTTTTCTAATGGCAATTTAAAAATGTTGTTAAAACTGTAAGTGTTTTTATTTTTAAATTATGGTTTCTAAATGGTCCTACTAATTTCATTTTTTGAATAAAACAAGACACAGCACAAGGATTAAATTTTATAAGACAATTGCAATACACACATTTATTTATGCATGTGAGGCTTGGGTCATCATAAAAGAGGAAAGCGGCAAGGTACAGAGTGCTGAAATGCAGTTTCTTTGAACTACATTAAATTATATATTGCAAGATTGAAAATGGAATAAAGATATAAAAGCAGAACTCGAAGTAAAGGACACAAATGAAATTACTGCAATTTACAGAAGACATTAGTGGGATCGTCTGCAAAGGATGACAGAGCATAGAAGAGAAAACCATTGGTAGAAGAGACGTGGGTCGTCCGACGATGAGATGGATGCCGGAACAGGTTGATACGTATAACCTAATTTTTGAAGTGAAGAAGAAGAAAAAGGAGAATTTTATTTTATTATAAATTATTATCTGCAGACTAAAGGACAGTTGCTCGTATTAAAGATCGAAGACTCTTGCGTTGAACAATTGATATATCTAACAGCAGTATGCAGATCCACAGTCTTGTCTGAGAGTAGCTTTGACTTTTTACTGCAGTCACAGAGTTTGTCCATGTTTAAACAGTGAAAACTAAAAAAATATTCTCCAAGCAAATCTATAGTTATAACTATAATTAATTTTTATCAGAAATGTAAACCAATAACCCTATTGGACAACAATTTCTCAACTGTCCATTTGTCTTTAATTCTTCAATACGCGCTAAAGTCACAAGCAACAAATATTACCTCATCGGCGCATCATACACGTGACTAATTACACATGTCTGCACACAGGAATTCACTATAATGGTTTTACACTAAACCCCTCTAATACACCGCAGTATAATCACAATCTCTAACGGACTTGCTGTCCACTTCCGAATCCTGTAAGTACATCCCGCCGAGGTCGCCAGATGCTTCTACTGCGTTGGGAATAATCGCCTAACTGAACAAAAAACATTGACAAATACAATATCATGTCAACAGCGACTTCGTACGCATCCGTGCATAACGCACACGCCACGCAGTTTGTCTGTCTGATAGGCGTAACAGAATATTGCTTATAGATAGTCAATTCACGATAATACAGTTGATGTAGATGAGTGGTTACTGCTGCCTTAGTGTGTTGAGCTTACACATATTTCCATAAACCTGAAGCGTTTGTAGCGTTATGCGAATATATCCTAAACCGGGGATATCACTAAAATTGGCTGCTCCCCTCCCCCGATGTCATGCGGCAATCATCATCACCATCGTCATTGACAAAATCAACACCTCCACCATTATCATACTCATCATCATCGTCATCAGAATGATATAAAGGCAAAGTCTTATTTTTGCGAACACTATTTACCGATTATTGATGTTTATGTTATTTAAAGACAGCTCTCAATTCATCTTATTTTGAAATCTCGCTGAAACATTTGCTAGTTTATGTGCACCTTTCTAATATCTCTGCAGAAGCTTGCAATTAACATTTATTTATATTAATATTAGCTGATGTTAATATTTAAGTCGTATAAAGACGACTACGTTCCTACAAATAAATATGATGTAGGCATAATTATCAATTCTAAATTTATTTGTCTGTAACCTAAATATAAATGGAAAGACAATATTCAATTTCGCCTATCTGTATAATTTAGTACGTATGTAGTGTCAAGAAAAAAAATTTTTGAAGTTGGTTCAAGGCTGATAGCAAAGTAATATTGATGTGTTAAAAATAATATTTTGAAGGCAAGACAGAGATCAACTTAGCCAATTGATATAGTACAAGAAAGAAACATGAAGGACCATATGCTACATCAACTCTAAGAACATATATGCTACTTTGAGCTGGAAAATAACAAAAGTTCTTACATGACTCTTGGTAAACAGCGGGCGCGCGAGGCTTATCCGGATCATTTTGCCCGGCAAATTTAGAGATGCCCCTTTAAAAAATTATTCGACTACACTACCGACTTCCAGGTCCGCTATATCACTACAGTACAATGTTGCAGTGTACAGATACTCGATTTCGAAGCGGCCGAGTTGTAGTTACATCTGGCGATTTTACAAGTACGGATCGAAGTGAGTGTTGCTGTCTAATGGTGAGCGATTATTGTATTAATTAGTGAAAAGCTGTAATAATGTGGCTTTTATTGTTGTGAGTAGGGGTAAACTGACAGTTCTACCCCGGATGTGACGTCATATGGCGGGAAATTCAAAAATATAGGTGGTGGGGGTACAAATCTGGTAGTCGGCTTTCGGTCATGTTGTGGGCGGTCAGTATAATGTGGGGTTATGTGTGCGTTGATTGGTGTATACGTCGGCGACGTTGCCGCTTCGTGCACGTGTTATAGTGTACGGGTTTGTATATGCAAGGTGTTTTTCCGGTCGGCCATGTTTTAAAATCGTCGTGGTCGGCGTTGCCAACTTGTGCTGGTTAATCGCCGTAGTCGACTCTTGCGTGTGTTATAGTGTACGGGTTTTGTATATGAACGGCGCTGCGGGCGATGGTCGATGCGGTGTATTGTTGGCAACGGCGTGTCTATGTGTAGTCCATGTTGACGACGTGTCGGTCGTTGATTGGTCGTAATTTGAAACGGCGTGTTCGTCGTGTCGAACTGTATCGCGAGTCCGTGTAGTGATCCGGTTCGCCGTTCGCCGTTCGCCGGCCGCCGTCCGGTTGATCTGCTGTCGGACGCCGTCCGCCGCCGACGGCGAATGGCGAACGGCGAACGGCGAACGGGTTCGTGAGGCTGCGTCGTGATCCGGTCGGTGCCGTTCGCCGTTCGGCGGCTGCCGTCGGCGGCCGGCGAGCGTCGAACGGGTTACGCGGTGATCCGGTTCGTCGTCGAGGATTGGTCTGTGTGTCGGATATTCTGATTGATATGTAATTTTCTATAGGTAAGTAAATATATATACAGATTGTAAAAATACGTTCGCACCAACCTGCTGGTCTAGGGCTCGCTATAGCGGGCCCTACATTTGTTGTTGTATGAAACACACATGAATAATAGGGACAAGTGGCAGTTGGCTTTCGCTGAGATTTATTGTGGAACGCACACACACACGCATCATGCATGGAAAAGGAAAGTTGAAAATAAACACTTAAGCAATTACAGATACACTCATGTATTTATTTACATGGACACATCTTATTTACAAAAATATTTACAAAAACATAAATTAAAAAGTACATACATTTTTAAATATATATATACAAAAAAACTATTGTGCACGCTCATATATTATAGACACATATTATTTACAAAAACATAAATTAAAAAAAAATACATTTTTGAATATTTACAAAAACATAAATTAAAAAATAATTACATTTTTAAATATATATATATATATATATATATATATATATATATACATAAAAAACTGTTGTGCACGTTCATCTGTAAGAAAAGACAGAAAGAGTATTAGTGACGCACAGTTGATGCGAGTAGGATGGTATAGAATAACGTTTATGAGTACTGTAACATACCTCAAAAATGCATACGTCTGTAGAATTCGCGTTTCGGCTTCCCGAACGCGTAGAATCGACATTGCGGACATCTCGGTTCCGCCCCCTCCGACGCCATGGTTCGAAACCAGTTGACTATGCACCTAGAATGGAATGTGTGGGTGCACGGCAACCCGAGGAGCCTCTCCCCATCCGTGTATGGAGCTAGACACGCACCACATGTGGCGTGTGGTAGCATACCCTGGATGGGGCAGTCCTCTCCACGGGTCCAACACCACGTTGGTAATGACCTTCTGAATAATATCATCATCAACGTGGGGTTGTAGTTGTTGTGCACCCTTGGTGTCATAACGTCAATGATTTCAAACAACGGTAATCTTTTTTGTGGTTCCCGTTGTTGTGGCTGCGGCTGAGGCTGAGGCTGCGGCAGCGGTTGCGGCTGCGGCTGCGGATGCGGCTGCGGCTCCGGCTCCGGCTGCGGCTGCGGATGCGGCTGCGGCTGTGAGTGATGTCTACAATGCAGCGGATGGTGTATGCAATTTGGGCGAGTGGTGCTTATCCGCTGCGGTTGATGCTGTGACAACGGTTGCGGCACATGCTGCGGTGTCCGAGGTCGTAGTGGTTGATGCTGCGGTTGTGGGCGCGGTTGAATGTCACTGTGTGGCAGAATATAAATAAAAAGATAAAAACGTGTACAGTCATGGAAAAAAAAATATATGTACGCATAAGAAGATGACTTACACATCGCAGTTTTGGCGAGTGCTTATCCACTGCGGTTGATGATACGACAACGGTTGCGGCTCGTGCTGCAGTAGAGGCTGCGGTGTCTGAGGTCTTATTGGACGATGCTGCGGTTGTGGGTGCGGTTGAATGTCACTGTGTGGCAAAATATAAATAAAAAGATAAAAACGTGTACAGTCATGGAAAAAAAATATGTACGCATAAGAAGATGACTTACATACTGACGTCGATCATGGAAATCGTTGATGATGAGTTGTTAAATACTTCATCATCATCAAAAAAATCTTGGGGACTCTCATCATCATCATCATCATCATCATCATCATCATCATCATCATCATCATCATCATCATCATCATCATCATCATCATCATCATCATCATCATCACTATCATCACAAAGATTGACGAGCCTCTCATCAAATTCCACATCGTCCATGTGCATAAAGACACCGCTGACAGTGTCACCACTGTATCCGCTAGATTCATCATTACTGGAAAAAAGAAGTACAAATTTAATATCGAACGTAAACACAACAGTACAACGGAATGTTAATGAAAACGGTCGTACCGACTCGTGCCGGGTTCAGGAGATGCAGGAGTTCTGCTGGCAGCAGTAGTTGGAGCGACAGCATCACTGAAAAAATAAGTATAAATTTAACACCCAATGCAAACGTAATAGTGCAATAGTTTGTTAATGAAAACGGACTTACCGACTCGTGTCGGGTTGAGGAGACGCTGGGCTCGTGCTGACAGCAGCGGGTGGACCATCAGAATCACTGAAAATAAAAAATATATATATATAAATTTAACGTCTACTGTAATCGTAATAGTATAAAAGATTGACAATGAAAACTCACTTACCCACTCGTCCCGGGTTGAAGAGATGTAGGACTCGTGGTTGCCAGCAACGCACGTTGTATCCGTTGTGAACTACAAAAAAACAATAAGCCAGCCGAATGGAATATATTGTTTATGCTCATTAATACATAAAAAAAGGTGTACTTACTATCTTACACGCCGCTGCTCCTCTTGTATATGGTGTTTGCATACTCGTCCTCGTGCGTTATTATGCATTCTGTAAAATGTAATGAATTATGTATATTAATTAGTAAAAGAACATAATAAAGTGTGTGTGTGTGTGTGTGTGTGTGTGTGTGTGTGTGTGTATTGCTGAAATTAAACAGAAAATACAGTAAGTACTTACATGCAAGATGTAAAACAAACTGAATATGATAATCGTAGCGACAAAAATCTTATATATATATATATATATGCATTTGCTCGGTGGGAGTCTGCTACAGACATGCTCCCCCCTATCATAACGTTCACAAGGTCAGACTACATCTTGTTGTTTAAAATTAAACGCATATTCCCCCTCTGTCTCTGCGGGAGTCGATTACATCACCAGCGGCTCGCGTCCGGTTTCACAAGGTTAAACTGACGTCATCTAGTCGCCTACCTCTCCACACTTGCACTGTGTGAATTGTATTAAATAATTTTTATACATGAAATACGAGTTTATTCTTACCATGAGTTACTGATCCGTATATCTCCGCCTCTTCACTTCATTATTAGGACCAGCATTGTCGTCGGATATCGTGCGTTTACGCGTTCTGTAGTGTCCGTACGCGAGCGTAGTTACGCCGTCGTCCAGTACATACCTCTTATCGTCATAAGGTGATAGGGAAAGTTTCGTTATACGTTGCGTGTACAGCTTATGACGATCGCTTCGTATACACTGGGCAGAGGTGAAAACAGTACGACTATCGAAAAGACACTCGCTGTACAATCGATGACGTAACCTATTTTTTATTGCCGTCCTTGGCACACCTTTCGCCACCTTTTTGTCGGTGCGGTCGGACAATAGGAGCGAGTAACATTTCGCTCTGAGTGCGACAAATTCCCTGATGGGTTTCCCGTGGGTTTCATCCTTGAACTTCCCCACGACCTTTTTGTTGTCGTCGCTATGACAAGGATGATCCACGGGATAGTCCTACGTGTCGAAAAGGTGGAGATCCTCTTTCATATCAGCGTACATATTATCAGTCCGTATGCTGTAAAGTAAACTGTCTGTATCAGTCATCAGTAATGTCAATCGTTGTCCGTACTTGGCGACAGCGTACCGATAATGAAAGTCGTACATTATTAGTTTGCTGACGTCGAGTACTGTGAAGCCGACGTACACCGGGCGGGAAAGGAATATCGTCCTGTTTCGTAAGGCCAGTCCGACCAAGTCATCGGTATAGCGGATCATACGCTTTAGTCGTGGATTGGAAACCAGTTTCTGCAGCCGTTGTTCGTTAGAGACTAGTTGGAAGTCTATTCGTTTCCTCACGTTCTCCAGCGATTTACCATAGACGGCGTTGACCATCAGTTTGAAAAAATCCTTTTCAAAACTGTTTGTGGCTGCCGCTCTCTTTTGCGTGTTGAAATCGATAAACGGTTTCATCCACGCTCTCTGTTTAAAACTCAACACCCCATGGATCGCTTTCAATTCTAGTCCAAGACTCAGATACAACTTTAAATTTCGAAAATGGAGAACGTATTTTTGTTTGTCGTCCAAAGTCGTCAGCAACTTGCGAACGGACGACGAAGGCGTTTCCGATCCGCTAAACCCTTTTGTATAGTGCAGACGTGTGTGGAGTCGGTGAGAGTATGGTGAAAGCTTGTCGGGATTGACGCAGGAACGGACGGGCGCCAGTGGATAATCAGAGTGGAGATCGTGAAGTTCACGTGGATAGTGTAGGTCGACTTCGAGTATGTAGCCTGTGTCACTGTCATCGCTCAGAGTACGCACGTCCAGTGAGTCGATCTCGTTACGATCAAGCCATCTGAAGTCGGCGTAAGGGAGCGGTTGTGACATGGCTGCACCGTAAAGGTTGTTGCAGTCAGTGTACAGTATGAAAGAGGTCGGCTTTGAAGCATCGTACTGATCGATGATTAGCGGGTTGTTGGCCTTGGCATGGCGGTTGGGTACCATGCTAACGCCGCCGCGAACAGACGATTCGATAAAGAGATGCTGATCTATATCCGTCAACAGCTCCAGTTGCACACCGCTCATCTTCAACATCGCGTGCCAAGCGACGCCAGGAAGCGAGTAAAGATGAGCCGGGTCGATCTGGTAGTACCGCATGGCCATCTCACGGAACGCCTCGAAAACGTCGGCCAGCAGCAGTACATCTGTTTTCAGATACAGATCGTGATATTCACCCAGCGTACGGATTCCGAAAGTCCGCCACACGTTCTGCGCGTGAGCGTAATCTTCGTCCGACACAGGTGATTCACTCAGCCTGTTGAAAAAGTGTTCACGTGCAGGCAGACGTGTTTCGTCGAACTTCTTGCTACCTGTCATATAATCGTAAGGGTAGACGCCCTTACGTAAGAGTAGCTCGAAGTGTTCTTCGAAACATTGCTTCGTAAAAAGCGAAATCTGCACCGCTCGCGCGCAAGTTTCCAACCAGCATGTCCAAGGACGTGTTCAAAAATTGAAGCGTGTCTACGAAACGCAGGGCACCCAACGAGACCGATAGGAAGCGTTCACTAGTGGTAGCGATACAAGCGAGATTGTCGTACTTGCCCAACCCTTGTACCAAGTGATGCGCATCGTAACATCGTAAGTTATGGAAAAAGACGGGTATGTGTCGGGGAGTCTTGAAGTTGAGGTTACAGAAGTTGTGCGCTGCGCCCAGGTATTGACCGGTCAGATGACAGTGGTTGCGCACCTTGTCGTCGTCAGTCAGAGGTTTTCCACAGAGATGGCATACGACGGTAT
Organism: Magicicada septendecula; assembly: GCA_034769895.1. Classification (NCBI taxonomy): domain Eukaryota; kingdom Metazoa; phylum Arthropoda; class Insecta; order Hemiptera; family Cicadidae; genus Magicicada; species Magicicada septendecula. The sequence goes on from CM068375.1 coordinate 343,481,154, forward strand.
TCGCGAAAGATAACACGTCATGCTCACTCATAGTCATAGGCACGATGGAATGTATGATTCTGAAGAGTTCACGCTCTTCGACGACCAGTCTATCGAGAAAGGTCTCTACCACGTTCTCACCGTGATAAACGACCTGAGGTTTGAAAATTTTACGCTCGTGGTCGACTATGAGGTAGGAGAAACCTGAAGGAAGGTGTAACGACTCCGTTGTGGTGGACGATGTGTGAGGAGGAGCGTCGCAGCGATGGCAAGGGACGATAAAAGATTCAAAGTCTGCGTATATCGCGAAAGGGACCTTGTGACAGTAGGTGTAATTTTTGAAACACATCACTTTCTCCTCCTCCTTCACAGGTAAACGAATTCTCTGTTCACCGTACGGTGAACAGTGGGGGACGTGTTCGGTAAGGAGCCGTTCTTCGTAGAACCTGTGCAGACAGTAATCGCAATAGAAAGAACGCCCGTCGTGTTTGGTTAGTGAAGACAATAAGCGACTCATATTTTTTACTAAACAGTAATGTTTTCGGTCGTTAGTGGTAAGAAGTAATAGATTAACGTGATGTCGTCTACCAATGGAAGGAGTTATTCTTAACGGGTAAATTTCATTGTCTTCGTATCCGAAAAAATTTATAGAAATGTCAGAATTGTCTCGTTCGAATTTCACAATGTCGCATAGACGGGTGGGATAAGTTATACCGGAAGTGATGATACTGTGGAAATGTGATTTGTATTTCGATACACGATCGTTGTGCGAGTGTTGAGGAAACAGTGCGGCCAATACTGACCATACGAAACACATTTGATCGCCCGTATTGTTCACGTTGATGATGGATTTAGTACGAGACAATTCGGGGGGTGTACGGATGAAACTGGAGGCGGCCAGCGGTTGGAACCGTGAGAGAACGAGTTCTAAAGAGACGATGTGGTCCAACACCCAACCGCTACCCTCGCGCGTGAATTTATAAATTGATTCAATGATTTTTTCGTACGAAGCTTCTAAACGATCCGGCAATGTCTTGGTCACCGATCAGCGTCGTATGACATCGTCCATGAAAATAGGCTTCAGTCGTCACTTCTTCGTCCTCGTCTGTGTCAGCGTTTACTATTTACTTGACAAATCTCGCTTTAACCGTTATATGCCACTTTATACTAAGCAATCGTGTCAGTTCGTTTAGAATGTCCGTACGTAACGTATCGTGCATTTCATCGAAAAAGGTTATGACATCGTTGACACACTCTTCGTCCTCCGTAACAGCCGTGTAAACGTACGATATCAACGCGCCACGCAACGAATGTTTACGAGCAACAGCAAACGACTGCATTCTTGGTACAAATAACTACAACAACAACAAAAAACTTGAAACAATAAAAGCAAAACAATTACTTGCTCGCTTGAGGAACAATGTAAGACTGATATGAAGTTAGAAATTAATCACCACTTTATATGCACCACGTGAAACTTAGTCCGCACGAGACTCGCAGGTTAACTACAAAGTGAACGTGAACAGCGATCCCCTCTCCGCTTACACTTCAGGCTGCGCACGCAGCTATCCGCTCCCACTACCATGGTTTATTTCATAACGCTCCTACAAACTATTGGTGAAAGCAATCCCCCACTACCGAGTGCGCGCGCAGCTCTCCCCCCACTGGTTGCGCGCGCAGCTATCCTCGCTGAGGTGGAATGTACCGAAGTAAACGAGCATTCCAGCTTCAGATATGGACGAATACGCACATTCTTTTACAAAACGTCTGAAGAGCTATTACAACATCAAACGTCGTGGGCATATTAAAATTTACGTTCCTATATACCCGCATGAGAACGTGAAATTGTACGATCTGGCTAAAGCCGGGTTCTTTTACGAAGGCGACGGTGATGTTGTAAGATGTTGTGTATGCAAAATAAGAATTATGAATTGGGAGGTGGGCGACAATCCCACCCAAGTCCATAAGGCATCAATGTCCACATGTAATTTCGTCCGCGAGTGGTTGTAGAAGTCGACGCAGACGCACACAAAAAAACGGCTCTTTTCAGAGCCGGCATAAACTCACATACAAACCCATTTGGGTAGTACTAGAAGTACTATGTGTTAGTACTACTACTACTAAACGACACTAGCCAGTCGAAAGTCTGAGTGATGGTGCCCATGATTAAAAAAAAATCCGAAAAACAATATGCGTATACACTTTAAATATCGTGTAGATCTCGAAGCACGTATCACTTGCTTCACAGATCATCGACACGATGGACGTCTATCGATACAACGATGGGAAACATTTTGTGATAACAAAACCTTCGCAAAGCGCGATACGATCCAACTTGTGTTACATGTATTTTGTGAAGAAAAAACGATTTTGCGGCAACTACTGTACACGTTACAAGTTCGGTGTTGATAGATATCACGGACGTTGTTGCCATCACATTAAAAAACGTACCAGTGATCTGCCACCTATCGTGCTGTTGATGATAGTCTCCGATCGTATACACAACAAATCACGTTCGCTTGAATTTATCGAAGAGTGCGAACGAAACAACGTACCGATAGAACTCGTGGTTTACGAAAAGAGTATGTTCAAGTGTACCGTACGTCATGGATGGAATTTTCTTTCAGGTTTCCGCCCGATTCCCGAACTGTATCGTGCCGTTCAACGCGTGCAGGGTTTACACGATTCGCACGGACGGATGAACGGTGTACACGGACATGCTCGCATATGGAAGTTCGATCCCTCACGCTTCGTGTTGCATTGTCATTACGGAGCGCACTATTCCGATACGTACACCTATTGAAATATACAGAAGCGCGACAGCGATAGCGCCAAAGTGCGCACTAGATCCTAGCTACAACGTAAATTTTGACGTGCACTGCCCGCCGTCCTCGTTACCGACACTAGCGAGAGGGAAACAGTTCGCGATAGTGAACAACAAGGCGCAAGGATTGTTTTCGGTACCCTTTCTGAAGGAAGCGTTGCCTACGCTTCGCGAGTATTGTGAATACTTCGGTCTGCAGTATTCGCACGAACAAGGGTACATGGTGAAAGACCGACGTTTGTACAAACAGTCGCAGCGGTGCACCGGTGCTATGGCTGACGAATTTTGGTTGTTGAACTCGTACCTGATACGCCTGCACTTGGAGTCACGAAGTCAGCGCCCGATCGCTGAACTCAAAGCTAAACACATGTGCGAGCGCCTACCCGAGAACGATAACGTCATAGTCGCGGAAATGCACGAGTATCGCGACAACGTTATACGTAGCGTCGTATTCAAAGACATGAATTCCGTCAAGACCGTACGAGCGTTGGACACGAAACAACATACGCTCATGAGATATTACAGCGGAATGGGTCTCGTGCGTAATGGGTGTATGAATATCGGTTTAGCTCACGTTTTAACGTACTTGCGCAATCACAAGAAGAACGCGCTGTTCTTCCGTTCAGTCGAGATGATATAATTGGGTGTGGTGTGGTGGCGTCGCGACAGTCATGTGATGGAAGGCAGTCGTACCAGAACGGTACCAACGAGAGTTACGTTCAGCACAGAGCGGACGGTTTACGACGTGCCAGCGTATTGTGAATCACGGTTTGCAACGCGACGACATGAGAATGAAACAACGAGCGAAGAACGTACAGCAGACCGTTCGCAAGACTATCGCGTCGGAGTTTCACAGACCAGTAAGACGGAATTTTCCGAGACGAGCGGTCGAGTTGAAGGGACTTCACGACTTGTACCAAGCGGACCTGGTAGAGATGATACCGCACGCGAAGGTGAACAAGGGATTCAAGTACCTCATGACGATGATTAACGCGTTTAGCAAGTACGCGTACGCAGTTCCGTTAAAAACAAAGACGGGTGTAGAGGTCGCACGAGCTCTGGAACCGATTCTGCGAGCTAATAAAATGAAATATCTTCAGACGGACAACGGGAAAGAGTACTACAACAGCGTCGTACAAACGTTGCTGAGGAGATATGGTGTCACACTGTATTCTACGTATAGTGAGAAAAAGGCGTCCATCGTGGAACGCTTCAACCGTACGTTGAAAACTCACATGTATCGTGCGTTCAGCGAACAAGGTCATTACCGTTGGTTGGATATGTTACCGGAACTGGTCAGAGTGTACAACGACAGCGTGCACAGAACGATCGGAATGAAACCATGTCAGGTGAACGAATCCAACGAACGCACGGTGCTACGACGGATTCACAAGAACACAGCGAGAAGCATCGACTATAAACAACCAAAGTTCAAAGTAGGCGATCGAGTGCGTATAAGCAAATACAAAATGACGTTCGCCAAACGATACATGCCTAACTGGACGAACGAGATATTCCATGTTCACACGGTACGTACCGCCAGCGTACCCGTCACTTATTCGTTAAAGGATCATACGGGAGAAGTGTTGAAAGGCGGTTTTTACGAACACGAAATCAGTAAATCGAACGTTGGTGACGTGTACTTGGTAGAAAAGATCGTACAACGTAAAGGTGATCGTGTGAAAGTCAGGTGGTTAGGATTCGATGGTAAACACGATTCGTGGATACCCAAGAAGAACTTGCTATAACAAGGAATTGGCTTGCGGAATAGAACCAGTATGCGTCGGTGCGTTACGATGACAACATGCGCGCTGTGTACGGTGTGAAAGACGTTGTGTCGCATCCTGGCTACGATGTGTACGTCGTGAACACGCCCGAGAACGAGATCGAGCGCATGCGCAGGATATTAACAGTACACGAGTATTGGCAACGGGTTACTAATCGTGTGACGAGATTCCGACTCAGCGAAATAGACCTAGAGGCACCGGATTCGATCACTACAAAGAATGTGTTTGGTCGGATCCGAACTGTGAAACGGGTCCTGACACTTGTGTGTGCAGTTACATATCCGTCGATTGTACCAACATAGTGCGAATATTAACTAGACTTTGGACGGAACAAAATGAAAATATTACAACAAGCGCACAGACTAAAAATGAAGGACGTGGACTATTCGAAATTGTGTGGCGATGGTGGTGGCGGTGGTTGTGGCAGAAAAAAACGTAAGCACGGACGTCTTCTGCCCGATATCGTACGTTCGATCATCTGCGGACCTTCCGCGTGCGGAAGACTAACGTCATGTTCAACCTATTGTTCGATGTGAACGGGTTGGGATTCGCGAACCTGTACGTGTTTTCTAAATCATTGTTTCAACCCAAATATCAGATGCTGGAGACCATGATGACACGACTTTTCAACGAAGGAATGGGTTATCACGCGTACAACGATAACGATGAGGTACCCCCTCTTGACGAGGTCGATCCCAATTCTATTATTGTGTTCGACGATGTGTCTTGTGAAAGACAACACAACATACGCAAGTATTTCGCTATGGGACGACACAGTGGAGTGGACGCGTTTTACCTGTGTCAGACGTACAGCCAAGTGCCGAAACAGTTGGTACGCGACAACGCCAATCTAATAGTGTTGTTCAAACAAGACGATCTCAACTTGAAGCACGTGTACAACGATCACGTCAACATGGACATGAAATACGACACGTTTAAGAACGTGTGCGCTGAAGCGTGGAAAGATCGTTACGGGTTTCTCGTCGTGGACAAGGATTCTTCTATCGACATCGGTAGGTACAGAGCTGGTTTCGATCGTTTCATAGTAGTCACGTCTAACGATTAACAGTTGTTCACCAAAAAAATTGTCGAGCGTACGGGTAAATACAAGTGTCCCGCTGTCAGCGACGTTAGTCGACGTACCGACGTTTATCGAGATGGACGAAAAGAAGAAACGATTAGCCCACGATATCGACACGATCAGCGATGACATACGGAAGAAATACCGTGCGTTAAAACACGGTATCCGTGAAGAGAAAGCAACTTTATCCAAAAGTTACAAACCGATACTGGAACCGTTACAAACTATTTCGCAAGCGTTGGTTGAAAAAAAACGTAAAACAACAAACGAAAAGTCGACGAAAAAGATGAAGCGTGAGGAGGAGGAGGAGGCGGTGGAAGAGGAGGATCTGATGGGCGCGAGTAGTAATATCGATATAGGAACACCGCTCCGTCACCGATCGACACCACGTTTCCTGAAAACACCCGTGGTAGCCGAAACATCGGACGAGGACGACGACGACGAGGACGATCCTAGTCTCAACATCGAAAAAATGTTAGACACACCAGAAGGAAGGCGTGAAGCGCGTAGATATTTTCTGTCCAAATACGACAGCGCATCGTCAGCGAACAAGTACATGCGCATGATCGTGTCGGCCGAACGTGATCGTCTGATGGACTATACATACGGTGTAAGAAACACAAATGGAAAATGGATGATCGGTGATTCACCGTTTGAAATCGAAACGGACGATACGATCATCATCAACGGTAAACGATATAAAGGCACACCGGGTCTATACGAACTCGTGTTCATGAAGGACCCTAACGAAAACATTTACAACGAAACGGATATGAAGGCGTACAAAGATATACTACGCGCCACCAACGCGCACAAGCATTATTATTTAGCGAACGCTCAGGTAAAGGCGAACAGAGGTGTAAAGTATAAACGGATAATATCAAAGCTGTTCCCACCGAAACGTACAGGACACGGGTATAATACCGACAGAACGTATATGGTAGCGTCGAAAAAAAAGACAAAATAGATTACGTGCACTGGGCCGATCCGAATGAACTGGTGGACAGATTGCGAGTGTTGATAGCGTCACAGCGCGCTGGAAACGGTGGGCACACGAACGAAATCGTTTCAATAGTAGAAGAACTACGTGAAGCTGACATCATCGTATAAATTAGACGGGTATACGACGACTACCGTCATTAGCAACAGCATCGAGACACGATTCACACATGTATACCACGCTAGTGTTTATTATCGCGTCCACGAGAGTCGTCGCATCGTCCTTCGAGAGTAATAACGCGAACGATATAGACTTCGCTATCGATTACTTGACGCGTTACGGATATGTGCCCGACGATAGTTTACAAGACACAGACAACGCCACCGTCGACGGCGGCGTTATTACGTCCTACCTGTGGACGTTTCAAGAGAATTACAATTTAACCGTAAACGGAGAATTGAACAACGAAACGATGAATCTGATGCAGGCGCGGAGATGTGGTAACAAAGATTTTGCGTCGTACACCTTACGAACGCCTTGGACCAAGAGACGACTGTCGTGGCGGTTCGTTCAAATAAAAGCGACACGACAAGCGTTCGCTATATGGCGGAAACATTCAAATTTAAAATTCGAATATCGACCCAACGACATAAATGTGGACATAGCCATCGCTATGAGATATTTTAAACACAGGTGTCTGACCTCCAAGTGTACGATCTGCGGGTACGATTTGGACGGACGGGGAGGTATACTCGCACACGCTTACTACCCGCCCGATCTACCTTACAACACTTCCGAAATACATATGGACTACTACGAATCGTGGAATTATACGAACGCAACCGAAATACCGGATGATCAGACCAGTTTTCTACAGGTGCTAACGCACGAAATCGGACACGCGTTAGGACTGGCTCATTCCCTCGAGAAGGAATCGATCATGTACCCTTTCTACGTACCGCGCTCGGATGGACCGTTCGACCTTAGAGACGACGATATAAGAGGCATTCAGCACTTGTACGGGAAGCCGTCGATCGCTATGGCGACGACGACGACGACGAGGTCGATGACGAACGACACCGTCCGGACGACGACGGATTTATGTCGAATAAAGAATGTTAATCAATTTTTAATAATCAACAGACACGTATATATAGTGCACGATAACTTTTTGTGGACAATGGACCTCGAGTCGAAGCGTCCGGGTGGTGGTGGGAGTCCGCTTCTGTTGACGGATTGGTTGACGTTCTTACCGTTAACGTTCACCAAAGTTTCGGCGATGTACCAGAGACAGCGCTCCGAAGAAGTGGTGCTCTTCGTAGACGGATACGTGTACATGTTCGATATACACAGTCTACAGCCGGTGAACGGGTATCCAAAAGCGATCACGACTCTCGGTGTTCGCACGCTGACAAAAATAAACGCTGCGATACACACCTACACAGGACGTACATTTCTGCTGTATAACGATATGTATTACGGTGAGATAGACGAGTGCTCGTTCATGATCAAGAAACACGGATACGTTAAAGATCGCTTTGTCGGCTTACCTGAAGCCGTTGATAGCGCGTTTCGATATACCGACGGAAAGATTTATTTCTTCAAAGACGCACGTGTATACGTGCACGATGAATTTCTAAACACGATCGTGAAAGGAAAACATACCGACGGACTCTCCGTCGTCGGAATAAAATGTATAGACAGTACGATCATATCAAAACTAATCGATTTATTACGTGAATACGTATAAATTCTGCGTACGATGGTTGACGCGCATCATTAATGAGATGAGCGTTGACAAGTTCGGCAGACACCAGAGCGCCGTCAGAGTCCAAAGGGAGACGCGACGCAGTCTGCGGGAGGATATCGGAATCGCGATGACAGAGGACGGACACTTCGACGTAGCGGGGAAAAAAATACACAACTTGGGCGAACCGCATGATGGTAACGATGCCGTTCCACTGCGGTTCGTGCAAGACCACTGTCTGGTCGTCGATCCGTCAACGCAAGGTTCCTCGAGCATAGACGTGAAAGGTAGTAAGCTCATCAACGTCGGCGCTCCCATCGATCTCACGGATGCTGCCAACAAGCAGTATGTAGACTACACGTGTTTGCGTTTCACGACGGTACCGAACAAGAAGAACGGCACCGTCATCGATGCGCGGGACCATCGCATACAGTCTCTGAGAGACCCGATTCGTGCGAGAGACGCTGCGACCAAAGTATACGTGGACGCAAAGATCATACCGAAGGATACGAACTCTAACCTAATGGTCGGCAACGTGCGGATAACGCAGTTAGCGTCGCCTGTCAACAACAAAGACGCTGTAAACTTGGAATTTTTGAACCAGCATACAATCACAACGGTAAACGACTCTTATTTAAACGCGCAAGGAAAGACTATTCTGAACGTCGGTGACGGTGGCACACGGCCCACAGACGCTGTGAACGTGCGTCAATTGGAGGACACGAAGCGGTACGCGAAGAGCGAAACGTACAAACTCGCAAAAGTGTTCCAACACCGTTGGGAGAAAGTGGTATCGTATATCTATAAATTGCATACGCACGCAGCGCGTACTTCACTCGGCGCCGAAGAGGCAGAGTTACTACTCACGAGCAAGGCGGAGACGAGCAAATTGATTAGCGATCTTGACAAGTCCTTCGACAAAAAGGACGAGAACGATTGGAGATCTCTTTATCGACAGCAGGCGAAACAGTAGACATGTACGAACTTCGAAGTCGTGTTGATAAAAAAAAAGGGGCGTGGTGTCATAGGAAAAATAGTTAAAAGCGCTGTACCGTTCGTCACAAAGTCAGTACCTACACTGATCAATCGAGCGGTGGACGTATTACCTGTGGAACTACATCTGCCCGGCTACAGATTCTGCGGACCCGGAACGAAACTAGAGGAGAGATTGGCTCGTGGTGATCGAGGAATCAACGAGTTGGACGAAGCCTGTCGCGAACACGATATCGCCTACTCCAAGTATAAGGACAACGAACGAAGACGCGTAGCGGATCGCGTGCTAGCCGGCAAGGCGTGGGAACGAGTGAAAGCTTTGGATTCAGGCATCAGCGAAAGAGCGTACGCGGCGGCCGTAGCGGCAGCGATGAAAGCGAAACCGGCGTTAGGTAGCGGACTATGCTGTGGTGGTGTGCGTAAAAGGCGTCGTCGCACCGGTCGACGCAAGTCGGTTCGGCGCACGATAATCAAGAGAAGGAGGAGGACGACAGGGACGGGACGACGAAGACGGACCGGTGGTGGTGGTAAAAGGGCTTTGGGACTATACCTTCGTCCGTACCGAAAAAACTAATCGAAATACCCGTGCGCCCGTTGTCCGATGGAGATCTGTACGAGTACGCGAAACGATTGCGCTTACCTCATTTCAGAGGCGTGTACATGCGCGACGCACTTCCTCGCTCACCGTGGGAGAACGAAAGCGCGATCGTGAATCTGGACGACGCTACCGGACCGGGCACGCACTGGGTATGCTACAAGAAGCGTGGTGACGGAGTCACGTACTTTGATGGATTCGGCAATCTACGCCCTCCCGTCGAGCTAATACGGTACTTTGGATCGTACGTGAACGACGTTCGTTACAATTACGCGCGTAAACAACCGCCGGACACGGTCATCTGCGGACATTTATGTTTGGATTTTTTGACATCAAACGATCAGTAAACGACAAGATGTCTTCGCTTACGGTCACCGTCACGGGTACGGATCCAAGCGCACTGGTTTGTGACTTTTTTCCACCGCTCGAACTGACGGACGGTGAATGGTATGCAGGACTGCTGGACTTTACCACGTACAACTCTATACCGAACGTGGAAAGCGGAAGAAACAACGTCTTTCCTGCACTAAAGGGTCCACGTAAAACGCTAGAACTCATCAAAATACCGACCGGTGCGTACGAAATCAGTGATATCGAAACGTACCTGAAGAAAGAGCTATCAGACCCGAAATTTACTCTACGCCCTAACAACAACACGTTAAAATGTGAACTTTATTGCTCATACGAGATCGATTTCGAGCGTACAGAACACGGAATCGATACCATGTTGGGTTTTTCCAAGAACCGCAAGTTGAAGCGTATATATTACACACGTCGGACACACCAGTAAACATTAACAAAGTGAACGTTTTGGAGATAAGGTGTAACGTTGTACAAGGTTCATACAAGGCGGGACGAAACGACCATACACTGCACTCGTTCTACCCGACTGTCGAGCCTGGATTTAAGATAGTCGGAACGCCTGCCAACGTCATTTATCTTCCGCTTAACATACTACACTTGTGTAACGTTACAGTGTCCGTACACGATCAGGACGGTGATATTGTGAATTTTCGTGACGAAGTTATCACCGCGCGTATACATTTGAAACGCGCGTAATAATCATGGGATTTTATTTCAACGATACCGCTTTACCTACAGCATCGGTGACGAAGAGCGGTGGTACGCACAAAATAAAAGTGGACGACACTTTTGGACAGAGTATCAGTAGACGTACGTCGTTGACGCGATTAACAACGACGCTACCTGATTTCGCAAGGATTCAAACTAAAGAAAAACAAGTAATATGGCGGACAGTGGTATCGTCTTATCGGTCGAACGACGACCGTTTTTTGAAGACAACATAACACATTACGAATATCATCCTCATGCACCATACGCGTCGACGTCGCGATACGGAAATAACGATGAGATACGTATACCTATCCTGCAACAGGAAGTCTTCACTTTACCGATGGAAAGTTTCCTGTACGTTGAAGGCAAGTTGAGCAAGAAGACCGACAGCACCGATACTGTGAACGTGAAAATGGTCAACAACGCGATCGCATTTCTCTTCGAAGAAATCCGATACGAACTGGCCGGTGTGGAAGTGGATCGTACCAAGAGCGTTGGCATCGCATCCACTATTAAAACCATGCTATCCGTTGGTATGCATGACGTGGTTTCGATGAAAAACGCCGGTTGGGTTGCCCCCACGGCTAACGAGCTAACACCTTCCGGTAAAAACGGTGAATTCAACTTTTGCATACCATTGAGTATGCTGATGGGATTCGCTGAGGATTTCACGCACGTCATATTAAACATGAAACAGGAACTGATACTGTTGCGCACTTCCACTGACGTTAACGCACTGTTCTCGTCCACGGATACGTCAGCTAATGCCGATATAGAACTGACCAAAATCTCTTGGATGATTCCGTTCGTGTACGTGAACAACGAAGTACGGATACGGCTGTTGGACATCGTACGCAAGGATTTACCGCTTTTCTTACCGTTTCGGCAGTTGGGAACTCCACGAGTACCCGGCTTTACCTTCAACTGACAGACAGACTTGGACGGTAAAAACAACGACACAACTGGAGAAACCGCGGTACGTGATACTCACGTTCCAGACCGCTAGAAAGAACGATCTGAAGAAACACGCGGACGAATTCGATCACTGCAAGGTGACCAACGCAAGACTCTTTCTGAACGACAAATACTACCCGTACGATAACCTGAACCTGGATATCGATAATGGACGTTAAGCTCTGCTGTACGACATGTATACAAGATTTCAAAAATCGTACTATCATAGAACTCAACCCAACGTACTTCTAGCACCGACCGAGTTCATAACGAAAGCACCGCTATTCGTCTTCGATTGTAGCAGACAGGACGAGTCGCTCAAGTCGTCACCGGTCGACGTCAGATTAGAATTCGAGTCATCGACCAATTTCCCCCCTCAGACCGCGGCCTACTGCTTGATACTGAACGATTCGCTCAACGTCTACACTCCGCTGTCCAACACGGTGCGCAGACACAATTAAACTCACTCTATATATTATTGTTTTTTTGCTGTAAATATTATGTTGCTTTTTACAATATTATGTGTGTGTGTATTTCATGTATGTGTTTTTTTATATTAAAAGATGTAATCAATTTTCATGTATTTTATTTTCTTAATACCTGTAACCTCCCTCTTTCCGAACGGTGGGAGAGGGAAACGTCTCCCCTCCTATTTTTCGCTCAGTGTTTCATCAGCGCGAGTCGTGAGAGGACGTGCACGATGCTTTCGTACGATCACAAGGATGACGATAACGATCGCAACGAAAACCGCTATTTCAGACAGTGCGGTGAAGTGATGACGATCAAGTCCGTATCTCCGGACGACAAAGAAGTGCAGATCGCACTGATTAAAAAAATCATATCCCCTTATCCGCGTTACAGAAACATTGAAGACCGTTTAAAGAGTTTTAAAGATTGGCCGATATCGTTGACGATAACGTCTAAAGAACTAGCCGAAGCGGGTTTCTTTTACAACGGATGCAACGATAGAGTGATATGTTTTTGCTGTGGAGGCGGTTTAAACAAATGGGAGCGAGGAGAAAACGCTTGGACGGAACACGCACGTCATTTCCCTGTGTGCTCTTACGTAATGTTAGTGAAAGATAAAAAATTCATCCTAAAGGCATTGGGTATCATTACCGAACCGGAAGCAGCAGCAGGAGCAGCAGCAACAGCAGTGGCAGCAGAGAACGGACAAAGCACCGACTCGATCAAAGAGAATAACAAAAAAGAACCGGAAGCAGCAGCAGCAGTGGCAGCAGAGAACGGACAAAGCACCGACTCGATCAAAGAGAATAAAAAAGAAGAAGAAGGGGGTCCGGATCGGGATACGATGTGCAAAGTTTGTTACGCACACATTGTTGAAGTCGTACTTATTCCCTGTCGTCATTTTGTCATATGTGTGAATTGCGCCATCACTCTAAATCAGTGTCCCGTATGTAGAGCCACATACACCGCTTATATGAGAGCGTATTTCTAGTTCGTTTTCATGCACTGAGAACGTCTAAACAACGTGCAGTCAGAAAACGAACAGCAAATTCATACTCGCGCTTACCGACTGTTAATACAAAAGCAAGAACGTTTCGTCCAATGCATGAAATAAACCAGTAAAAATAGTTTAAAAAACAATGCTGCTGCTGTGACGGAAGTGTTTATAAATAAACGATATCTCACTACTTCCTCAGTGTTTCGGAAGGGCGTGTCGAGAACGAACGCATGGAGCTGTTGACTTCGTACGAGTACAGACGATGCAGTGACTTAACGAACGCAGTACTGTACCCTGTAGATCTTTTTGTATACAACGTTTCGACGCAAGAATTTGTTGCACTGATTCGTGACGTGGAGACAAGGTACAAAGTAAACGTTCCGAAAAAATTCTTTACGGACGTTTCACAACATACAACGTGTCTGTTTCGCGAGACGGACGGATCGGCAGCGTTCCTAGTAGCACCGAACACATTGTTTGTAACGAAAAAAGATGGCAGTCGACGAGCTAGCAGTCATACTTGACTTTCACTGTTTCGTGGACGATAACGGAAACGAACTTGTCAAGGAACTGGCCGTTATGGATGTCACCGCATTTACCAGCAGACATTGGATATTTGCACCACCAGTGGACACGAACGTTTCGAATCACAAACACATGAGGACGAACCGATGGGTAACGGAGCATTATCACGGACTAGAGTGGAGGGACGGGGAGACATCGTACGAACATCTTGTGCCGATATTAGTAAAATACACGTTTCCTTTTAACTATGTGTTCGTAAAAGGTTTACAGAAAAAAAGATTTCTGGAAAAGCGTATCGTGCATTACAATATTATAAATTTAGAAGATTTCGGTTGTCCTAAACTGGATCAATTACGTCCGATGCACGGAACAGCATGTTTCGCGCACCGTTTATTTCCAGAAATATGTACAAATAATAAGGTGCACGCTTTACGCGAGTGGGTTATATCGGATTTTAGACTCATCAGTAGGTTTCTTGTAAATTATTAACATTTTTGTTTTTATTTAGCATCATGTCGCTTGCATAAAAATTACTGCCTTCACACCAGAATTCGATTACATTACCCTGTCTAGATGCATAAAAAACTAGTGCCGCCGTCTGGTCGTCTTTCCCCTTCCGCGCTCAACAGGAATCAATGACATCACTCTGTCTAGACGTATAAAAAAATAGCGGCATCTTTCGCTTGCATAAAAATTACTGCCTTCATGTCAGAATAAGATTACATAACCCTGTCTAGACGCATAAAAAATTAGTGCCGTCGTCTGGTCGCCTACCCCCTTCCGCTCTCAGCAGGAGTCGATTACAACACCTTGTCTAGACAGATAGAAAAATAATTGCCGACTGGTTGCCTCCTCCCACCCACCGAACATGACGTGTGAAAGCGGCTTTCATCCTGTTTCACAGGGTTAATAATAACAGTTTACTGCTCGTTGTCTGGTTCCCCCTCCCTCGCGCTGTCTGGTTTCCCCCTCCTCAACAGCCTCCCTACTTATAACGACGCAAACGAGCGTTATTTAATTCAGACCTTGACAGAGACGCAAGCGAATAGTGATTCTTCTTCATTAGAAATGGCTTCATTCGTTGCTAAGTTCGCGGACATTAGTGCTATACAATATAGGAAAATTAAAGAACTAGTAATGGGTGTAAAATATCCCATAGTGCAACTTCAAAACGTAGACAGTAAATACGGAAATGCTGTACTCGCTACTATCCAGGACTATACGGACGATAAATTCAAATATCGTGTTTATCTTCCAAGGAGATACGCAGGCGTTTGGGAAGACGATGAGTTAAAACATTTAGCACCGAACTCACTATATCTCGTTTGCCGTGGAGAAAAAAACAGGGCCTACGTGGTGGACATTTTAATGTAATACTGGATGGACATCTTATGAAATAACAAGTATATTTGTATGTCATAATGTACACATTATTAAATTTGTAATATATATAGCGCTTAAATGTAATTCATTTGTTTTAATTACAATTCAGTGTGTGTATGTATGTGTGTGTATGTGTGTATGTGTGTGCATAATATGTATTTTAACTTGAATGCAATCATAAACTTGTAATATAGTGTGATAACATATATTTCTTAATTGTACAAAATTGACAATGTACAGGTGTTTACATATTATGTATTTTAACTTGTAAGTAGTGTGCATACACATATTTCTTTTATTTTAATTATATGCAATTGTCAATTCAATTCATTGTGTGTGTGTGTTTAAATATTTTAACTTGTAATATATTGTGCTTATTGATAAAATTAAACGATATTATCTTAACATTTCATTGTATTTAATTTCAAAAAATCCTTTGAACTAACAGTACATTTAATCATATTTAAAATAACAGTACAACACTCAATCTACAAGCTTGAACGGTTGTTGCGCACCGACCGTTATTACATACATTCAATTAAAAAAAAATCAAATTTATATTAAAATAATTGCATAATGGTAATATATTACAGAAACTAAAGAATAATTTTAAACCAACTTACCCTGTACGAGATATTCTGTCTTTCACCGATGATGTCAAAGCAGAATCCAACGATGGTATGTACTTCAACAGATCAAATCTTTCGGCTTTTTATACATCGCTGAACCCCGCTTAAGGAAATGAAGATATGCAGTCATGAACAATAAAAAAGTTAACGACTCAGGAAGGCAGATGTTTAGAGACCTGTTTGCCTAACCACGCCCGTGAACAAGGTCGACCACTACCGAATATCAGCTAACGCCCAGACGTCCTTACTACCACAATATATAATTAAATTCTTTTTTTATACAAAATAATTGTCAACTCCGAACAGACACTTATTACATACCCCGTCACAATAATACAAATGGTAATAATTTTTTTTAATTTTTAAATTTAAGTTTTCAATTGTGTTTATTTACAATTATCCTTTTTCCGTTCATGATGAGTGAATTGTTTTTTTTGTACGAAATAATTTTCACCACTGAACATACACTTATTACATACCCAACACATTAATATAAATGATAATAATTTTTTCAAATAATTTTTCATGCATAGTATGCATTCTACAATTTATACAAGTAAAGGTCATCATTCGTATCTTTACAACGATGCAGAACACTTTGTTTTTTACTCACCACCGACACACAGACCAATCCTCGACGACGAACCGGATCACCGCGTAACCCGTTCGACGCTCGCCGGCCGCCGACGGCGGCCGGCGAACGGCGAACGGCACCGACCGGATCACGACGCAGCCTCACGAACCCGTTCGCCGTTCGCCGTTCGCCATTCGCCGTCGGCGGCGGACGGCGTCCGACAGCAGATCAACCGGACGGCGGCCGGCGAACGGCGAACCGGATCACTACACGGACTCGCGATACAGTTCGACACGACGAACACGCCGTTTCAAATTACGACCAATCAACGACCGACACGTCGTCAACATGGACTACACATAGACACGCCGTTGCCAACAATACACCGCATCGACCATCGCCCGCAGCGCCGTTCATATACAAAACCCGTACACTATAACACACTCAAGAGTCGACTACGGCGATTAACCAGCACAAGTTGGCAACGCCGACCACGACGATTTTACAACATGGCCGACCGGAAAAACACCTTGCATATACAAACCCGTACACTATAACACGTGCACGAAGCGGCAACGTCGCCGACGTATACACCAATCAACGCACACATAACCCCACTTTATACTGACCGCCCACAACATGACCGAAAGCCGACTACCAGATTTTTACCCCCACCACCTATATTTTTGAATTTCCCGCCATATGACTTCACATCCGGGGTAGAACTGTCAGTTTACCCCTACTGTTGTGTATTGGACAAATTTAACTTGAGTCATTGTATTAGAGTGCCTTTGTTGACGACTAACTGTCGTCGTGTCTAATTAAAGTTTGTAATTATTAACTTCATTGATGTCAGTTATTGTGTTTCCACAGTACAGGAAGACTATTTAAGTTATTGTCGTAATAACATAAATACTATTTGTTGATAACGGTATACGGTTTGGTTGGATTTAATTCTTTCTGGAAGTAAAAAAAAGAAGTCCTGAAGTTAGTAAGCTCCGAAAGAAGACGAAATTTGGCATGTAAAATACAAACATATAAAACAATAGTAAAAGAGTTTCTTATTTGTCGCTAATATGCTTACTGAATTCACAATGTAGAAACCTAAGTTTACAGAAGGCTCTTGCTGTAACGAAACCATACACCAATAAAAATGTTTTTCAATAAAAGACTTTATCCTATGTAAGAAACGCGAGTATCCTATGTACAAAGTATACGAATTTATCTCAGTGGTCAACTCTAGCAAAGATGGTAATTAAATGAGAGATGAAAATGCAATGATGGTCATATTTAAGGTGTGTCTTCGTTATTCTGCAATGGGGAAACAAATTGCATGTAAGTCAATAGAGCAATAAACTACAACTGATTTCCAACAGTCTGCGTTTACAGCAAATTATTTTGTGTATTCTTTATGAAAGAAACATCAGAAAATGCTTAGATAATTTTAAACAACTGTAATAGGATTTTTGATAATAAAAATGTATATTTAAGTAGTTCAGCAACAAAAAAAAATTATTAATTTTACATATGCATGTGCTTAGTTTTGGAAATTAATGAGTGAGACCGGAAAACTGTATTACGTTGAGTAACGGTCGTTAGTGACTGTAACAAAACACGGCTGTTACAGATTAATTTCAAAGGTCACTTACTCGCCTCCTCAACACACAATTCAGAGGTGTATTAAGGCATAGGCTTACACAAGGTGAGCCTTTACCTCTCGTGTCGTCTTCACAAAGCAGTGTTACTTAGGGTGAGAGTAAGCGGGGTGAAATAATGTCTGAATGTTACCGGAATATTTAATAACGTTGATATGCTGTTAAGAATTGACTTTATGGACTACACAGGATACTAACTCAATGAAATACCTATCTTTTGTGTTCATGTCAACATTAAGTGTTAATGTCAACCAGCATGTGTGCCTTACAGTTATAGTGTTTAATATTTTTAATTTATTGTAACATGCCAGCAGCAAGTGAAAATCACTTTCGCTCATTGATTTACATGATTTTGCCGTTTATTCTTGTAATTTGTGTATATGATTAATCTGTTAACAAAGCAAGTAAAGCTGTCAATGATCAGCTCTTCATAATCATGTATGTGTTTTGTCAGTCAATTTGTTCAAAGTTTGTTTACTCCAAAATATTACAAATTTTCAAAACAATAATTTATACCTGATACAAAATAGATATAAATTTCAGTCTGCTGGAACAAGGTTATTCTGTGTGTGAAATTTTTAAATTGAGATTGGTGAAATTTGATTTATTCGATTAGGCAAGATTATGGAGTAAGCATACAACTACCTATTAAATAAAAATAATGTTACTAAGCTCGATATGACGAGCTGTGCTAAAAGGAAGGTATAAAACATATTTGGGAAGATAAAATGTATATGGAAGGTTGAGACACATATTACCTTAATGTATTTAATTTACCATTTCTTATGGATTTTTATATATAGAAACAATGTGTGTTCTCCAGATTGTGTGCAATTATTGTCCAAGTAGTCAAACAATAATTAGAAGATAAAAATGGATTTAAAAGATTAATTCGTAAAAGATTTTAGGCTAATATTAGCAGGAATACTTTAGGTGTAATCATTTATGGTGTTCTATAATGACAAAAAAATTTATAGCGTTACTCCGCTACTGGTAAAATTGTAAACTTATTATTTCTTGGCATTTGGCGTTTATACACAAGCTACGTGAGAATCGTGTAAAAAGTATGATTTCTAAAACTACGTACAAACCGGAGGTTGAACAAAGCGAGTTTGTATAAGAGATAGGTGAACCGAAAGTTGACTTGTCAACTCGGTGTGCTTATTTATCGTCAATTTGTGAACTGTTATTAATTTGTTCTTCACTTCAAGGTAACGGATGAATTTTCAGTAAGAATCAGGTGTAAGTGTGGCGATTTTTGCCGTATCATCATTGAAGGATTTGGTACTGTACTGTTTAGATTCTAAACATTTTTGTGAGATTACTGATCATTTTTTTGTAATTGACGACACCATGAAGGTACACTGGAGGAGGTCTGGGTACTTTCGGCTGAACCAAGACTTGTGTAGGTCGGATAGCACCCGGGTCGTCAGTAGGTAGCGCAGTGAATTTGTTGAGTTCATAAGCTGTGTGTGTGTTTCAGCTGGGTTGTTTGAAGACTGGCGAATTTTGGTAGTTTTGTCATCACTTGCCAGGGGTGGGTCCCTTTTGTGTTGTGTGAGCTGAACATTAATGTTAATATTTTTTGCCTGGCTATTGACTGTTGTGTGGCTGAAGGGAACTTCGCAACACAGTACTAAAGATAATGTAGACTACGTATTTGTGGTCCTTGAGTTGATAGTAGGACAGGTTTCACTTTCGTTGACAGGGCTGGTTGCTCATATTTCAATTATTCCAAGAGAATCATGAAAGAAACGTTCACTTCCAGACTACTAGTTTGTGGGCTTGTATTTATTGTGTACAGAGAAACAGATACAGACAACCAGAAGCCGCAAACATATATACATAATCTTACACAAACGAACACATCCACGAGCAGCTACCTCGCCTAAGGAACGGTAAGGTAAATTTAACCTCTTTACATGTAAACCGTCTGTTGTTATTTTTGTTACAGCAATACTTCCAGATGTGATTATATTTAACACTAAAGGTAGCAATAATGTTAAATAACTGCACTTGACTGAACAACCGTAGCCTACTGATCAGCAGCCCGTGCAAGACTGTAACCTCGTACAAGAGTTAAATACCACGCTTCATTTAATCTAAACAAAATATAGAGAGATGCGGAAGGTACTTTGTAGATTATCCAAACTACAGCTGAGTTAACAAAGATAAAAAAGCAAAACCTAAATTATACTTTATGGACTTAAGGACGAAGCACGTAGGAAAATTGAGTGCAAGTAATAACAAATTAGCAAAAATGTCGACGAATCTCAATCGGAAAATTAACAATGATCACTTGTTGACGCCAATGCTATGGCGAAATTTACATCAGTTCTAAAAAATTAAAAATTTAATATTACATACCCAACAGTAGTTGTCACAGAAGGACCCCGACATCCAGGAGGAGTGATGATTAAAGATGATAGGACGATTACATATAGAAACTGTAAAACTCTTCCAAAACTGACCAGACACGAAAACATATTATCAACAAATCACAGTTCCGGTAGCATGCAAATAGTAGACCATAATGCTTAGCAACAGTCGTAAGCAAAACAACAGTCATCGGTATGGCTAAAACAGTCCAAGAAACACATGGGAATGCCTGAGACACGGCAGAAGATACGCAAACGAAAATTAGTTTTAGTAATTGATCAAATTCTTTCGAATAACTTGTTATTGGTTACGGTATTAACAATTGAGTACAAGCCACTGCATTGAGGATTGAATGTCTTCACTTGTTAGATATTAGAGTATTTTTACTTTCAGTGTTTGGACTATAAATAAATATCCAGTATGTATAATCAAATTTAAAAACGATTCGACGTTCACCAGACGTTGGACGTCACAGAGTAACTTTGTGATTAATATTTATTATTTGTTAATCGCTATTGTGTTTGGTAAACAAAAATAAACATAAAACAATTTTCTTCAGTAAAAATGGGCAGCAGTCGTATGAATTAAATCTAAAGCCTCTCTCACATTTATCAAACCCTCTGTAGCACATTAATTATTCGAGTCATCAGGTAGAGACGTATTCTCTTAAAAATTATTGTCATAAGATAAAAAGTGTACGGGACAGTTTTTAAGGAAATAAAGTGACAGCTTGACGTACCAGTTACGCATCAATATACCTCTCGATGTAGAAACAGAAACTCAACAACAACCCTTCCATTTCTGAAACCTTCCATTCTCGGCGTATATGTGTGATAAGCTTACGTGTGCGAAATAAATCTCTTACCACACCCCTAACAGGTTCCAGTCTGCTGAGACTCCAAATTTTGAGTCGAACGGAACAGAATGAATAATCAATAAAGGAAGCTCTGTACTCAATGTTGAGGAGGGAAACAAGGGACGAAATTGAAATTTCTCAGTAGTCACTGACAAACTCTCTCCCTCTCTCACCCTCAGAATCTCTCTCTTTCGGTCTTCTGTCTTTCTCAGTTTAATCCTAAATAATATGCAGAATGTAGTTACTGTTACACAGACTCGCGCGCGCGCAACTAGATATGGGCAGGAATGGTGACTTCATTAGTCCACGTAACCTTATTTATGCTCCAATGATAAAATTTTAGGTTTTTTTATTTATTCTCAACGTATTGTATCGCTCATTTACTAATCGTAGTGGAGACATTTTCTCAATTGTTTTCTGTTAAACCAAATGTATTTACCTTGTTTATATAAATGTTAATTATTTAAGTAGACAAACAATATTTTAATGAATCGTCCATTGATGGCAAATGGTTGCTATTAATGGACCGTTAAGTTTCCATCGATGAACCAATTACCAAAATAAGGAAAACTGAATCTACAAAATTACGTTAACTACACGCACCTACTAGACATAGTAAAACAAACTTAATAACTGGAAAATAAGGAAAATTAATTTATGAAATCGATCTATCAATGAGTCTACAAATAAAAAAATCATTAACTTTCTTATTGAATATTGTAAACACACTCAGTTTCCTGCTTTAATATTTTCTACAAAAGTAATATTCATATAACTTAATAAAACTATTGTTACGACATTAAAAAACAATCTACGTGTTTCTCGAATGTTTCCGAGGAATCCGGCTGTAATGTTGTGTGCGTACGTGATTTCAACATGCATTCGCGAGTCTTTTTAAGACGTCGCCAGCCCTGCGCAATGTGTCGAGGCCGCAATAAATTACTCCTAATGTAGCGCTGATACGTAATATGTGGAGTGTTCTGGTATTTCAGTGGGGTATAAATACAACTCTTCAGTGGCCTTAGTTTAGTTATTGTTGGGCGATTACACAGTGCATTGGAGTTGGGATTTTTTGGAGTGCGCTTCGTAGCATTGTGGGGAAGTGTTGTGTGTTTTATAAATGTTGTGCGGGACAAACGTAATACAATTGTTTTATATTAGTTGGCATTTCTATTGAGTGTGAACAATTTTTATTTGATTTGATGTAAGAGACTATCTTGTTTATGACAAACTGTTTAATTGTGATAATTAAAGCTGGCGATTAGTGACTTATTTGGTGTCTTGTATTTTGTTGTTCCACTGTACCATACGACGATCAGTGAGACTGTCGTAACAATATGTTAGAATTGTTTTTGGTTTTGATAAAGAATGATTTAAAATAAAACAAGGAACAACGTATACTAACAGGTTTAATTATTAATTTTTTTTAGATTTTTTCTTTATTTGTTTATATATTTACATTTATAAATTAAAAGTTTACTTATTAAGTTCTTCTTTTTAACGTTCTTGTACACTTAAAGTCTATTATTTACTTTTTGCATTATACAAAAAAAATACTTTTCTGTCCTTTTGTGACAACACTGAATTACATCTTGTTGAGCATTCTCTCCACATAGGTCAGAGAACCAGTTAAATGTAGTTTCTTATTTCAATTTCTATATCGTTTCATTAGACGTAAAATGAAGTGTGCCTTCGTTTAAGTTTAGGGGTGAATTTTTACAGTCGTAGCTTAAAAGTTGATGGAGTTAAAACAAGCGCAATTTGGCGAACAGAAATTTGTTTTTGAACCATGGCTTCAGTTTCTGGTAGAGGAGAAATCGTTGAACTACAGTTTCCTTCCATAGTAACTGTTGCAGTTCAAACCAGTTCTCGACTGGTGCCATGCTGATACTGCTTAGGTACACTTTCAATTATTAGAATACATTCTTGAGTTACGTTCTTATTGTGTTATGTTGCGGACTGCGAATTAAAAACTAGTAAAGGTAAAATATGGTGATATTAAATAGTCGCCCTGTCCATTCGCCATGAAACCACCCGATGTTGACAAAGTATTTATGGCTGTAGCTTTTGCGACAACATTGCTATATGCTTTTCTAAATAAATCACCAATTTTAGGCACTGAAATTATAGCTCGATCAAGGGTAACTTTCCATCATCAACTAAATATATAGAGACTTGAGAAAACAAACATCAAATGGCTGAAGCCTAGCACTTGTGTGGCCGGGCAGAACCAACATTATATATTATATTATTCCGGCTGTACCGTGTTTAACACATTTCCCGGAACCAAATATTACAGAAATGATTGTATTCTCATCTTCCACTGCTGCTTGTCCATCCAAAGATCTTCGATTTCTCGTTTCCTTAATATAGTCTGAATTTCTTCTATCCAGCTGATAGGTGGTCTTCAGATTTTCCTTCTCCCTGGTGGATCTGTTCCATAACTCTCCTTAGCAATGCTTCCCGTGCCATTCCTTTGTTGTGTCCATAGCATTGTAATTTTTGGTTCGATAAAACCAAGAATTTAATTTTTACATTCATTCTGTCTTTAATGACTTCATTTATAAATTTATCACGTCTGGATACTTTTGCCGACCGTCTCTAAAGTCCATTTCTGCCGTTCTTAATTTTGTTCTTGTGTGTTTACTAGTAGTCCAAATTTCTGTACCATAAGTCATAATATTTCTAACAGTGGTCTTAAATATTTTGGTTTTAGTTTCTGCTGTAATTTGCTTGCCCCACCGGATTCTATTTAATGTAGATATAGCCATTTTTCCCTAACCAATTCTGGACTAGAACCAACATAATCACACTATTTATTTTTGCCATTTTGATGGTATCAACATTTTTAGTACGATTGGCATAACCAAAATTTTAATCGTTTCTGAAGCTAAAATATCAAACAGAAAGATTGCTTAACCCAATATACTTAACGCCAAATAATAAGTATTCATAAAATTTGTGCGTGTTTCTACGATTGGGCTACCCGACATACTGAGTGCAAACGATGAGAGTTCCAATGATGGACGACTGGCCGTATCAGATTATTTATAAGAAGCGGCCGAAATGACGATTTAAACTGAAACATAAGATGTAGGATTTAGAACTTTATAAAACGCTTTTAATGTAAGCGGTATGAGAAACTGTACAGTAAAACACATAATCCATGAAAACATGTATTTCAAACAAATAAATAATTATAAAAAAGGAGATACAAACCGAATTTTCAGATTGGAATGAAGTAGTCCCTACTTGTTCATAGTGCTGCGCTTAATTGGTGCAAAGGACAGTAACAGATTACAACTACTTTTGTGCGTGCTTAGGCTTTGTTGTGGAAAATGTATGAAAGGTCCATCCATGGCAACCTTCCCCTATTACATTTTACTTGCTGTTTGCAAAAATTAAAAATTCCAGCAAATTACAAAATATTATCCAAAACACATTTCATAAATTTGCAAAACAACGCCGTTGGTAACTTATGAGCGCTTACTAAGAAACATGGATTAGTATGTGCTCATAATTTATTCCAATTAAGGATCTTGGGAAAATTAATCTTAACCTGCAACCTAAAGTATTCTACAAACTAAATTAATGCGTGCCAAATATCACTATTGTTTATAATTCCGTTATTCTTCACTATTATTACAAAGATTCCTTTCCAATATTCAAATAGAAATTAAGCATCTGATATACATTTTCTGTATTATTATTCGTAGATTTTAAGCATCTGATGAACATTTATCTGGTACCAACCAGCTATCTATTGTGTTTAAACTGCCCACAGATATTCTCTAACCGCAACTGAAGGTCGGTTAATTACTTCAGAAGCTTCCTTCATAAACCCTTAACCTTTGTACTGTATAATTGTACAACCTTTGTTTCACAACCCATAATTTCTTTGTAATGGATTAAATATTTCAAATATATTTTCAATATTTTCAAAGCAGTTTCCTTTTGAATTATTCTAAAATGGAAGCCACTCTACAAGCCGTGATATACTTAATAAAGATAATTATATAACAACAGCCAGAAAATGTGCAATTTATTATATGACAGTGTTGTGAGTTAACAATTTTGTATATCCGTTTTTTCTTAATCTTTTAATTAAAGCGTGACAGACTTTTGGGTGATTTATAAAATACCGCTCATTAAAAACACTTCGTTATTTTTATGTCCTTAAATAATATCACACTTGATTATAATATTTAATTATGTTTTGAAAAATTTAATATTTTTAAAAGAATATTCAGTTACAGCAGTGGTATCACAGCAACCCGAAAAACTAAATAATGCAGCAGATTAAAAGAACAGAGCGTTACTCTGTAACCAACTGATAACATCAACTGTAATCTTCATGACTTAATGAAGCGTATTGACTCAATATCATTGTTGACTCGCCGTTTGAAGGATGATTTTTACTTCATGTTCCATAAGGAAATGGAAGTACGGTGATGGCAAAAAAATCGTGTTCAAGATAAGGGCTGATTCTGATTGTACTACCCTCAAACATTAAGAAAATTCATTTTTCGAGAAGTGTGTGTGTGTGTGTGTGTGTGTAGAATTTTTTCTATGGCGAACGATAACTACCGTAAATTCAAACAGATTTTAATAATGTTTTGCATATGTGCCTGAATTGTACAGAACTTAAGGCCTGTTGATTTTAGTAAAGATCGGTCAAGGGGAAGGGATAGTTTTACCAGCAACGTTTTATGTTTTAACAAGAGTGAAGTACTTAATTTTGATAAATAAAGTATACTGAAAATAAGATCATAATAATCCACTGTAGAAAGGTAGATGAAATATCTATAAATGAAAAGGGTATTTGAAGGAGGCGGGGCTAATTTTCTATAAATGATAATGATAGTTGAACGGGGAGGTGATAATTTTTTATATGTTTACTACGTTATCGACAACAAAAAAGTATTTTGTTGTTAAAATTCCTTTCCGGACTGTTTGGCCGTGTCCAATGTTTTCTGCAAAACCAGACGTTTCGGAAGTGCCATCGACTGCCGTCATCAGTGAAAATCGAGTGCGCTAACGTGAGGTGGTATACGTTAGTGACCACAGTACTGTGGTTAACGCTGAAGAGAGAAGTAGTTTCTATGGAAATATTTCATTTCGAAAGTGATTCGAAATATAAATCTTAGAACATAGAAGTCATATATGGTTTTCCATACCGATATTTAAATGGGGCATACGCCTACTATTAATGTACATTTTTTTCTTTGATATGTAAGTGAACAATTTGATAAACATAATTTTGGTTATATTATAGGTTGTTAACAAGTTGACTGTGTTACAAGCCCCCAGGGATATGTAACGCACATTGACATCTGTTATGCAGGATTTTTTTGAAAACTTTATCTCTGTGCGGGCTGTGGAAACCAGTGTCTTTAACCTCAATTTTATCTAAGAAACTCAGGAAAAAGTCTCCTTTTAGTACAGAATTTAATTAAGTGTATTTTTATATACATATCCCGGGCGATATGTATCGCACAAAGCAAATATGATATAACATCTGTGCGGCACATATCACCGGGGATATGTACTGCCTTCTGTCAGATGTGATTCCCGCGTAAATTTCTCCCCGTTTATTTCTTACTTCGCCAACGCAACAGTCTTTGTTTAAGTGTGTAGTGCTATATGTGTCAAAAATTGTAACACAGTTTTGACAATAATTATTCTTCAACTTTACAGAAAAATAAAATTGTAAATTTGGGTACAACCCCCCCGGGGATATCTGTGCAACGCACATAGGTATAGTTTGTATACAGTACTCCGGCGACCAGTAGCGCACTCAAAAGACAAAGTACTCAACATTCGCCCCGCAGTGAATTTGTTAAGAAATACAAAATACTGTAGAGTAACCACTGATGTAGAACACTGTGGAACTTTGTCCTCAAGTTTATTCCTCACAGGCGTATTTAGTAATTAGTAAGGTTACCGTATAATATCGACAATGCTTTCCAACATATACTAGGCCTTGTAGTCTACCGTATGGACAAAATAACTAAGCAGATAAAAGAACATATTTGTTCTGGCTGTTATTGGCATACATAAACAAAATTTGGTACATATAAACATGTAATGCCATATGTAACATGTTTGCAGTCTTTATTCTGTCCAGTAATCAGAAATTATGTTTCTGTTCATGTTTATTATTTACAACAATATTTCGCCAATAATTATGATTAGTTACTTATTGGAGGACTTCTCCAATTTGTATTCATTTCCAGGATATTCATTTTTTTATTGTCCATTGTCATATTATGGCTGCTTTGAACGGGCATGTTTCACAGATTAAACCACTTAGGCCTTTAGTTTCATAATCAATACCACTGTCATTATAAGTTACACATGGCCCTTTTGGTTTGTTTTTGTATTGTTTGTTTATTTTTGTGTAATGCTATAAGTAATAAGTGCTTGTCTGATATCATCATATTTTTCCTAATCCAAATGTATACACTTTGCAGCTGTCTGTAAACTATAGTATCCCTACAGCTTCAGTGTTTCTTTCTTCATTCATGTAGGTCAATCAGAATTCTCAGATTGTATACAATAAAACTGTTATTACTACTTCCTTTTAAAATTGATATCTGGTAGTTTTGTGTTCGAATCATTTTATCTCTGAATGATACTGAGAATAGTGAATGTTCTGACTTAACTAGTGGGATTTTACTATGAATTGTCAGTAGTTTGATTCCACTATTTACACCTCAGTGTGCTGGAACACATCTTCCATACATATTATTATTAGTATAATAAAATAATAATAAATATTATTTTAACTAAACGTAATGTTTATGTGAGTATACAATAGGGTTAACTGTAGCAATGTGAACGCTTAGTACAGTCGAGTAAGTAGAGTTATTAATTATTCTTACAGCAGAGTAACTAAAAAGTAAAGCAGAAACAAAGTATTCTAAGACTCCACAACATCCTCCGTACAAAATTGTAACCACTTTATGTGCACTCTGTTATTCTAAACAGAATACCTGCAGTAGCGTAGAGTAACCGATTAACTGATTAAGCATTTCTGAATTCTGTGACTCGCTGAATTCAGTCGAAATTAAGACATCAGTTGTGCATACATTAAAGAGTATGCAAAATTATTATTTTTAATATTTGTGGTTCCATATTCAAAGAAAATTGGACAATAATTCCCAGCTGCAAAAGAGTTGAAAGCGCCGTCAACGTTTGCTTGTTGTGATATAGCAGCTCTAGTTTATGTATCATCTACTCATTCTTTATATTCTCACTTCATATCGCTTTGATCAGAAACGATTGTGTGTGTGTGTGAGAGAGAGAGAGAGAGAGAGAGAGAGAGAGAGAGAGAGAGAGAGAGAGAGAGAGAGAGAGAGAGAGAGAGAGAGTGAGAGAGAGAGAGAGAGAGAGAGAGAGGGCGGGTAGGAGGGAGGGAGGGGAGAGAGAGAGAGAGAGAGAGAGAGAGAGAGAGAGAGAGAGAGAGAGAGAGAATGAGTGGGAGGCGAGTGCTGGGTTGTGAGCGCTCGTCTCATTTGGTGTCACTCTCATATTCATTCTTCGGTTGTTATACATATATTCTTCGGTTGTTCCTTCTTCAGAGCCTCAGCAATTTTCAGAGCAAGTATATTTGACAAACGTTTTTTCATCGCTTTTAAAAGGAAACTGAATTTGTTCCTGAAAAACGTATTCGTTCAGTTCAAATCTAACGACTTAATAGATAATACTAGTTGTTCTACCACTCCACTGTATTAACTACTATGCTGGTGTAGGCCAGCCCAACCAATTATTCAGTCACGGCGAATCATATTGCTCCAGTGTACTATTGCGGCAAAAATTTGGAATTAATGTAATTAATATCCCGCCAATATACAAAGGGATGAATAAACTGCAAATAATTTCTACAGTTAATTGCTTTGTTTCTATAATTTCCAACTTATTTAAAAGCTGCATTAATAAATGTATTTCTCTTCTGTTACTTTTAAAATTTTTCTCATATATTTTGTATATTTCATATTTATATTCATATTTTATATGTATATAAATTTTTCATGTGACATATAAAATATTATGTACATTTCATCACCGCTGACCGAAACTTTGACTTTGTTATTACTATTAATTAGTGATATAAAAATTATACTACTTCCATGTTCCTTAAGGAAATGGAAGTATGGTGATGGCAAAAAAATCGTGTTCGAGATTATTGCAGATTCTGATTGTACTACACTCAAAACATGAAAAAAAGTCATTTTTCGATAAGTGTCTGTGTGTGTGTCTGTCTGTCTGTGTGTCCCTCTGTAGATTTTTTTCTATGGCAAATGATAACAGCCGCAAATTCAAACAAAATCAAATAATTTTTTGCAGGCAGCCCTGAATTGTAGAGTACTCAAGGCTTATTGTTTTTGGTGAAGATCGATTAAGGGAAAGGGGTGGTTTACCAGCAACGTTTTTTTTAATCAAGGGTAATTATTTTCTATGGAAAACGATAACAGCCGCAAATTCAAACATAATCAAATACTTTTTTGCATACAGGCCTGAATTACAGAGTTCTCAAGACGTATTGTTTTTGGTGAAGATCGGTTAAGGGAAAGGGGTAGTTTACCAGCAACGTTTTTGTTTTAACAAGGGTATTTTATACGGCAAACGATAACAGCCGGAAATTCAAACAGAATCAAACGATTATTTGCATATAGGCCTGAATTCAAGAATTCTCACGGCCTTTTGTTTTTGGTGCAGTTCGGTTAAGGGAAAGGGATAGTTTACCAGCAACGTTTTACAATTTTATGGTAATTAAGTCAGTCTTTCGTGTTTTACTTTACTTTCATTGGTTAATTAAGTGTCTATCATGTATTATTTTAAGTTAAGTTCTGAACCACGGAAGTTGAACTTTCGTGTCACCTGTGTGTAACATCGTCGGCGAATCGGCGCTTCTATCGGTTGTGCAGGGTGTCTTGGAGATCTTCTGGCTATCGTGTTTTGGTGAAATCTGCTGTCATTCCTAAAGATGAGTCGTCTGTTGGGTCTGTAGATTCTTGTGGTAGGTTTTGGGTTATAACTTTCACTGGTATTCACATTGTTGTACCGCACATATTACTTACGGTAAACAGTAACATGTTAAAAGTTTACAATCACATTTAGGTGATGTTAGTTTGTTACAGAGATGTCATTGTCATACACTCACGTCATTTTCGACATTTTTACATCATCCGGCTATCTCACACAAGCTTCTCCTCGTTTACAGGTTTTTATATTGACTACATATTTTTATACGCTGTATCAGCAGCGGAGTCTGAGATACAACTGAACTGGCCAACTATAGGGGTGAAGAGGCTGTCCGCGCGCGGGTAGCTTCTCAGCGTAAAAGTAGTTCTCACTTATTATTAATTATTTTCCTTTAATTCGCTTACAGCTTAATGACATCGCTCTTTACTTTGATTACTCTTTTATGTGACTAGGGGTAGTTACGGATTTATTTAGTTCTCAACTCTAATTTTATTAACTGCTACATTGGCAAATCTGCAGGTTACTAACGGTTTGGGGCATGGGGAAGGGTTCATTCGTACCTTATTATAGCTAATATTAGTATTATAATTTTTTTTAATTTTGCGGGATTTAGGCTTATTAAATCGTCACATACTCCTCCACTTAAAGAAGACACAGGGTCAGGGACCAATGTGTTTTCAACGGGGAAGTAGATTAGAATTGCTCTGGGTGTATGCTCGGAATTTCTGTGTGAAATTCCTTTCTCTCTTTTAACAACTTCCTCATGAGGTACATGAATCACTCTCAATTCACTATTTACTTTTAGCTAGAAATAAAATACCTTATTAACTAATACTTAAAATACATAAAATTCAAAGGTTATAAAATATTTAAAATACACAAAATTCATCTTAATTCTACTACTTAAGACTACTACCGGTTTTTTCTTTAGCTTTTTCTTACTCCTGTTATGCAGTTACTCTTCACAGAGTAGGTTTCACATACTTAATGTGTTTCCTTTTCTCTTTCAAGGAATTCGTTGAATCGCGGTTGACGAATCATTTTATTAAAATACTTGTAAAGTAATTGTAAAGTAACGTTATTTAAATTCTGTGTCAGCTGACTTCTCACTTTTCTGATTCTCGATGAACACCTCGATGAACAGGATCTAAGGTTGGTCAGGCCTCATTCCTATTTATACGATTTGGTAATTAAGTAGTGACTCAATTACAATATAGAAAATATACGTCTTAATCCTTTTCTACTTCATTTATTTTCTTGCTCACTAGCATTTTTCTTTCCGTTATAATATTTTATCTGGGAAACATGACTTCTACGTACATATTTATTCGTAGTGGGTTCATATAGTGCTAAGGTTACGGGAGTTAAGTATCTGTAAATTTTGTAAGGGCCACACCATCGGTAAGGTAGTTTGGAGGTGGTCTTATCAACTGCACTACTCGTAGGGTGAGTTTTGTACATCACTAAGTCTTGTACACTACTTATTCTACTTATACTAAACACTCTATTTTACTATCTTTAGTTTTTTTTTTAAATTAAATACTAGAGAGATATTTACAAATAGGTGATACGAGAGAATCTAATCTCGCCTCAGAGAGAGAGAGAGAAGAGAAATCTCACACAGCCATATTTTAATTTTCAACATATGGTTAAAATATGTAGTTTCTGGGCAAAGGGGGTCAAACACTTTGTATTAGACAATAGAGTGAGGTAGTGTATTGTCTAACTCGACTTTGCAGCTTGTAATAATGGGATTGTTTCGTACAGGCGGTAACAGGTTATTTTCCTGTCCGAGATTGTCGTCAAACCGACAAGTTGGGGAATGAATTTTTGAAAAGAAAAAAACCTAGGCTTACTACATTTAAATATTTAAATATCCTTACCTATATTATGTTGCGTAATAATGATTATAATTTTCTCTCTATCGTAATTTATGATTTTACTTATTGTAATACGAGTTCTTATTTTGATTAATTTAAATTTTTTTTTAAAATACTATTAAATATTAAGGGTTAATAATAAAGACATCTTATTTCACTACACGCAAAAG
This sequence comes from Magicicada septendecula, assembly GCA_034769895.1. Lineage (NCBI taxonomy): Eukaryota > Metazoa > Arthropoda > Insecta > Hemiptera > Cicadidae > Magicicada > Magicicada septendecula. Next base: position 343,513,632 of record CM068375.1, read on the forward strand.
GGAGAGTTGCGTACTTTAAATTAACACGGTAGTTAAACTAACAGAGTGAATATTTCTACAAAATATTAAATGACAACAGCAGATTAACGTATTTTATTTTGCTATTGTCACTGGCGCATTAAACCAAAAACAAGCAGAGTGGCGCATTTTAGAACGTCTCGTCGTTATAATATCGGGAGCCTGGTTAATTGGCTCAGGTCAATTAAACAGGCTGCCGTAATCTTAACAAACTCATAAATAATTAGAAAGTAAACAAATGTTAAATAGGATCCCGTGAATTGAGGACTATTGACAGGGGTTTGTAGATTTATTCACTCACCTTTCTTGGACCATGACATTTCTTTATTACATAATGTTTTAACATCTGTGAAGAAATTTAGTAATGAGTGTATTAAAAATAAAACATTTGCACCTCTTGTACAAATAGAATTAGAGTAATTAATTATTTAACATAGCTTGTACTGCCCTCGGATCCGAGTAGTTTGTTTCAGTAAGTATATGATATTAAAATTATAATCTTTATTTTGTGCCATTTGAAGAATGCGCTTATTTAACTTTAACGTGTTATATTCATAAAAGCCTTAAACTTAACACATATTATTACTAAGCCTGAAATTACAATTTTATGGTAATTAAGTCAGTCTTTAGTGTTTACTTTACTTTCATTGGTTAATTAAGTGTCTATCATGTATTATTTTAAGTTAAGTTCTGAACCACGGAAGTTAAACTTCCGTGTCACATGTGTGTAACATCGTCGGCGAATCGGCGCTTCTATCGGTTGTGCAGGGTGTCTTGGAGATCTTCTGGCTATCGTGTTTTGGTGAAATCTGCGGTCATTCCTAAAGATGAGTCGTCTGTTGGGTCTGTAGATTCTTGTGGTAGGTTTTGGATTGTAACTTTCACTGGTATTCACATTGTTGTACCGCACATATTACTTACGGTTAACAGTTACATGTTAAAAGTTTAAAATCACATTTAGGTGATGTTAGTTTGTTACAGAGATGTCATTGTCATACACTCACGTCATTTTCGACATTTTTACATCATCCGGCTATCTCACACAAGCTTCTCCTCGTTTACAGGTTTTTATATTGACTACATACTTTTGTACGCTGTATCAGCAGCGGAGTCTGAGATACAACTGAACTGGCCAACTATAGGGGTGAAGAGGCTGTCCGCGCGCGGGTAGCTTCTCAGCGTAAAAGTAGTTCTCACTTATTATTAATTATTTTCCTTTAATTCGCTTACAACTTAATGACATCGCTCTTTACTTTGATTACTCTTTTATGTGACTAGGGGTAGTTACGGATTTATTTAGTTTCTCAACTCTAATTTTATTAACTGCTACATTGGCAAATCGGCAGGTTACTACCGGTTTGGGGCGTGGAGAAGGGTTCATTCGTACCTTATTAAAGCTAATATTAGTATTGTAAAATTTTTTTAATTTTGTGGGATTTAGGGTTATTAAATCGTCACACCTTCACCTCCGTTTGTCAAGGTAATGTCTTTGCCTTCAATACTGTAAAACTCCTATCTACAGACTCAAGCGATCTCACTGTGAACATAAAATTACACACATTCGGAGAGAATATGTAGCATTAATGAGGAAGTAAGACATCTTATTGAGCCTGGTTAATTTTAGAAATGATTGTCTAATTAAGAAAGTTGTGTTAGTGGTTGTAATCACAAACAGAATTACCATTGTTGCACACCAGTATAGAAAAATTATTCCGATTAGCGCTTTCAAGCTTCTCATCTCATCGTCAGATCGGAAATCAATCTGAAAGCGCTAATCGGAATAATTTTTCTATAGTGGTGTGCAGCAGTGATAATTCTGTTTGAAGAAATGCATGTATGTAGAGTGAATGGAAATCAGCAGATTGCTTAAAATTTTGATTTATATTTAAATGCATAAAATGTGTATATGAATGGCTTCAAACGTTGTACATTATGAACACAAGTAAAAAGAAAAATTATGTCAGTAGCCTATCATCATTACAGGGACCATTGAAAATGCGAAACACATAATACAATTTGGTCCGTCGTGATACAAAATTGAAGTTCTGCAAAGTTTCGACAGTCCCTCTACTGTCATATGGACGTGAATTATGGACAACAAGGACGAAAAAAGACAGTAAAATACAAACCTCAGCCTCGGTTACTAAAAGAAATTAAAGTGTTCTAAACTTAACCGTATAAGAAATAAAGCCACAAGAAAAGAATTACAAGTTTTTAATTTCAATGAAAAATTAAAGTATTACAAATAACGGGTGGAAAGGACACTTTGAAAGAATGTCAGATTCCAGACTGTCGAAACACAAACACTGTGCAAATACAAACCTATAGGACACACGCGTGTGTGTGTGTAGTTACAGAGTCTGGAAGAGATCCAGGCTGGGGAAACTTTGAAGGCGGAACAGGCAGCACCTTGCCTATGGCGTGTTGTGAAGATGATGATAATGACTTCATGATAATTGCAGCAAAAACTGATGTATCGTAAGTTGTAAACGGAGAAAATCCACACAATAACAATAATAACAAAAACGTAAAGCACACAAACACACTGAAGGCTTGAATGCTTGTATTACAGAATGATAGACAAATGAAACGCCAAAGTGAATAGCGGCACCCCCCACCTCCACCCACTTAAAAGAAATTCCAAGACAATATATGAATGTTTACTACTTTCGTTATATTCAGGTTAATTTGCATATTAGGTATTTATGCTTCACTGACAGAAACCCTTCAGAGACGGAAAGAGTTACTATCGTAAGCTTCTTGAGAAGCAAGGGACATCTAAGTACTGTTGAAGATGTTGACTCTTGGATGATTTATCACTACAGTGCTCTATGTCACACCTAGGTTTCAGTAATCGCATGTCAGGTCGAAATAGACTTTCGTCGGATATTTCAGCCGCATTTCTAACTTAATCGAAATTGAAAAAATTATTTCCCGTTTCAAAACCAAAGAGTTAATCACAAGGTCAGAAATATCTACTGGCTGATAGGCAGAAAATCACCGTTAAGTCTCGTCAACAAATTGTTAATTTATAAAGCAGTTCTTAAACCGGTATGAACTTATGTTATTCAATTTTGGGGTACTGCTAGTACAAGTAATATTGAGATAATCCACAGCTTTCAGTCCAAAACTTTAAGATTTATAGTCGAGGCTCCATGGTTTGTCTCCAACAACTCTATACACAGCGACTTCAAAGTTCCAACCGTGAGAGAAGAAATCATGACCTCTGCAGGACTCACATCTCCAAATTAGAAAAGCATCCAAACCACTTGGCAATTAATTTGTTAGATAACAGTAAAGATATTTATAGACTAAAAAGCCACAAACTGTTAGACTTACCATTCAGGTTTAACTAATAATATATTCTCTGTATTATCTGTATTGTAATTTCTGTGATATCTCTTCTGTATGTTTTGTATTCGTGCCAACATTAAGTGTTAAAGTCTACATGTGCCTTATGGGCCCACTGTTTAACATTTGAACTTATTTTATAATGCCAGCAGCAAGTGGAAGTGATTTGTGTTCATTTTTTTACATGTTTTTGTCATTTAGTTTTGTAATGTGTGTACCTTTAATCTATTAACAAAAGCAAGAAGAGCTGTGAATGGCTATATCCTGTACGGTCACACATAATCCTCTTTGTTTGTTGTCAGCCAATTTGTTCAATGCTTGCTTAGTCAAACAGATTACAAACTCCAATAAATTAAAAAAAAAACAAAAACTATCTCTAATATATTGTTCACCGGCTTTGTAGTGGTTTCCTAACAAAACTGCTGTAACAAAAGGCACGAACGTTTTGTAGTTCAAGACATCAATTAATAATTTAACCAGTCTTATAATTTTTATCAAATAATTGCGTAATCTAAATCATTTTCACATGTAACTTAAAACCTAAAATTATTTATTTTATAAATATAGGCAGTAAGTGTAAAATTACAAATCATTTTAGTATGGAAATATCGGTATGGAGAACCATACATGACTTCCATGCTCTAAGATTTGTATTTAAAATCATATTCGAAATGGAATATTTACATAGAAACTACTTCTTTCTACTTATTGCTTCAGCCTTAACCAAAGTACTGTGGTCACTAACGTATACCACCTCACGTTTTCGCACTCGATTTTCACTGATGCTGGCAGTCGATGGCACTGCCGAAAAGTCTGGTTTTTCAGAAAAAATTGGACTAATGCTAAACAGCCCAGGAAGGAATTTTAACAAAGAACTACTTCTTTGTTGCCGATAACGTAGTACACATATACAAAATTCTCCCGTCCCCCATCAACTATAATTTTCTTTTATAGAAAATTACCCCCACTCCGTTCACCTAACCTCTTCATTTATAGATATTTCATCTACGTTTCTACAGTGGATTATTATGAGCTTCTTATCAGGATACTTTATTTATCAAAATTAAGTACTTCACTCTTGTTAAAACATAAAGCGTTGCTGGTAAAGTACCCCTTTCTCTTAACCGATCTTCACCAAAATCAATAGACCTTCAGTCCTCTACAATGCAGTAATGCATGCAAAAAAATATTTGATTCTGTTTGAATGTGCGGCAGTTATCGTTCGTCATGGAAACATTTCTCTTGTTACAACATAAAATGTTGCCGGTAAACTACCCCTTCCCTTTAACCGATCTTCACCAAAATCAATAGGCCTTGAGTTCTCTGCAATTCAGGAAAGTATACAAACAATTATTTGATTCTCTTTGAATTTACGGCAGTTATCTTTCGTCAAATTAAAAAAATTACCCTTCTTAAAACATAAAATGTTGCTGGTAAACTACCCCTTTCCCTTAACCGATCTTCAACAAAATCAACAAACCTTGAGTTCTCTTTAATTCAGAAAGGTATGCAAAAACGTATTTGATTCCGTTTGAATTTGCGGCTGTTAAACGTTTACCATAGAATAAATTACGCTTGATAAAAAAACGTTGCTGGTAAACTACCTCTTTTCCTTAACCGATCTTCAGTAAAAACAATAGGTCTTGAGTACTCTACACATCTGGGCCGTATGCAAAAAATTATTTCATTCTGTTTGAATTTGCGGCTCTTATCGTTTGCCATAGACAATACTCTTGTTAAAAATAAAACGTTGCTGGTAAACTACCCCTTTCCATTAACCGATCTGCACCAAAAACAAAAAGCCTTGAGAACTCTAGAATTCAGGCCTATATGCAAATAATTGTTTGATTCTGTTTGAATTTGCGGCTGTTATCGTTTTCCATAGAAAATAATTACCCTTGATTAAAAAAAACGTTGCTGGTAAACCACCCCTTTCCATTAACCGATCTGCACCAAAAACAAAAGGCCTTGAGAACTCTAGAATTCAGGCCTATATGCAAATAATTGTTTGATTCTGTTTGAATTTCCGGCTGTTATCTTTTGCCGTATAAAATACCCTTGTTAAAACAAAAAACGTTGCTGCTAAACTACCCCTTTCCCTCAACCGATCTTCACCAAAAACAATACGTCTTGAGAACTCTATAATTCAGGACTCTATGCAAAAAAAGTATTTGATTAGGTTTGAATTTGCGGCTGTTATCGTTTGCCATAGAAAAAAATCTATAGACACACAGACACACAAACAGACAGACACACACACACAGACACTTTTCGAAAAATGACTTTTTTCATGTTTTGAGTGTAGTACAATCAGAATCTGCAATAATCTCGAACACGATTTTTTTGCCATCACCATACTTCCATTTCCTTAAGGAATATGGAAGTAAAAATGAGTAGAATACTTACAGAAGAAATCCACTGACAATACGTTGCCTGCGATGCTATATAAATACATGTAGTCGCTGCAAAACTAGCGACGCTAAAGGATGTCCGTGGTTAGTTTTATGTCCTGACGTACGCAATATTGTCTTTTTGTAATGTTTAAGAGAATGAACCCGACTAACAAGGAGGTTGGTTTGTTGTAAACTTATATTGATTTGAATGGAACGTCACACGGATACGTGCTCCATTTATTCCATGGGTTCCTTACTACAGACGCGTTGTCTGTTTACTGTAGTAACATCACCAAGTCTTAGTACTGCGATAAACAACGGTCGTTTGTAAATATTTGCTGTAACAGTTACGGAACAGAACGTTCGAAGTTCGACAATTAACAAAAGAACACTTTCATTGCTACGTAAATAAAACAAAATTGGCAACGCTTTTTTTACTTTAAATTATTAAAAAAACAAAGTGAGTTTTAATTTTCAACTCAAACGTTTGGCATTTGTCCGTTCAAACGTCTGCTTGTTCGTTTGTGGTGCGTCTCGCGATTAGTTTTGAACACATCAACCGATTATTGTAAAACTTGATATGCGTGTTCATACTTTTACTCTATAGGATCCTTTACTTTTTGAGCTTAATCCTTCCATTTACAGGGGTGGGAGACTGAATTGTCAAAAAATCTGAAAATTCCATGTGGTGTACAAAATTAAAATAAATTTAAATCACAATTTGAATGATTTAGTGTTTGTTTCAAGAAATCTAAACATTTTTTGACGTCATAGACAAAACGTTTACGTAAATTTTGACAAATTTGCAAACATTTTAAAAATCTAGTAAGGTATTAGACTAAAATGAATTGTTACCCAAATCCAAATGTTTCAAACTTTTTGTATTTATTGTGTGCTCTATAATTGTTATATTACTAAAAAGGAAGTAGAATAATATAGATATTTTAAAATTTTCCCACAATTTAAAAATTATCTAATTTTGAAATTTATGTAATAATGAGTGTACTTTGTTCAAAATAGTGAGCAAGTTTTGCAGCTCGGAGAAAATAAAAATTATTAAAAATTAACTACTTGTAAGAAATAAGAAAGGGAAAATAGTTATATTTCATTTAGAGAGATATCAATGTTGCTCAATTAAGGATTAAGGATCCCAAGGATTGCACGGATGATACACATCAGAAACGCATCTACAACTTGTATTAAAACTTCTATTACACAGTGACCACAGTTCGCAGTTGACAATATTATTACAATAGTTTTCCCAGCTATACAGTGTTAAACTACGCACTGTACTCAGCCAATAGTAAAAAAAAAGACAATTCACTGTATTCTACATTACAAATTAAAAGTTAAATACTTAATACATGAGAATCTCGTAATAAAGGCCTCGTATTAATTAAAATAATCAATTCGCGTACATGAACTGCTTCATATTAGAATTGTTGGCCAGTACTGGTAACTTCATTAAACAAAATTTATATTCAACCAAAGTTATTTGCGTTGTGTAATATTGACGAGAAGATATCGAACATTATATGATAGTCAGCAAAAGTAGCTAGACAACTGAGCATCTATAATTACAATTAATAGTAAACGTTGCCGAAAAAAATATACTGCCTATAATCTGCAACACAAATAAACAATTGAATACACAATATTCCAACAATCTATATATGTGTGTATATATATTGCAACGATACAGCCATATGCTGTATTAGGCATTAATTTGAATAAATATAAAATTTGTAGAATTATTATAAGTTAAGGGTAAATGGACAGGTATGAGATTGTAAAACTATTTCATTGTTAGATTAAGGGAGAAATTAACCTGTTCCGACAGGCAAGGAACACCTGCTCGATTGTATGTGTGTTACGCGTGTATCTTGTGTGTGTTAGTGATGCATGTACAGACAGGAATCTCAGCTACCCGCCCCAAGTAATTAATAAAATAAATATTTAATTTCACTGTGTGAAATTTAATTAGCTTATAAACAAACAAAAGGCACCAAAGTGTGTGTAAATTTTATAGTTATCCCCAGTAAGAAAATGACGTTAATAGGACACGCTACGCGAAGTCAGTGCGAAATAAACGTGCCAAAAAATACGCAAATTACCAGAAGACGCTCAAATTAATACAGTGAGTGCTTAATCAATTTAGCTATGATTTGTGCTATCTTGATTCCGTGCAAAATATTGCTATTTGCTAATAATTGCAAACATATAAATAGGTTCGGGGGTGGGGGCTATCATGTGATCTGCAGGTACCGGCAGGACGATTACGGAGCCAACAGGCGCGGAAGCTTGAGAGGGTATAAGTTAAGGGTTCTATTGAAAACCCTTCTCTTCATTTCGAGACACAGTTGCAATCGGACATGCTGTCCGTCGGCAGAACAGTTTTATTTATTTCAAGTCTCATTAACGAACTAAGAAGACGTTCAACAATTAGGTTGACAATATTTCGGAAAGCGTAAAGTACCGGGACCGTTTAAGTCTACAAAGAGTATCTACAGAGAAGCTACCAGAGCGACGAGGGATGCGGGACGGTAGAAGATGTTTTTTGACGTCTAACCGACGTTTGAGATCCACCTTGCAGCAGATAGCAATTCTCTGAGACGGACCACACACTGCTTGAGAACGACGCTGGACTCTGGACATATCCAGGACCACGCCAAGCCAGGAGGAATGGAAAACCAACTCTGGACAACGCTGGACCCCGTCAATAAATCGTAAGATCATCAAAACTCGAGGTGACATGCATAATGCATTTACAAATTATTTTTTTTAAAAGAGCTCATAAAGACTATATCGAAAGACAATAAATTAAAACAAAGACAAAGTTATAATTAGAAATAATATTTTAGAAATGTAGATAAATGTTTAGTCGTAAAAATAAGCGTTCCCATATAAAGAAATAAGAAAAAAAAGAATTTAATGTTGAGAGAGTAGATTTTGTTTATCAAAGTAAATAGTTAAATTGATTTGATATTTGCATTAGAGAAAAGAATAATTTAAATTTTGAATATAAAACGAATGCCAGTCTAAAAGTTATTAATATAAATTTAAATTTAATTGTTAAACATTGGTATAGACTGAGCGAGTTGAGGTCAGACCTGAGTTAAAAGAATTCAATTCAAATTACATTTCAATTTTATTTGTTTTAGTAAATCAAATGGAATAAATGTCTAGATTAAGATTATTAACATGTCTAGATGTAGGAGGATTTTAAATGTGTGTAACACAGTATAGTATAAGAGATAAACATTTAATAACGATTGATATCGTGACCGAGGAACTTTAACGATGTTTATTATTTATAAGATTGAGTAAACAATAAATATGAATTTTTAAATACTCATAAATCTAATACTCTTATTATAATTACACCTGATATCGTTATACAACCTCCATAAATTACAGTATCTTAAACAGTCATCTGTAAAGTTGCATAACTTAGGCGTCCCAAAGAACGTGGGACTCCTCAAACACAAATACATTTATATTTGCAATTTGTGTCGTTGTAATATAGATATATATAAAACTCAAAGTCTGATTATTTATGAGTACTGAATACAAGTCACACCGTTACACCGACTGCCACCAAATTTTGCACAGGTAACCTTTAATTTTGGCATAAGGCGAAAAATACTGTCTAACTTGAAATTTGATATTTTGCCCCGTTCGCACGATTTAGGCCCTTTTAATTATGCTTTTTATTGATGCGTAGAAAGATGTCATCAACACCATGGAGATCAGAATTAATTACCATAGTAACAAGTAAATAAACAAAAGGTATTTAGCGGCACCGGAACTTTACCTTTATCAGTTCCTGCTGTTTTTAATGTTTTACTATGCGATTGTATCGATATGTTTTGTATTTTTGTATACATATACGTCTATATATTTTGTAATTTTTTTAAACGATTATAAAATATATGTTCATACGTATTTTTGGTGAAGCAATGAAATACGTATATATTTCATTTATACGTATACGTAAGTAATGAAATATATTAAATAGTACTACTAAAGATGTCAAGAACACCATAAAGACAGGAATTATTAATTACCATAGTAATTAAAGTAAATAATAAAAACGTATTTAGCTCCATTGTAATTGTACATTTATGTATTCCTGCAGTATATTTGTGATGTTTTATATAATATGCGATTATATCGATATATTAACGATGTGACAAAGAAGAAGTGTACTACTTGCAAATTGTCCTATACATAAAGGAAAGCGATATGTAGTTTAATTAAGCAACATATAAATACAAGAAATATCGTTTTCATTTGTGAGGTTAAGTGACAACGGATTTTGGTTTTTAGCTTACTGCTGAAATAAATAAAAGCTATGGTTGAGGAAAACATAACGTATAATGTGTTATACAATGCTTCTAACACAGTAACATTTATAATTAAGAATTTAGCGTTTTTGATTGAACAGGTATTTGATAAGGATCTCCAAAGGCTTTATAAACGGGTACTTCTAAGTCTCCAAAGGCTGTTGCACCAACCTAATAATTTAGTATAATTTAAAATAGTACATGTCTTGAAAAAATCTTTGGAGAAAATTTTACTAATGAGTACCAAACTGTTATACGAGCTGATAGAACGCCAAATACACATTGACAATAAAAATTATATTAAAATACTAATTAAAAGTAAAATATTCTAGTGCGAAGCCACGGGTAACAGCTAGTATTATAAAAATTAATACATTAGAAATGTTATGAAATTAAATTTTTTTTTTACTTTTCAATAGTTAGATACCTTTACTTTAATTTAAAAAAAATCATTTTTATTATAGTCTCAATAGGAAATTAAACAACCCACCTCCTCTAATGCACATGGAGGTTGGTGAATCTGCTTACATTAAGATTACAAACAAAATATATGCGGTAACAATGTGGTGATACATAATTTACTACAATATAAACTTCATACAACTAAATAAGCAAAACAGAATTCTCGACGATTTAAATCAAACCGATCATAAAAGTACTTTAGCTCTTAATCCTAATTTTATAATTCAGCAAATAAGTAACACTAACACAAATAAAAAAATATATTCAAAATTAATAACCAACATTTACATCCAAATCGTTATTACTAAATATATAGTGTGAAAACTGTCTTGTCTCAGGTAAATGCTACATTTATAATTTAATTAATGTATCAAGAATATAATTACTCAACAACCTATTTTGAACACTATTAGAAAATAAAATGTATCTGTAAGCGGGCAGTGAATTAAAACATTTGTTTAAGATATATAAATAAGCGTGAGAACTCTATCCTATTTACATAATGTCTAATGAAATTACATTTTTTCCTTCGGATTCTATAATATTGATCAATCTGTCCAGACCTTGCATCAAATATTCTTAGTCCTTTGTAATCAAATAGGTGTGGTAGTGGTACAATTTTGCTTTCAGAAATTGAAGAATATTCTGTAGCACTTTCGTTTTTTGAAAATAATATTACAAAAAAGAAAATCATAGTTTTTATTTTTATTTTGAATTTTCCATTAATACATTAGACTTTAGTTTTAATTCAGTTTTTTATCTGAAGATTTTTTATTATATTGCAAAGATTTTATGAATTGTATTTCTTTTAACACGGCACTGTTAATTTTTGGGATACGCCAAAATAATTGCTTGTAAAAAGTAGACGGCAGTTGTATTTTTTTTTTAAATGACGATGCCTAACATCGTCACATGATATCACATAATACATCACACCATATTGCGGTCCAAAATATAGTGCAATAAATTACGTGACTTACTTGACTTACGTCCTTAAATTCCTAGGTGAAACACAGGGCCTCGACGAAATTTCTCCAGCGTGCTCTGTCCATTGCCAGGGCCTTCACCTCCCTCCATGTCTTGTTGACACCAACCAGCTCTCTTTTCATAATCGTCTTCCAGGTATTCCTCGGTTTTCTTTCACGTCTGCGGCTACATTGGGGATTCCAATTCAGTGCCTGTCTAGCGATATTTTCTGGTGGTCCCCTCAAGGTGTGACCAATCCACCTCCATTTTCTTCTATTTATCTGTAGTTGGATGGTACTCTGACTTGTGGCCTCCTATAGATCTCTGAATAAATTACGTAGCTTGTTAACATTTTTTTGTTTAATACCTGTTTATGCGCGCATACTAAATACATCAGTTTTGTTTATTTCACAGCAGATTAAATCGGAACCCTTTTTATGTCAGTTCTGGCACAAATATACCTGTGTTTATCTCCTTACCTTTGTAAAATACCATGTCACAAAGACAAGCATTCTACTGCTTTATACTGAACTCCATGTCTCTGAGAGGTATGCGGCTTAGAAAGAGAGCGTAGACATGCGCACGCGTAGGCACGCTCAGCGGTGTAAACAAACCAACGACTACTGAGAAACACTGATTCACATTACGTTATCAAAACTCACTCAGTGCTGGATTTCCTCTCATCTAAAAAAAGTATTTTTCTCCCAGATTCCCAAGAACTTTTAATTTGTACAAGATACTTCCAACTAATTACAATTTTTGTTTTTTTTTAATTAACAGTTTTCTTTTTTACTTCTACATTTCTTCCACTTAAATCCCACACTTTTAAACACTCGCGTTAATGATACTGTGCTCCATGAAAAATTGATTCTTTCTTTCACGATAGATAGGCGTTTTTTTAACAGTGAACACAACATTTTGATTTTTATAAAAATCCTAAATGATAATTGTTACTATACACTTATCAGAATCATCAACAAAAAGTTTCTTTCCTCAAATGTTTTACGTTTCTCCCGGAAGAGATTTTCGGCAAGAGTTTTCCTTCTGGACTGCATTCCTTTTGCTGTGAACAACGAAAATTTATTTTCTTTCTTTCGATGACACTTAAAGAGACACTGTGAATAGACAGCTACAAATATACAAATAGCAGGATAATTTGCTCACTAACTAAAAGTATACTAATCCACATAGTTCACGAATTGGCATTGTTAATGTTACTATAACACACCTACATGAAAAGTACTAAGTTATAAACCCAGAACCAATAATACGTAGTCTTTGAACGCAGTTACTACTATACCACAACGGTGAATACCAGACTGCAGTAAAATTACAATGTGTTTAATAGCCTTTGCGAGCCTGCAGCCAGTCTGACTGTGAACAGTGCGTAGCAGCTATCATAAATCATTCGCTTTCACAAGTTAACGCTACTAACGCAAACACACTCACTCAACTTTATCCCCTCCATCAGAGACACAGAGTTCAGTCTCATGCAGTACTTTCTTTGAGTTTTTATTATGCCGTGTCTCAAAGTGTCATCTGTGCAAGATGGCATCATTACATGTGTACATGCCTTCAAATATAACATTGCCAGTGACGAGACACCAGAGAAACGTCCCTCATTCTTGGCACCCAGCTGTGTTTAAATAAGGTAAGCCTGAAAACTTAGCAAACAATTTATAGTTAAAATACTTTTATTTTTATATCGCTGTACAGCTGCTAGTTACCATATTTGTTTTAAGTTTACTCATGAACTTGAAACAGCTGAATTTTCTTTATAATCGAGTTGTACGTGAAGTGATAGTTAGAACAGGAACATTACAGTTAAATAAACCACGCGTGTATGGCGAATTTGTCATGATATTTTATTGACGTTATGCATACAATATTTTATAAAAAGTGTTAAATTTCATAATGCAATGTGTAATTTCATTACGAATATCAGTAAATCTGAATACCGTGTTCATACTGTTACAAAAATCAAGATCAAATTAATCGTCAACAGTGCTACAAATTATACAACGCCCGAGAAACCGACAAAATTTTATTAATAAGCCTACCTCTTATCAGAACAATAACACTAATATGTCTCCACGTTATACACTTCTCCAAAGCCAGAAAATCTGACAAACGTTTACTAACATTTCTTAATAAAATTTTATAATATGTCCGTGTTGTTTGTTACAACTGTACGATACGAACTCAAATAATAAAAGTCAACAATTTTAATAATTACAACAGTCTGCAAAGAAATAAACAAATACAAGAAACGGGCAGTAAATACTGCTGGGTGTAATAACGCTTTTTCTTCTGTAACGAACACATAAATACAAAAACCACAACTCGTTCCAAGGTATTTCCATACTCAGCTGGTAATAGCGTGGGAGTATGTAAACTGCACATTTTATTGGTGGTCATTAAAAGGACGCCGGATTAGGCCGCTAGAGGTATGTAAACTGCGCACTCGGTACCTTCTCGCACACTGCCCCCTCAAGACATCTCTCACTGCTTCCCCTCCTGAATTGCACTAATAGTGATGCAGCCGTGTTGGGAAGATAGCAATTCGAGACACAGGTGGAGCCACCACCGCATGTAATTAAAGTAACTGATGTAGATTTTGGGCAAAAATAAAGAATTTGTGGTTGTGTGAACAGCCATTCTGTGACCAGAACGTTTGAGGTTTATATTGCGCCGAGCTTTGCGGGGTACATGATGCATATCTTGTAAACAAAAATTTGAAAAAACTTCCTTCCCACTTTATCCAGACTTAGGACTGGCAGATATACGATATATGGTGTGGTTAAAGTTTTTTTTTAATTTTATTTAGTTTTTTATTTTATTATTTTTATTTTGGGGGCTACACGATGCATATCTTGTAAACAAAAATTTGAAAAACTTCCCTCCCACTTTATCCAGACTTAGGACTGGCAGATATACGATATCTGGTGTGGTTAAAGTTTTTTTAATTTTATTAGTTTTTTTTATTTTATTATTTTAATTTTTAATTTTTATTTTGGGGGTACATGATGCATATCTTGTACATAAAATTTGGAAAAACTTCCTTCCCACTTTATCCAGACTTAGGACTGGCAGATATACGATATCTGGCGTGGTTAAAGTTTTTTTTAATTTTATTTATAGTCTTTTAATTTTATTATTTTTATTTTTTTTTTATTTTTTTTTTTTACATTTTTATATTTTTTTTTATTTTATATACTTTTGCGTTATTTTCGTATTTTTGTGAAATGGCTACAAAACTTGACGAAGTCGTATCTTGAAATTTCGTTCTTTTTGTATATTTTTAGTTTGGACTTAATTATGTTTTGGCGCCGAGAACTTGAACTGCTGGGTTTTCTAGCTCCATCGTTGATACTGTTAATTTTTATGTAAGGTTGCGTTTGAAACATTTTCAAAACTTCGGTGAAATGAATAATAGATGGATGCGCATGGTAGAATTGTTCACCGAATTTTGAACGAAATGATTCACACGCATTCGTTGTGTGGTCCTGTGATGTTCCTCCTTCTGCCCACATATTGGGAGGAAATTCGCCATCCAAATAATGCTCCACCAAATAATCTGCAAACTCTGTAACTCTCTGATGTGCTGGTTGATCCGGTGCGAAATCCATAACAAAGCAGTCTTCGGCATCATTCGGATCCAAATACTGGAGACCAAATAAATGTCTCAACCAGCTACCAATTTCACTCAATTCGTTGTTATATTCTTTAGCAAGGCCATGTTTTTGTATTTTCCGATACCATGCTTGTGTTAAGTGAAACCTACAACCCAGCAACTTAGCATTTGGCCAAGATTTACAAGTCGCGTTCTGGAGACCGATTTCGAAGTCGGTGATAATAGTTGATGGATTTAGAGCATGATGAAACGAAGAACACTATTTTTTAGAAGATCAAACAACTTTCCGTATGTTTCCTCCTTTTTGTCTGGTAATAAGCAGAACACCAGCGGAATATAATGACTGTTATAAACACCGTGAATGGTGAAAAACTGATACCAAACTTTGGACAGTACTCAAATGTTCAATCCATGTAAATTTTGACTGTTTTGCACAGGTAATATGGATTTGTCGCACATGTGTATATAACAATGGATGTTTCTTCGTCAATTATTTGCACAAACGTTTCATCCTTTATCGTTCTTATATCCATCGTTTTCAGTTGGTGCAAAGATTCTGATAGCTCCTTCGGTAAATTCGGCATAGTTCTGCGACGATAGTTGTAAACATTTCTGCGTACGCAATTGATATCGCCTACCCGCAGATTTTCAAGCGTTTGAGAGTAGTTTTCAATCGTATGGTTGATGATCTTTGATGGTCTTTCCAGAATGCCGTCTTCTGCTTTCCTTTTTGCTGCACTGCTTATGATTCTGCTACTAATTAGATGATTTTGTAATTTTTTGTGGGTGTGTTGCAAATTACGTTTCACTATGACATCGTCAAGCCCCAACGTGTGAACCGTTGCCTTGCAATCGCGCACTGTGCACCTCCAAAAGATAGTCTCATCTAGCAACGCTTTACACTCACGGAAAGAATTCCCGTCCACAATTATCATTGGTTTACCACGGGTTGATAAAAGTCGAGACACTTCCATTACGTACAAACACGCTCACAAATGTAGGAAGACACGAGAGTAGGAGACACAGACTGAAGGCAAACTGTTTACGCACTCCCAAGGCAAACAGATGTTTACAAACGAAGGAACAGGTATTTGGGCCCCAAGGTATTTAGAACCGTTAATCCCTCGCTGAGTGCGCAGTTTACATATCTTTGGGACGCTACCTGCATACTACTGCGCAAATTACCTACGCCCAATAGCGTTTCTCGTAGTTTATTTTATACAAACACTCATGCATACCAATAGCGTTTGTGACAAAAATCTAAGTACCTGGGGGATAACTTTTGTCCACCACTAACAGGCGTAAATTGGAAATTTTCCAATCGAAAATCCTCCGTTCCCTGTCGGGATCACCTTGGTTTTTAATGAAATATAGAATTTGAGGAGGTCTTCGAGTTCCTACACTGTCAGCCTTTGTCCGGTCGTCAGCTGTAAATCTTTTTACAGCGATTATCTAATTGTGTTATAAATTGTGTGGAACTCTATTAGTTGACATTAATGTTTGTGTAGCCAGGTTAATTTGAATTATTGTACGAGTTGATTACGAATTATTAATTGTGATAATTCAATGTGGTTTTTAGTAACTTCATTGGTATCTTGTATTTTGTTTTTCACTGTAACATACGACGATCAAGGAGACTGTCATAACAATACAGGTATTTGTAATGAACCATCTGAACACACTGACATTTAAAAAATTTCAGTAGTGTTTAAGTCAAAGGGGTCAACATCTCTCTTCTTTGCAAAGATCGCTTTCAACAACGTAAGTTATAGGTAAATGTTATTTATTTCTACTGAAACAAGCTAAGTACTTTGCACATGACATTAAATTTATTAAAAACTGAGAAAACTTGCAAGTGTAACAAAATGTTTTTGTTAAATATAAATTTTAATTTAAATTATAGACAGAAAAACATTTATTAACAACAAAATTATTAATTCTCCGTCATGTCAAATTGGCCCATAAACCCTTCTCAGTATCTTCCTTTCAAACACTGTCAGCCTTTGTTCCCCAGTTTCCTTAAGTACCCAGCACTCAGAGCCATATGTCAATGCAGGCCTTACCAATGTCTTATAAAGCGTGGCTTTAGTTTCTGTGGTTAACAGTCATGATTAAAATATTTATTTAGCCCGTAATAGCTTCTATTAGCAGACAGATTTCTTGTTTTAATTTTTTTCTGTGCGTTTATTCTCAGCATCGACAGATATACTATATACTATAGCATCTACAGACTCAAGCCATCTCACTCGGAACATAAAACTACCACATTTTTTTTGTGTGTAGCGTTCAAAGTCTTTCTGTTTACCTTGTCATAGAAACATTATAGATATTGCAACCAATAATTGGATATAGGTTTACAGTCTTATTAACACGCAAATAATGCGTTACTTTTATGTTACTTAAATGTTATGTTGTGCGCACTTAAATTACATACACCGCCCGTTGGAAGTGTCAATTTGTAACAAATAAATAATGTAGCGACTAACTCGCACTGGAGTCGTCAATTTGTAATTATTAATATGTTATGTTGAACGGCGAATGGTTTTGTAATTTGCCGCTTGCTCCCACTATACGTACCGTTTCCGTGACGTCACTCACCGTTGCCAACCGTCGTGGTGTCCTCTGTACTCGGTGAACTTATTTTCTAAATGGAACAGCAATAATAACGACGCAAATATAACATCAAACATATATCCTTATAGAAATCCTTTATTCAGAAAAGCACTGGTTAATTGTTTCTTAAATCTGATTATGATAATCACAATTGTGGCGCAAATTATACGTCTTCTTTTTACCAGTTGGTACAGTAGTAGCAAATATTCAGTATTTTGTCAGACCAAAAGAATGCTTGGTTAATGTTTCTATTAAAAATAAAGTATCTCAGGGCGTATCTGGTTCGGGGATTACGTTTAAACAAAATATTATTCTATAAATCAAAATACAAGTTTTACAGTTAAAGGGTATTACAGGGTTAGAGTGTAACGTGCACACAGGCAGTCGTATAGTGGTTACTAGTTATGATAGGTTATGTCCAGTTTAGGTGTTTAATAATTATTATCCAAATCAAAAGTTCTTGTGGTGTTTGAAAAGTTGTCAATCTCAAATCGTGTTATTAGTGAGTGTTCTTAGTGTTGGTGTGATATGGTGTCTGTAGTTTTAGTTGATTAATACTTAAAAAGTCGTGTATACAAAAGTGGGTGTTGATACACAATATAATAAGATGTCAAAGTCACCAAATCCTCTTCTTGTATGGTTCGTGGTCGAAGATAGGGCCCACGTTCGCTTCAGTCCTTCTCCCTGGTTCTTGGGTCTTCTATTTCATATAATGGGTGTTCTTCACTTGGTGTAAAAAGTTCGTGTTATGTATCTCTATCTGTATCAATATGTCTGTAACGTGTTTTCACAGTTTATTCTCAATTATGTTGGACGTTTTGTAAACGCGTCTGTACGCTATGACCGTTGTCAAAGAAGTCTCATTTTATTTATCCGAAATTTCTGGTTGCTAAGGGTAAACTTGGAATCTGGTTGGTTGATTCGGATATACATTGTCATATACTTTTATTATTTCAAAATCTAAATTTGTTCAAAACCTTTAAATTAGTATAATTTTTCTGTACTGATTGGGAATTTAAAACTATTATCAGCATTATTTTGATCTTTACATTTGTGACATATATACACTAAACATGCCTACTTTTACTTAAGAACTACAGATGTTACAATTTTGTTATTTGAATTTTTCTTAAATAACTTGAGATGTATTATTTTGTTTCTAGATTCGTTGTGTACACTATTAACTATAAATATATTTATCCTTCCACATTTGTTTTACAAAATCCCTAACATTATTATCTAAAATTTACAAAAGTTGGTTTTACCTGGCCTATGTACTGGTGTTATTTTCATCACCATGTTTAAAACCTTTAACAGTTAAATTAACTTTTAACAACCATAAAAACTGTTTAACATATAACATTATTTTAACAAAACAAAAGATATACTCTTCTATTAGTTTAATTTCATGCCCACATGGCTATGATTCTATTGAACCTTTGAACAAATAAATTGTTTTTTACTTAAACTATACAATTGTTTAACACTTAGCAATAACATCTTTTTATAGTCTACTTTGCTTTGCCAATCAATTGAACACTGTTTAACACCAGTTCTATGGTGATATAATTGTTAAAATAAAAATGAAATTAACATCAGTTAATTGATATTCTCTTAAAACAACTGCTTCACCTGCTACATACAAAAAACAACATAAATACCATGATAATAAAACAACGTGATAAAACATAATAACATGCACATTTTTATAAAATAAATTATGCACTAATTAATTAGTCTTCTCTCAGTTAATTCATTAATTATTCTAAAACTGTCTATGTTATGTTTCACATTACTTGTCACTATGTTTATCGTTTACCCTTTTCACTGAACACTTAATAGTTTGTATTTATAAACATACTTATTGGTTTTTATAGGTTTTTACATTTTATTGTCATTAAAAGAACTTTACTCTTGTTATCAAATATTACTGTGGACAAGTTATTATTTGTTGTTTTCTGGACAATCTTATGATCACTATCTGTTACAATTAGTTGTATGGTTCAAGTATCTACAATAAGGTTTGTTATATTTTCATTACATCATTTAAATTAATCATTTACTAATATTTCTTTTTACAGAGTATTGCATGTTTGGGCATATTATCCCTCAATTTGTATTTTGATTATCTTGATATTATGATACTTTGAATGAAACCATTTGTCTCTTTATAGTACTGGTTCATAAGCCGTCTGTCTTTATAATTATTTATTTTGTCATTATTGAAAGTTCATGTCATAATCGGGGTTGAATGTATTTAGCATCACTTTGCCTAAATCATTAATTTTGGGTACGGTCAGTTGTATTACTAGTCAGTCTGAAATGGTTAGTCGTTCCTCTTCACGATCATCTTGGAAGACATTGTTCTTCTTGTTTAGCTTCTTATCCAAAGTCTTCATTAAATCAAGTACGATATTAAGTTGTTCCAAATGTAATGTTACAATATTAAGAAAATACTGTTTATGGAGTCTAAGACAATTCAACATTGCCTTCTGTCTTAAAGAAATAAGTCTAGGTTCTGTTGCTCTCTAACTCACTAATTGTCGCGGTAAAACACACGTCCCATATCCGGCAGATAAAAATCAGCCACCTCACAACCACGTGCTGTGGCATACGACATAGTGGATAGTGAGGTTTGTACTATTGTTACTTATAACAATAGTATCTATTAACTATAATATTACTATTAACAATAGTATCAATAGTCCGTGGTATTATATGACCACGGACGCCAGATAAGATAGCTGTATTATTGTGCGCAGCCATGGTGATGGGCAGACAAACCGCGCTGGGACCGTGATTCAATCTCGCGACGTCAGTGTAGACGTTGCCATTTGGAGTCGCTAACGAATCTACTGTGCCAGCCTGCTACATTATTAAAGATAGCAAAATATTAACTAGGTAAGGAATCTGGGGAAGTCATTTTCTGGGGCAAAACCTGTACATTATATTTAACACTTTCCCTTATATGTCGACAGTTCTGTTTTAGTGAAGCCGATTGTATACATTTCTTTGAAATTAAAATTCTAATATACGAGTAGTTTTATTTGTTATAGACAGAAAACTGAAATTTTTAAAATAAGAAAGTATGTCTTTGCTGAATAACAATTAAAAATTTGGGCATCGTTAATTACAATTATGGATTTCAACAAAAGAATAATTGATATCTTATTAAATTATAATTATGCAAATTTTGTTCCTTTGATGTTGTCAACTATTTTATCCGTCTTTATAAGAGAACTTGTAATTTATTCAGGCGTTGACGACAAAATAGTTAGTAAAGACAGAATACAGGACAATGGTGAAAACGAATTAAAATTAAACTACATTTGGTTAGTCATATCAGTTTGTTTGTCAAAAGTAAGCCTTTCAACTGAACCCTTTTCACCACGACTTGACAGCCGACAAGGTTTCAGGAAACGTAAAACAAATAGAAATCGGATGTACCCTAAGGCATTGCGTGACCGTGACTAGCATTGTAGGCATTTGCTTTGCAAGTTTGAAAGGGTTTCAGTTTGTGCAGAATGCCGTACGGTTATGTCGTAGTAATTCATTTTCCTCTATCAGATTTCTGACTTTTTTGAAAATTTACAAGTCACAACTTCCTTTCAAAATACTTTCTTTTGAAAGAGAAGATTAGGAAACTTTTAATGGTAAAATGAAGTGAAATTTATTGAAACAATAGAAATAGTAGTAAAGCGAATTTTAATAATACCAATGAAAGACACAAGAACAGTTAGTGATCTTTAAAGAACGATGGCTACAACATAAAAAACATAATTAAAATTTACGTAAAATTAATAAAAGTTGAACCAAAAAATTAAAAACAGAAGAAGAAGAAGAAGAAGAAGAAGAAGAAGAAGTAGAAGAAGAAGAAGAAGAAGAAGAAGAAGAAGAAGAAGAAGAAGAAGAAGAAGAAGAAGAAGAAGAAGAAGAAGAAGAAGAAGAAGAAGAAGAAGAAGAAGAAGAAGAAGAAGAAAACTTGTACGAACAACGTAAATAAAAGTAAAAATTTTGCTAAATTAAATATAAATAAATAAACTATCTTATACCCGTCGTGTGACTTTATTTTATTATTAAGAATTACGCGTTTTCGAACATTCCATTATCATATTCCTTTACTCAGTTGAGATCGTCAAATGTTAAAATCACAGGCTCAATTGTTAAAAACACAGGTCAGTATGGGTGCGCACCCTACGGAGGCTGACCGGATACTGAAGTTCTCTATGTACGTTTTCGGAAGTTCAAGGCTGTATCGTTTATATTAAATGTCGCCCACCGTGTATTAAATAATAATTTACGGAGCAGTCTTCTACTGTAGTAGCTTCCAAGTTTTCGATTATAAACAGGTAATCTGGTAAACACTGGGTAAAAATTGTGTTCTCTCTCTGTCAGTTTAGATTATTTGTTACGTTTTTATTCTGTATATTAATAGAAGTCTCATTATACTTTTATATTGTTACGACGGTCTCACTCTCGTGGTATGGTACAGTGGAAAACAAAATACAAGACACCAATTAAGTCACTAATCACCAGCTTTAATTTATCACAAATAGCAAGTCGTTATTAACTTGTACAATGATTCAACTTACGTTCGTCCACAAGCAATAGTAGTGCTAACTAAAAATAATCCCGCACTAACTATAACACAACACCCACTTGATATCACTTAACAAATCGCCCAACATAAACTGACTGAAGCGGCAGCTATCGTTGTGTAAATAGGCCTAGATAGCACAAGTGTTCCAGAATAATCCATAATACGCGTCAACACTACTCGAAAAGACTAGAGCGTAATTGTTTGCGGCCTTGAGCACAGTGCGCCTCGTGAGGTCTGTAATAGCCTCGTGACGCACGTTAAGTGTCACGTAGCCACACAAGCATTACAGCTGGGGTCTGCTTGGACAGCCGAGAAACATGTAGAATGTTTGTAATGGCGTAACACTATATTCATGCTTTCATTATTACAGTTAAAATTTAGTGTTGCAGAAAAGTCACCTGTATTCACTGATATTCTGTTTGGTTTTGACATTTGGGAGGTTATTTCTTATTCTATTAAGCAGCAGCTTGTTACCTTTACCAGTATGGTTTCTTTATCAACTATTTACAATTCTATCGTCTACTACTAACTTGTATGTTGCTGCCGTTACAGCCTTAATCATAGCTTTAGTGTTAGCAATAAGAATAGCTATAACATGTTGTTTGCACGTTCAGAAGACAATCCGTTTTTACGTTAATATTTTTAAATCCGTTAAGAAAACTCTGTTAACAGCTTGGTTTTCACTTATATGGAAACTCCATTATGAGCACAGAATACAACGTTAGCGTCGGTAGTATTAATTTTGTATTCATTTATAGTTTTATGGCTATTATAATTTCGCTGCCGAAGTGAGCTTTCTCAGGCACGTAGCAGAGTATATTCCTCAAGATCGTAGGAGAGATGCAGATATACAGCAGAAACTGAATATTAGGAGTACACTATATGGGGTTGTCCAGTTGAAATGTTTGGTAAATCTTAAGCCAGCTACGCACTAACATCCCCGCTGGACGTCATGACGGACAGAAAGTCAAAAACGACAGTGCGTAGCTTTGACATACAGACGCACGTCGTGTATTTTTTGAAGGATGTGCACGACAAAAAATGAGTCCAGGGAAACCATCAGCTCAAGCCATACGACGTACGCATACATCATGTGTAGTGTTGGCGGATGTCAAGGAATCGTGCGTCGTGCACGTTTGATCATGCGTACGCTTGCTGTCTAACAAATCATCATTTTCGATCAAGTACAGTACATGTTTTTAGAGCACACTCGTTTATTTAATGTTTATAGTTTAATTTTACATTATATTAATTCTTTAATTTATATTTAAAAGTAACGGTGCAGATAAAATATTAGTTTAATATTTAGTTTAATTTATTCTTCGTTTACATAATACATTCATATAGCATTGACAGTTATTATTTTAAATATTATTATTATTAATTTATTTTAATTACAATTCATATTAGACAGTGAAATAACCACAAAATGTATCGAAAAATATAAATTAAATAGATGTCTGTGGGACGTATCCTCGGCAGATTTTCAACAACTTTAATTATCAGAAAAATATTTTAATTTTAATACAGAAAAAATCAATAAAATTATTTTTACAAAATTCAGCGAGAAGAACATCTGGCACGCTGGACGACTTGCACGACAGTGTGTTGCAGACATCCATCACTAACGTCAGGGATGCTGGACAGCGGCGATGGATAGTGCGTAGCCGGCTTAAAACGACTGAACGACTGGAGCATTCTGAAACAACTGTTAATTTACAATCCGAATGAACGGTGAGGCACACACAAAAAGAATGGCACAGGAAAGATTATCAAGGAGGGTTATGGATGGAATCCACCAGGAAGATGGAAAAAAGGAAGACCACCTATCAACTGGAGAGAAGAAATTCAGACTATATTGAGGGAAATAGAAATTGAAGAACATCTTTGAATAGACAAGCATGAGTGGAAGATAGGAACTCATTAATTTCTATAATCTTTGGTTCAGGAAAATGTGTAAACATTGTGCACCCGAAATAACAATAATGGACTGAGAGGCGTGAGACATCGTCAGATGCGTTGTACTGACCAGCTCTAGCTTTTCAGCTTGGGACCGAATAAAACAATTGTTGGCTGATTATTTAGCCTATTGTCATAGTAGAAAATAGGAGACAATATGAAAGTTTCTGTAGTTTATTTTGCCCTGTCTACACACTGGTGTTTTACCTGTTTTATAACAATGCTCTATGCGTAATACGAAATTTTTCAGTCATTCTAAATCAATGTTGTAGTTATCTGGAGTATAGCAATTTTTATTTGTTTTGGTAAGCAAACTTTTATTAATCAACTTGCTGTCAAAATATTAAGCAAAAATATTTAACTATTTTTTTGTATGTTTTTTAACATTGCAAAATTAGCGGTTTGTTATATTATTTTACAAAACAACATAAATTAAGTTTATGGCTTTCGTTAAAGATATTTTATACATAAATTTCTTCCTGCCTAAATTATCAATATATTATAATTGAGTGGATAATATTATTTGACTCACCTTGTCTGCTCAGTACTACAATAGTGTGATTTCAAATACTAGACTAAAGTGTAGAGATTGTACATAACGTATGTTTGTAAACAACTTCTAACAAATCATCACTGAAGCTACAAACTTCAATCAGTCTGCCAACTACAGTGTTGCACAGCAAGTATTTATATATTTATTGACAAAATTCAGTAAATTACGAAGAACGTGATGATTACAGTAGACGGCGTAGGTGTACAACATTCTTAAAATTCATGTATAATAAATTAAGTAGACACTAAAAAATACTCTTTATTTAATAAAATTTGAAATATACACAAATATGCCATTGATATAAATTAATTAATTACATCTTTAACTACGTAATATAATCGAAGTTTTCCTAAAACTTATTTTGGAAGTTGCAAGAATGCAAATGTCGTATTTGAAATTTATTAATTTTCAACTATAAGTTCATAATTTTTTAAATAATGTTAACGCTTACTTCGGCAGGTCACTCTGAAGACACCTGGAATTAGGTTGGATACGTAAGATTGATATTAACCATAATTCCCAAATCCAATTTTCATGTTAAATTATTAAGTTCTTATTTCTATATATTTTTAAATTGTTTCTTTGCTAATAATTATATTATGTCTCAAAAACATGTAATGTACTATTGTAATTACTTCAAACAGGTAATATTTTAACATCACATATTTGTTTGGTTTTGTAAAAAGTAAATATTCAATAACAGAAATTAATTTTAATAATTCTACTGTAAGATATTCAAATTTGTGTATTATTAAAAACAGTAATTTTATAAGAAATAAAATATAGAACACAAATTGTCAATTGTTTACCGGACGCTTTGTTATTATAGTGTAAATTTTGTAGACACACAATTGAGAAAAATATAGTGAAGAAGAAACAGATAAAGCAAGGTCTACAAGGTTATGAGAGTTCTGCCGCGGATATGACGTCATCCCCCACTCTTTTGGCGCGAAATTCAAAAATTGTTGTGGTGGGGGTAGACTTTTGGAGCAGTGTGTCGTCCAAGCCAGAGGTGGGGATGGATCTGGTGGATAGTGGGGTGTCCCACGTGACCGTGGTGGCGTGCCGAAGTTCTGATTGGTAGGTCGGCCATTTTGTGTGCAGCGATGTTGTAGGTTGGGTGTTATCTGTGCGTTGATTGGTGGAGGCGTGGCCGCCGTTCAATGTTCTCCGTTCGCGGTTCGCCGTCCGGTGGCGGCCTGGCGGTGTCCTGGTCGTGGCTTGATCGCCGCCAGTAGTGGTGAGGTCGTCGTGCATGTTGTCGGCGTCGTCCATGTTGTCGGGTGGAATTGATTTTTGGTGGTCAGCCATGTTGGAAAAGCGCGAGGTTGTCGTGTTGTGTAAGAGTGTGCTGGTTAATGGTAGGCCACGTTGCCAACTCGTGCATGTGTTATATTGTACGGGTTTAGTTATGTACGGCGTTTTCCGGAACGTCGGCCATGTTGGGAAAACGGGACATTGCCAACTTGTGCATGTGTGCTGATTAAGCACCGGCCATGTTGCCAACTCGTGCATGTGTTATAGTGTACGGGTTTAGATACCTACGCCGCCGCTGTCCGGATATCGTCGATGCGAAGAGACTGAGTGACGTGTATTGCATTGTTGCCAACTTGCGAACTTTAAATTCGAATGTAAAAATAAAAACGTCAACAGTTAATTTGTTTAACAAGATGCAAACCGTGGATGATGTAATCGACTCCCACTGAGACCGTAGTGTGTGAACGTAGTGAGGACGGGAGGGCTTTATTCAATTTAGTCGTCAAAAGTTAATTTTTTTTAATAAGATGTAATTGACTCCCACGGAGACATTCACACACCATGCACGTGTGCACTTTTATTTATTTTTTATTATTTTTTTTAATTTTTTTTTATTTATTATTATTATTTTTTATTTTTATTTTTTTTCCGC
Source organism: Magicicada septendecula (assembly GCA_034769895.1). Lineage (NCBI taxonomy): Eukaryota > Metazoa > Arthropoda > Insecta > Hemiptera > Cicadidae > Magicicada > Magicicada septendecula. The sequence continues at coordinate 343,540,436 of CM068375.1, forward strand.
TGACTGAAATATGTTATCGCAGCGTGTGAACGTAGTGATGGCAGTGGGTTTTTTTACGTACATAAATTTGTTTCTTCACACAGCATGCTAACTGCCCATCTGTTATCGCAGCGTGTGAACGTAGTGAGGGCGGGGGGATTTATTCAACTTAAACGTACACGGTAATGGTCGTCCTTGACTTTGGATGTAGCAGCTCTAACGTTTTTGTGTTTTTTTGTCGTTGTGCGTGCATTATTCGTTACCATCTCTTTCACTTTCATCCTTGAGTGGGGCTATTCAAGATTGTAGAAAAAATTAACGAATTGCTCAACGTCACATCATCCGCCGAGAGACTCAACTGGAACTCGTACAGGGTGAGTTTGTTTTTAAATATTCTTTAGTTTCTAAAGTGTATTGTAACAAGCAATTATTTTAAATAAAATTTATTTTTTTATTAGTTGTATGTAATAACACATGAATAGTCATTCTAGCTTGTATATTGAGTGGTGAATAGTGTTAATGTTAGAAGAACTTTTGAAATTAAATACAATAAAAATGTTAAAGCAATACCGTTTAATTAAAAACAATTAAAATACATGTATTCAATATACATACATATACATATACATACATACATATACATAAATATACATATATTACAATTTAAAATACATAATATATAAACCACACAGTAGTGGCAATTACAAAATACATAATATGTACACATCAGCAATTTTGTACGAAATACATCTAAGTAAACTACGTATAAGTTAAAATAAACAAGTGCACTATGAAAAATGTGTACAATTAAATCAAAATGTAATATGAGTAAGCAAAATAATATTATGTAAACGCACAAAGTAGTGATAATTACTGTGACAATTACTATGAAGTGACAATTACACAATACAATAAACATAATTACATTGACAATGGTGTACAATTAAAACAAATGAAATACCTATGTAATCGTACTTACAGGCAATGAAAATTGTGTGTGTGTGTGTGTGTGTGTGTGTGTGTGTGTGTGTGTGTGTGTGTACATGAATGTCTCCATTCGGTATTACTCTAAAATGTCTGCCACGTAAGCCCTATCTTTTTCCTCCACGATAAACCAGTTGAAGTCAATATGGCGCTAAATTTTTTAATTCCTCATCATCGAAAACGCTTGCGTATCTCTTACTGTAGGTAGATATACACGATTTTTTTTAATTTTGGGTCCCTGTAGTCCTGGACAGTGGCGAGTACGGCTTTCCCGTACATTGCGTCTATATTTTGTAATTCTTCTATTAGATGTTTACCACCAATTATTAATTCCTTAATTTTTTTATATTCTACTGCACTAATGGTAGCAAACTTTGTAACGAATGACGCCAATTTACAATGTGGAATTTCGCTTGCGCGTCTGTCAAGTTCCGAATGAATAACACTCGTTCGTAGCGGTATATACAGGGAGGTAGTTGAGGAGGGGGGACCGGTGAGTGGGTTCCACTCAACGTACAGTAAGTAAGTAAGTAAGTAAGTAAGTAAGCAAGACGACTCGGTTATTTTTTTTAGACAGGGCGATGTCATCGAATACACTTGGGCGTGTGGGAACAAGTTGATGGTGTTAATTTTTTATGCGTGTAGACAGGATGATGTAATCGACAGAAAGGCGACGAGTGACATTTTCATGATGCTAAATAAAACAACAATGCATGCAGTTAGTAATTTATCAGAAACCTATTGATTAGTCTAAAATCCGATACAACCCACTCGCGTAAAGCGTGTACTCTTTGATTTGTACATATTTCTGGAAATAAGCGGTGCACGAGACAGGCTGTTCCGTGTATTGAACGTAATTGATCGAGTTTAGGACAACTGAAATCTTCTAAATTTATAATATTGAAATGTACAATACGCTTCTCCAGAAATCTTTTTTTCTGTAATCCTTTTACGAACACATAGTTAAAAGGAAACGTGTACTTTACTAATATCGACACAAGGTGTTCGTACGATGTGTCCCGTCCTCTAACCTATGATATTGCTCCGATAACCAACGGTTTGTCCTCACGTGTTTGTGATTTGGAACGATCATGTTTACTGGAGGTGCAAATATCCAATGTCTGCTGGCAAATACGGTGATGTCCATAATGGCTAGTTCCTTGACGAGTTTGTTTCCATCGTCGTCAACGAAACAGTGAAAGTCAAGTATGACTGCTATCTCGTCGTCGATCATCCTTTTTCCGTTACAAACAGTGTGTTCAGTGTCGCTAGGAACGCTGACGACCCGTCCGTCTCGCGAAACAGACACGTTGTATGACGTGAAACACTTGTAAATAAAATTTTTCGGGACTTTTATTTTGTACCTTATCTGCACGTTACGGATCACTGCAATAAATTTATGTGACAAAACATCGTGTACGAAGATTTCTGCTGGGTACACTACTGAGTGTTTTAAGTCACCACGACGTCTGTTCTCGTACGGAGTTAACAGCTCCATGCGTGCGTCCACAACGCGTGGTGACCAAACACTGAGATATACGTGATTGTTGTAGGTATAAACACTTCCGTCACAGCAGCACCAGTATAGATTTTCAAATAATTTTTTACTTGTTTATGACATGCATAAACCGAAACGTTCTTAAACTTTTTGAAACTGGAGTGAACAAGAAATATGCTCTCATGTAAACGGTGTATTGGACTCTGCATAAGCGACATGCATTTAGAGTGATGGGGCAATTCACGCATGTGACAAAATGTCGACAGGGAATAAGTATAACTTCAACGATTTGTGCGTAACAAACTTTGCACATTGTACCCTGATCCAGTCCCCTTTCTTCCTTTTGTTTATTCTCTTTGCTCGTGTCGTCGCGATGTTATTTCTCTGCTACCACTGACGCTGTTGCTGGTCCCGGTTCGGTAACGATACCCAACGCCTTAATAATACATTTTTTCTCTTTTACTAACACTACGTAAGAACAGGCGGGGAAATAACTTGCGTGTTCCATCCAAGCGTTTTCTCCACGTTCCCATCTGTTTAAACCGCCTCCACAGCAAAAACAAATCACTCTATCGTTGCATCCGTTGTAAAAGAAACCCGCTTCGGCGAGTTCTTTAGGCGTTATCGTCAACGATATCGGCCAGACTTTAAAGCTCTTTAAACTGTTTTCAAAACTTTTGTAACGTGGGTATGGTGATATGATTTTCTGAATCAGTGCGACCTGCACTTCTTTATCGTCAGGTGATACGGACTTCATCATTGTTGTCGGTTCACCGCATTGGCTGAAATAGCGATTGTCGTTGGGATTGATATCATCATCATCATCGATACCGTGTAAATGCAACTTGTGCGTTCACTCAAGACTCGTGCTGTTGAAACACTGAGTGAAGAAAAGGAGAGGGAGGAGACGTTTTACCTGTCAGAAAGAGGGGGGAGGGGTTATAGGTATTTAAGAAAATAAAGTAAATGAATATTGATTACATTTTCTTTTTAATATAAAAAACATATACAGGAAATACACACATATTATTCTAAAAAGCAACATATTATTTACAGAAAAAAAAAAACAATAATATACAGATTGACTTTAATTGTGTCTACGCACTGTGTTTGAGAGTGGAGTGTACACGTTGAGCGAATCGTGCAGTATCAAGCAGTAGGCCGCGGTCTGAGCGGGGAAATTGGTTGATGACTCGAATTCTAATCTGACGTCGACTGGTGAAGACTTGAGCGATTCGTCCTGTCTGCTACAATCGAAGACGAATAGCGGTGCTTTCGTTATGAACTCAGTCGGTGTTAGAAGTACGTTGCGTTGACTTCTGTGGTAGTACGATTTTTGAAAGCGTGTATACATGTACAGCAGAGCGTAACATCCGTTATCGATATCCAGGTTCAGGTTATCGTATGAGTAGAATTTGTCTTTCAGAAAGAGTCTCGCGTTGGTCACCAGTGATCGAATTCACCTGCGTGTTTCTTCAGATTGTTCTTTCTGGCGGTCTGGAAGGTGAGTATCACGTACCGTGGTTTCTCCAGTTGTGTCGTTGTTTTCGCCGTCCAAGTTTCTCTGTCGGCCGTCGGTAAAGCCGGGTACTCGTGCAGTTCCCAACTACGAAACGGTAAGAATAGCGGTAGATCCTTGCGTATGATTTCCAACAAACGTATCCGTACTTCGTTGTTCACGTACACGAACGGAATCATCCAAGAGATTTTGATCAGTTCAATATCAGCGTTAGCAGGCGCATCCGTGGACGAGAACAGTGCGTTAACGTCGGTGGAATTGCGCATCAGTATCAGTTCCTGTTTCATGTTTAATATAACATGTGTGAAATCCTTGGCAAATCCCATCAGCATCCTCAACGGTATGCAAAATTTGAATTCCCCGTTTTTACCAGTCGGCGTTAGCTCGTTAGCTGTAGGAGCAGCCTAGCCGGCGTTCTGCATCGAAACAATATCCTGCTTGCCGGCAGATAGCACGGTTTTAATAGTGGATGTGATGCCGACGCTCTTGGCACGATCAACTTCTACGCCGGCCAGTTCGTAACGGATTCCTTGGAAGAGAAACGCGATCGCATTGTTGACCATTTTCACGTTCACGGTACCGGTGCTGCCGGTCTTTTTGCTCAACTTGCCTTCAACGTACAGGAAAATTTCCATCGGTAAAGAGAAGACTTCCTGTTGCAAGATAGGTATGCGTATCTCATCGTTATTTCTGTATCGTGACGACGATGCGTACGGTGCGTGTGGATGATATTCGTAAGGTGTGATGTTGTCTTCAAAGAATGGTCGACGTTCGACCGATACCGCTGTCCGTCATGTTACTTGTTTTTGTTGAGTTTGAATCCTATTGAAATTAGGTAGCGTCGGTTAGTTGCTGTTAACTGTGTCAAAGATGAACGTCTACTGATACCTTTTCGGAAAGTGTTGTCCTCTTTTATCTTGTGGTGGGAGCCACCACTCTTCATCACCGATAAAGCAGTGGTATTAGTGAAATAAAATCCCATGATTACTACGCACGTTTCAGATGTATACGCGCGGTGATGATTTCGCCTTGAAAATTCACGATATCACCGTCCTGATCGTGTACGAACACTGTAATGTTACATAAGTGTAGTACGTTAAGTGGAAAATAAATGACGTTTCTGGGCGTTTCGACTATCTTGAATCCTGGCTCGACCGTTGGGTAGAACGAGTGCAGCATATGCTTGTTTCTTCCCGCTTTGTACGAACCTTGTACACCGTTACACCTTATCTCCAAAACGTTCACTTTGTTAATGTTTACGGGCGCGTCCGACGTGTTTAATATATACGCTACTAACTTGCGCTTCTTGGAAAAACCCAACATGGTACCGATCGTGTGTTCCGTACACCAGAAATCGATCTCGTATGAACAATAAAGTTCACATTTTTGCGCGTTGTTGTTGGGTCGTAGAGTAAATTTTTGGTCTAATAGTTCTCTTTTCAGGTATGTTTCAATATTACTGATTTCGTACACACTAGTCGGTATTTTGACAATTTCAAACGTTTTACGTGTTCCTTTTAGTACGTGAAAGACGTTGTTTCTTCCGATTTCCATGTTCGGTATAGAGTTGCACGTGGTAAAATCCAGTAGTCCTGCGTACCGTTCGCCGTCTGCCAGTCCTTGCGGTGGAAAAAGTCACAAACCAGCGCGCTCGGATCCGTACCTGTGACACTGACCGTAAGCGAAGACATCTTGTCGTTTACTGAACGTTCGATGTCAAAAACTCCAAACATAAATGTCCGCAGACGACCGTGTCCGGAAGCTGTTTCCGCGCGTAATTGTAACGAACGTCGCTCACGTTCAATCCAAAGTACCGTATTAGCTCGGCAGGAGGTCGCAGATTGCCGAATCCATCAAAGTACATGACTATGTCACATCGCTTTTTGTAGCATACCCAATGCGTGCCTGGTCCGTTAGCGTCGTCTAGATTTACGATTGCGCTTTCGTTCTCCCACGGTAATGTACGAGGAAGCGCGTCGCGCATGTACACGCCTCTGAAATAATGTACACGCCATCGTTTCGTATACCCGTACAGATCTTGATTGGACAACGGATGCACGGGTATTTTGATTAGTTATTTCGGTACGGACGAAGGTAGAGTCCAGATGCCTTCTTACCACCGCTGGCGGTCCATTTTCGTCGACGTCCTGTCCCCGTTGTCGTCCTCCTCCTCTTCCTGATTATCGTGCGTCGAACCGACTTACGTCGTCTGGTGCGACGTCGACGTTTATGCTCACCACTACCACAGCATAGCCCGCTGCCTAACGCTGATTTCGCTTTCATCGTTGCCGCTACAGCCGCCGCGTACGCTCTTTCGCTAATGCCTGAATTTTAAGCTTTATCTCGTTCCCACGCCTTGGCGTCTAACGCGCTATCCGCTACACGTCTTCGTCCGTTGTCCTTGTACTAGGCGTAAGCGATATCGTGTTCACGACAGGCTTCCTCCAACTCGTTGATTCCTCGATCACCACGTGCCAATCGCTCCTCTAGTTTCGTTCCGGGTCCACATAACCTGTAGCTGGGCAGGTGTAGCCCCACCGGTAATACGTCCACCGCTCGATTGATCAGTGTAGGTATTGATTTTGCGACGAATGATACCGCGCTTTTAACTATTTTTCCGATGAGACCACGTGCCCTTTTTTTATCAGCACGACTACGAATTTCGTACATGTCTACTGTTTCGACTGCTGTCGACAAAGGGATCTTTAATCGTGCTCGTCCTTGGATTTGTCCAGATCACTAATCAATCCGTTTGTCTCCGCCTTGCTCGTAAGTAGTAACTTTGCCTCTTCGCCACCGAGTGAAGTACGCGCCGCGTGCGTATGCAAATTATAGATATACGATACCACTTCCTCCCAACGGTGTTGGAACACTTTTGCGAGTTTGTACGTTTCGCTCTTAGCGTACCGCTTCGTGTCCTCCAATTGACGTGCGTTCTCTGCGTCTGTGGTCCGTGCGCCACCGTCGCCAACGTTCAGAATATTCTTTCCCTGTGCGTTGAAATAAGTAACTATTACCGCGGTGATCGTGTGTCGGTTCCAAAATTCCAAGTTCACTGCGTCCTTGTTGTTGACGGGTGGGATCTAACTGTGTTATCCGCACGTTGCCGACCATTAGGTAAGGGTTCGTGTCCTTCGGTATGATTTTCGAGTCCACACATACTTTGGTCGCAGCGTCTCTCGCACGAATCGGTTCCCTCAGAGACTGTATGCTATGGCCCCGCGCGTCGATGACGGCCCGTTCTTCTTGTTATGTGCCGGCTGTGTGAAACGCAAGCACGTGTAGTCTACGTACTGCTTGTTGACTGCGTCCGTGAGATCGACGGAAGCAGCGACTATGACGAGCTTACGACCATTCACGTCTATTCCTTGTGTCGTCGAATCGTCCGCTAGACAGTGGTCACGCATGAACCGCAGCGGAACGGCATCGTTTTAGCATCATGCGGATCGCCCAAGTTGAGAAATTTTTTCCTCGCAACGTCGAAGTGTCCGTCCTCGGTCATCGTGATACCGATATCCTCCCGCAGGCTGCGTTCCGTCTTCCTTCGCACTCTGACGGTGCTCTGGTGTCTACCGAACTTGTCAACGCTCATCTCGTGAATGGATCCACCTCGATCGCTGTGCATTACAATTATACGTACTCACGTAATAAATCGATCAATTTTGATACCATCGTACGGTCTATGCATTTTATTCCGGCAAGGGAGAGTCCGTCGGTATGTTTCCCTTTTACGATCGTATTTATAAATTCATCGTACACGTATACGCGTGCGTCTTTGAAGAAATAAATGTTTCCGCCGATGTATCGGAACCCGCTGTCAACGGCTTCTGGTAAGCCGACAAAACGATCTTTAACGTATCCGTGTTTCTTGATCGTGAACGTGCACTCGTCTATCTCACCATAATACATATAATTGTACAACGTAAGTGTAGGACCCGTGTAGGTGTGTATCACAGCGTTTATTTCCGTCATCGTGCGAACACCGAGCGTTGTGATCGAACGCGGATACCCGTTCACCGGCTGCAGACTGTGTATATCGAACATGTATACGTAGTTGTCTATGAAGAGCACCACTTCTTCGGTCCGCGGTCTCCGGTACATCGCCGAAACTTTGGTGAACGTCAGCGGTAAAAGCGTCAACCAATCTGTCAACAGAAGCGGACTCCCACGCGAACGCTTCGACTCGAGATCCAATGTCCACAAAAAGTTATCGTGCACTATATACAGGTGTCTGTTGATTATTAAAAATTGATTAACGTTATTTAGTCTACATAAATCCGTTCTCGTCCTAACGGTGTCGTTCGTCGTCGTCGTCGTAGCGGGCGGCGGTGGCGGCTTCCCGTACAAGGGTTGAACGGGAAGCTCTTATATCGTCGTCTCTCAGGTCGAACGGTTCGTCCGTCCGTGGTACGTAGAAATGGTACATGATAGAATCTCTCTCGAGGGAATGAGACAGTCCTAACGCGTGTCCAATTTCGTGCGTCAGCACTTGAAGAAAACTGGTCTGATCGGCCGGTATTTCGGTTGCGTTCGTATAATTCCACGATTCGTAGTATTCCATGTGTATTTCGGTAGTGTTATACGGTAAATCGGGCGGGCAGTAAGCGTGAGCGAGTATACCTCCTCGTCCGTCCAAATCGTACCCACAGATCGTACACCTGGAGGTCAGACACCTGTGTTTAAAATATTTCATAGCGATGACCAAGTCAGCGTTTATGTCGTTGGGTCGATAGTCGAATTCCAGATTCGAAAGTTTCCGCCATACAGCGAACGCTTGTCGTGACGCTTCTATAGCGATGGCGGTACCGTGAGCAAACCGCCACGATAGACGTCTCTTGGTCCACGGTGTTCGTAAGGTGTACGTCACGAAATCTTCGTTACCGCACCTCCGCGCTCGCATCAGATTAATCGTTCCGTTGTTCAATTCTCCATTTACGGTTAAATTGTAATTCACTTGAAACGTCCGACGGTAGGCGTCAACATCGATGATGGTGTTGTCCGTGAGTCGTAAACTATCGTCGGGCACGTATGCCTATCGCACCAAGTAACCTAAAGCGAGATCTACATCGTTAGGTTAACGGTCGATGCGATGACGACAGTTGTGCACATGATAATAAACTCTAAAGCGATATACATGTTGTCACAACGAAACGTGGAATGTCCCCACCGTGTGTACGACGGTATTGTTTATATTTTATCGGCTTTCAGAATCGAATAGGGAGCACGTCGGCTACTTTCGACCCTTGTAAATCCTAACGGTGTTGTGAATCATTTCTTCTTCACAACGTACAGACCGTCGCGCGGAATGTAGTAGTACACCGAACCTCGTTCTGTGTGTAACTCTTGACGTCTTTCCTTGATCAACTCTTCGTTGAAGTGTTCTTTCCGTGCCAAGTTCAGGACGGACATCGTCTCCGATTCAACGTCGACTACGAAAGCATACGCGTCCGTTCTGTATTTATTTTCAACAGACGCTTTGATCACAAAATAGTGCAAGGGATACAGTTGGTGGCACGCAGTATATCTCTGTACGCTTTTATATCGGACTCGTTGTAAACGTTTTCTTTAGGGTGCTTCATGAACACGATTTCATAGAGTCCTGGTGTACCTTTGTATCGTTTACCGTTGATAAGAATCGAATCGTCCGTTTCGATTTCGAACGGTGAATCACCGATCATCCATTTTCCGTTTTCATGTCTTACACCGTACGTATAGTCCATCAGACTATCGCGTTCGGACGAAACGATCATACGCATGTACTTGTTCGCTAACGATTCACTGTCGTATTTGTCCTGAAAATATCTACGCGCTTCACGCCTTCCTTCCGGTGTGCCTAACATTTTTTCGATACTGAGACTATTGAGACTAGGATCGTCCTCATCGTCATCGCCCAATGTTTAGTAAGCGGCTAATATTTTTTATTAAACAGTAATGTTTTCGGTCAGTGATGGTGAGAAGTAATAGATTAAAATGATGTTGTCTGCCACTGAAAGGAGTTATTCTTAACAGGTAAATTTCATTTTCTTCGTAACCGAAAACATTTATAGAAATGTCAGAATTGTCTCGCTCGAACTTCACAATGTCGCATAGACGGGTGGGATAAGTTATACCAGAATTGATGATACTGTGGATATGTGATTTGTATTTGGATACACGCTCGCTGTCTCTGTGTTGTAGTGCGGACAACACTGACCATACGAAACACATTTTATTGCCTGTATTGTTCACGTTGATGATGGATTTAGTACGAAACAATTCACGGTGTGTACAGATGAAACTGGAGGCGGCCAGCGGTTGGTACCGCGAGAGAACGAGTTCTAAGGAGATTATGTGGTCCAACGCCCAACCGCTACCCTCACGCGTGAATTTATAAATCGATTCGATGATTTTTTCGTACGAAGTTTCTAAACTTTCAGTTAATACCTCTTGGTCATCGATCAGAGTTGTATGACATCGTCCGTGAATATAGCCTTTAGTCGTTACTTCTTCGTCCTCGTTCGTGTCAGCGTTTAAAGTGTACATGACAAATCTCGCTTTTAGCGCTATGTGCCACTTTATAGCAAGCAAACGTGTCAGTTCGTTTAGAACGTCCGTACGTAACATATCGTGAATTTCATCGAAAAATGTTATGACATCGCTGACACATTCTTCATCCCCCGTAACAGGCGTGTAAACGTACGATACCAACGCGCCACGCAACGAACGATTACGATCAACAGCAAACGTCTGGATTGTTAGAATTACAATAAAAGCAAAATCAATTACTTGCTCGCTTGAAGAACAATGGAAGACTGATACAAAGTTAGAAAACAAACAACACTTTATATGCAGCGTGTGAAAGTTAGCGTGCGCGAGACTCGAAGGTGAACGCTGGCAACGATCGTCGCTCCACTTATACTACCTATGACGGCTGCGCACGCAGCTATCCGCTCCCACTACTGTGCTGTATTTCATACCGACCAATTGACGACAGCAATCCCCACTAAGGTTGCGCGCGCAGCTATCTCTGTGGAGGCGGAATGCAGTGCGACAAACTCACATTCTTGCTTCAGATATGGACGTGTACACATATTCTTTTGCAAACCGACTAAAAAGCTTCTACAAAATCTGTCGTCGAAGTAATATTAAATTTTATGTTCACAAATATCCGAATGTGAACGTGAAATTTTTTGACCTGGCGGAAGCCGGGTATATTTACGAAGGCGACGGTGATGCTGTAAGGTGCTGCGTGTGCAAAGTACGAATTATGGATTGGGCGGTGGGTGATGATCCCGTCCATGTCCATAAGGCGTCAATGACTACATGTGATTTCGTTCGCGAGCACTTGTAGAAGTCGACGCACGAAAAAACGGCTCTTTTCAGAGCCGGCATAAACTCACATACATACCCATTTGGGTAGTACTAGTAGTACTATGTGTTAGTACTAGTACTAGTAGTACTATATATATTACTATTACTAGCACTACTACCTACTACTAAATGAGTGTAAACAGTTCAATGTCTGAGCGATGGTACCCATGTTAAAATAAAAAAAATAATAAAAAAATTCCACAAACATTATACCTATACACTTTAAATATCATGACGATGTCGAAGCGGTATCACTTGCATCACGGATCGATGACGCGGTGGACGTCTATCGATACGACGATGAGAAACATTTCGCGTTAACAAAACCGTTATGAAGCGCGATACGCTCCAACTTGTGTTCCATGTATTTTGTGAAGAAAAAACGATTTTGCGGTAACCACTGTACAAGTTACAAGTTCGGTGTTGACAGATATGACGGACGTTGTTGGGGTCACATAAAAAAAGTTAGCGGTGATCTGCCACCTATCGTGCTGTTGACGATAGTCTCCGATCGTATACACAACAAATCACGATGGCTTCAATTTAGCGAAGAGTGTGATCGAAACAACGTACCGATAGAACTCGTGGTTAACGAAAAGAAAATGTTCGAGTGTACCGTACGTCACGCATGGAATTTTCTTTCAGGTTTCCGTCCGATTCCTGAACTGTATCACGCCGTTCAACGTGTGCACGGCTTACACGATTCAGACGGGCGGATGAACTACGCGACTGTGTACACAGACATGCTCGCCTACGGAAGTACGATACCGCACGCATCTTGTTGCATCGTCATTACGGAGCGCACTATTAAGATATGTACACCGATTGAAATATAGAGAAGCGCAGTGATGATAGCACCAAAGTGCGCACTGGATCGTAGCTACAACGTAAGTTTTGACGTGCACTGTCCACCGTCCTCGTTACCGACACTAGCAAGAGCGAAACAGTTCGCGTTAGTGAACAACAAGGCGCAGGGATTGTTTTCGGTAGCCTTTCTGAAGGAGGAGTTGCCTACACTCCGCAAGAATTGCGAATACTTTGGTCTACGGTATTCGCACGAACAAGGGTACACGGTGAAAGACCGACGTTTGTACGAACAATGGCAGCAGTGCACAGGCGCTATGGCGGACGAGTTTTGGTTGTTGAACTCGTGTCTGTTACACCTGCATACGGAGTCGAGAAGTCAACGTCTGATCGCAGAACTCAAAGCTAAACACGTGTGCGACCGTCTACCTGAGAACGATAACGTCGTAGTCGTGGAAATGCACGAGTACCGCGACAACGTTATACGTAGCGTCATGTTCAAAGACATGGATTCTGTGAAGACCGTAAGAGCGTTAGACACGAAACAACACACGCCCATGAGATATTACATTATTATGAGCCTCATGCGTAATGGATGTATGAAAATCAGTTTAGCACACGTTTTAACGTACTTGCGCAATCCCAAGAAGAACGCGCTGTTCTTCCGTTCGGTCGAGATGATATAACTGGATGTGAAGCGGAGACCTCACTACAGTCACGCGATGGAATGCGGACGTACCACAACGGTACCGAGGAGAGTTACGTTCAGCACTGAGCCAACGGTTTACTACGTTCCAGCGTATTGGGAATCACGGTTCGCACGACTTGAGAATGAAATGAGAGGTGAAGAACATACAGCAGTGCGTTCGCAAGACTATAGCGACGGAGTTGCACAGACCAGCAAGAAGGAATTTTCCGAGACGTGCGGTCGAGTTAAAGGGACTTCGCGAATTGTACCAAGTACCTGGTACACGGACCTGGTAGAGATAATACCGCACGCGAAAGAGAACAAGCGATTCAAGTACCTCATGACGATGATTAACGTGTTTAGCAAGTACGCGTACGCTGTTCCGTTGAAAACAGTTACCGGTGTAGAGGTCGCACGAGCTCTAGAACCGATTTTGCGTGCTAATAAAATGAAATATCTGCAGACAGACAACGGGAAAGAGGACTACAACAGTGCCGTACAAACATTGCTGAGCAGATATGGTGTTACACACTATTTCAAGTATAGTGGGAAAAAGGCGTCCATTGTGGAACGCTTCAACAGTACGTTGAAAAGGTACATGTATCGTGCGTTCAGCGAACAAGGTCATTATCGTTGGTTGGATATGTTACCGGAACTAGTCAGCACGTACAACAACAGCGTGCACAGAACGATCGGAATGAAACCGTGTAAGGTGAACGCGTGGTGCTACGTCGGATTCACAAGAACACAGCGAGGATCATCGAATATAAACGACCAAAGTTCAAAGTAGGTGATCGTGTGCGTATAAGCAAATACAAAATGACGTTTGCCAAAGGATACACAACCAACTGGACAAACGAGATATTCCTCGTTCACGCGGTACGTACCGGCAGCCTACCCGTAACGTATTCGCTAAAAGATCATACGGGTGAAGAGTTGAAAGGTGGTTTTTATGAACACGAAATCAGTAAACCGGACGTTAGTGACGTATACTTGGTAGGAAAGATCGTCCAACGTAAAGCTGATCCTGTGAAAGTCAGGTGGTTAGGATTCAACGGTAAACCCGATTCATGGATGCACAAGAAGAACTTGCTATAACAACGATTCGACTCGTGGAAATAGAACCAGTATGCGTCGATGCGTTAAGATGACAGCATGCACGCCCTGTACAGTATAAAATACATTGTGTTGCATCCCGGTTACGACGAGTACGTCGTGAACACGACTGCAAACGACGTTGAAAGCGTGCGCAGGATCTTGATAGTGCACGAGTACTGGCAACGGATTACAAATCGTGTGACGAGGTTCCGACTCAGCGAAATAGTACCTAGTGGCACCGGATTCGATCACTACAAAGAATATGTTTGGTCGGATCCGAACTGTGAAACGGGTCCGGACACTTGTGTATGCAGTCACATATCTACCGACTGTACCGATATAGTGCAACTATTAAATATACTTAGGGCGCACCAACATGAAAATATTCCAACAAGCGCACAGACTAAAAATAAAAGACGTGGACTATTCGAAATTGTGTGGCGATGGTGGTGGCGGTGGTTGTGGCAGAAAAAAAGTAGACATGGACGTCTTCTGCCCGATACCGTTCGTTCGATCATCTGCGGACCTTCTGCGTGCGCAAGACTAACGTCATGCTCAACCTGTTGTTCGATGTGAACGGATTGAGATTCGCGAACATATACGTGTTTTCTAAATCGCTGTTTCAACCGAAATATCAGATGCTGGAAACCCTGATGACGCGACTTTCCGACAAAGGAATGGGCTATCACGCCTAAAATGATAACGATAGGGTACCTCCTCCCGATGAGGTCGATCCCGATTCTATTATGGTGTTCGACGATTTGTCTTGTGAAAGACAACACAACATACGCAAGTATTTACCTATGGGACAACACAGCGGAGTGGACGCGTTTTACCTTTGTTAGACGTACAGCCAAGTACCGAAACAATTGGTATGTGACAACGCCAATCTAATAGTATTGTTCAAACAGGACAATCTCAACTTGAAGCATGCGTACAATGATCCCGTCAACACGGACATGAAATATGACACGTTTAAGAACATATGCGCTGAGGCGTGGAAAGATCGTTACGGCTTTCTCGTCGTGGACAAGGATTCTTCTATCGACACCGGCGGGTACAGTGTCGGTTTTCACCGTTTCATAGTAGACGCACCTAACAAAAAAAAAAAAAAAAAAAAAAAAAAAAAAAAAAAAAAAAAAAAAAAAAAAACTCGTGGTTTGTTTGCTCGTAACAGCTGTTCACAAAAAAATTTTAAGCTTTTCTTAAGCTAAAACAATGGCATTTAAGAGCAAGTATCCTATAAGAACTACAATAGTCGTGAATTTTTAGATTATTGATCAGCTTAGTCATTTTTATTACCTGTGTTGTGATATCTTCTATGAAACCGATATTGATTGGGGTAGTAAGATAACATTTAAGCGCATCTGTGGAACGAATCAGCTACCTGAAAAATAAAACACGGCAGGATACCCAAATACAATTTTATAAAACTGCGGCTGTCCCCACATTCTTGTATGCTAGTGAGACACGGACTCTTGGTACAAAGGATTCAGGCGGCTGAAATGAAATTTTTAAGAGGAACGCGAGGTTGTATAATGTAGTTTAGGGTAACGTAAATACTAGTATAAATTTAGTGTATTAAATGTAATGGAATGAATTTGCAACTATTGGGTCGGAAAAGGAACGAGGGTATTAAACGCAAATTAAATATTGTGTCGTTGCACCACAAGTTTGAAAACCACAGAAGGAAATAGTGTGAACACTTGAACCGCATGCCTGGTACCCGTCTATCCGTGGCTGCCTTGTGTTATCTCCCTACTGAAAACAGATATGTCAGTAGACCAAGGAGGAGATGGGTTCTGGAACACGTCTAGGGCCTAATCCTTGGAGTGGTGATGATAATATAGAATAGAGAGTTTACGTAACCTGAACAAAAGTGTTTGATAATGTAGTTTAGCATAACGTAAATACTAGTAAAAGTTTAGTGTATTAAATGTAATGTAAGTGTAGTGGAATGAATTTGTAACATTGGACCTGAAACCCTCATGTGTCTGGAGGATACACTTTCCACTTTCCCACATAATATTTTCTGTCGTAAATCGTATAGTAACGTCATCAAATACAAATCAGAGTTCATATTTTCCTCACTGTGAAGCTAGTTTTGACATTGATTCGAAGCTTTCTGTTAACCTGAGCTTAATGGATTGCTAATAATTTTTCCTAATTGTTAAATTGAACTCAACTCTATCACCAAGTGATATAGGCTATATCACCTTACCAATGCGACATGAATTTTATTTCACTTCTAACATAAAATTGTTTGATATTAGTAATAATGTTCAATCTTATGTCCTTAATATGGGAAACATTTGTTACAAAATATGTTAAAATTACACTTCTAACAAGTGTCATTCATGTGCAGACATAAATTTTGACTTTAATGTCTACATACTTATGTTTCACAGCCAGCTCCTTTTAACATTTTTAGTTTACTTTAATTTATTAAAAATGTATAAAATTGTAAACATTTTTAAATTGTAAACATTTTTAATTACTTTCTGCACAATGTAAATTTTAATTATATTTGTTTAAGTGTACCGCCTATGCTTGCTTCCGGCTGAATGTAATCATCTGCGTATTGTGGGCATTTAAATAGTATCTGTACGAACAGACATAGTCAGTTTTTATTTTGTGACAGGCGCAATGCAAACATAACCTAAAAAGCAGCCTTTTATTTGCTCAGCCACTGTCCAAGAGAAGGGTCTTGCTGTGTCAAGTAGGTACAATTGATTGCAAACAATATGGATTTATGTTTTTGCACTATCTTTGTCCGGCTGTTCGTTACCTCAACGCTTAGGTTGTTTACATGTCCAACAGTGGCATTGTTGCGTCAAGTACAATAGATTAATCCTCTCAGTGTATTGCGACTATTGGTCTGAATAGCCTCCGTTGGGGCACACAAACCTACTGCTTTCATGCTACTGGTTCATGTAGTTATACTACAGTGAAAATGTTGTCTTTGTAAGACGAAAAACTAAGGACGGTAAACAAAAAATTAGTATTTTAAAAGTCAAATATTAACAAAATACGTTACCTTTACATTGTTGAAAATAAATAAAATATGGCTAATTCTTCCTAACCAGAGAAAGAAACAACGGTATTTTCCTTTCTTATGAAACATGTATGTTATAAAACTTTTTTGCTATGTGTTCATCGTTATCATAATTTTTTTTCTTCTTCTTCTTCATCGCCGCCGATATCGTCCTAATCTTTTTCTTCTCCTTTATTCCTTCTTTACTAACATATTATTTCCCTTTCCAAAGTCTAGACGGCTGCTGGTAGCCTGGTAATGGGCTACAGTCTTATTCCTCGAGTCTTATTATAGTAGATTTCGTTCTGAACGGATCAAATATAATGTCCTTATAAACCTTTTCCCCTTAAAATTCAGAGTATTTCTTGTACATTTATAACATATTTACTTCAGCTGCATGAATTTTATTTTCTTTCCTTTTACCCAGAAAAAATAAAGTTGCAATTAAAATATAGAAAACGCACACGTATACGATCACGCGGGCCAGTGCACACTGAGTGGACCGCTTTTGTGTAATCTGATTAACTAAGGTTAGGAATGGCACCGAGTGACCAGATTTTTACTCCTGTTATCAATTAGGAACGGTAGTTTTCTGACTCCTGTAGAATTTTAGGAGAAAAGGGTACAAGTATTGGGATACAGTAAAGTGAAAAATTCTATCGAAAGAATAGAACATGTAGTATTCTATCCATTTAATAACAGGATAACATTATTTTTAAAACACTAAAGGCCAACCTAATTATCTTTTTGAAATGTAACTGTAAAGTGGTTTCAGATAGATTCTGTGTTACAGACTAATATAAAGACGGATTTGGAAGAGAATGTAACACATTCCGTCCCTATAATACTGAACACACACAACCCATTAAGAAATTCTATAAACAAAAAAGTGAGTATGAAAAACCGCTTTTTAAAAATTTGATTATTGTAAAAAAACTTTTGAAATAAATCTAACTATTTTCTATGAAATCGCCTTCGTAACAAATATTGTAAAAGCAAAATGATATTACGGATTGGGGAATAATAATTGCAGTTTTTGTCTTCATGTACAAAAATTTAACGACCTAAATTACTCATACCCCAGTAATACATATCTTAAATAGGAAAGAAAATGCGGTTAAAGTTACTTTTTTTACCAACAAAGCCACATTTATTATCTAGTATTTAGTTCTTGCAGCTCGAATGTAAATCATTGTATATATTTAAATATGTTGTAAGATTATTCAGTTAAATATTGGCTTATTTGTAAATTATTATAAATTTTCATTACTTACTGTTAGTAGGGGTAAACGTCATCTTTTTTGCACACAAACACAGGTTTACTTTCCGGTAAAACACTACAAACCCTGTGCGTAACAAAATAGCTTTTGTGTATTTCCCTCGTTGCCTTCTGCATAATTTAGAAGTCTCGGTTACACTTTTATTAAATTTTCCGAGACAACAAAATACGGCAAGGTGAAATATTGAAAATCGCGTTACACCAGGGACATCAGTGTTAATGCATAGTCATCATCACATAAAGGATTAGACAAAACATTTTAAACATTAGGCTTTTCTTCCTTTATTGATACATTTTATACACCTTTGCTTTGCTTTGTGAACTTTGATTTCGTACAACACAACAAAATCCAGCAAAAGTTTTTTTTAAACGATAAGGATTCATATCAAACACTACCACTGAATAATCTAATACTACATTCTCAAGTAGGCTTCCGCGGCCGGTGTCCATTATGTTTTTGAAGCCTTCTTCCGGTATGGACCGCGTAAAAATGTCTTATATGACAACGTTTCACTCATATTACAATGGGTATCCTCAGGTCTAAGTGACGATATTTGACGACATTACAGATCATGCTACGTGTTTCTCGGCTATTCCAGCGAATCCCGGCTAAATGTTGTGTGCGTACGTGTTCTCAACATGCGTTAACCAAACTATTCCACACTTCGCCGTCTGCGCGTACTGTGTCAAGGCCGCAAGCAATTACGCTCTAGTGTAGCGTTAACGCGTAGTATGGATGATTCTGGAATTTCAGCGGAGTATCAATATAGGCATTCAAAGTCGCTTAGTTTCAGTTTAGTGGCGATTTATTCCAATGCGGTTCGAAGTATTGTGGCGCAGTGTTATGTGTTTTATAATTGTGGGGGCTCTATTAGTTGACATTTTTATTGCGTGTGAAGAATTTTTATTTGATTTGTTGTAAGGAACTATCTTCTTGATTACAAACTGTTTAATTGTGACAATTAGAGATGGTGATTAGTGTCTTTATTGGTGTCTTGTATTTGGTTTTCCACTGTACCATAAAATGATCAGTAGACCGTCGTAACAATATGTATCCACTTAGACCTGATTACACTCATTGTAATATGAGTGTAACATTGTCATACAAGACAGTTTTTGCACGGTCCGTACCCAAAGAAGACTTCAAAAACATAATCTAACACTGCTTATATTTTACAATTAAATACCGCTTTAGTCAGATTTGTTTGGGTCAAAGTTTAATTCTGAATTCAGATAAACCTAACCAATTATTTTTTAAATTTTTTCTGCTTTAAATACATTAAAAACGGACATTAAATATGCTGCTGTACGTTGAGTATAAAAGGAGTTTATATTAATTTGCTAATATATTTTTGGAGGAAACCATGTTGGTTGCCTCTCCTATTTAGTGTTTTATGGGAAACATTTGAAAATATTTTTGTCTGTGTTAGGTGTATATATCCCGAAAGTGTCGTAGCCATTCAGACTATGTGAACAGAGTGTTTCAATATTCGGAAATTTTATACCTTATTTTGTTTTCAGATATCGCACTTACTGAGAGGGTTTGTAGATTTACAGACAAGCTGCAGCGTCAATTAGATTTCAATCATAACTCAGTAGCTGAGATAGTAAACAAATACTTTAGAGAAACTATAAAAATAATAATTTCTTTCATTTATTTTAAAGCAAAAAGTCATCAACCACGGAAGAAACTTTACGACCAAACTTTCTTTATCCCTAGACATGTTAAAAAAAGTGGGTTACACGTTGTAAGTTCCGATACCACAGAATCTTCTTTTATTCTTAAACCTTGTTGTTGGGTTTATAATAAATTTATTATCTTTACGTTTTGAATAATTTTAAAAGGAAGCTCTCAAAGCAACCAAAAAAAAAAGTACTATAAAATAATAATTTTTGAACATCTTCCCGTTATATGTTGTTGAGATACATACAATTGAAAATATTTTTTGTTTGCAATTTTATTTATTTATTTTGGCAATATTTAGTAGTGTTAGGCCTATCAAACTCCAGGATGAATGACAAACGTATACTACATGGTTTGCATATAACACAATTATAAGAACTTTGTGGGTTTTAAAAACTCATGGTAGAAATAAAGTAGAAAATATATTGAATAATTGGAAGGTACTAGATTACACAGTTAATTGTTCCAAACATGTATATTGTGCTGAAAAAAAATATTACGTCTTAATAGCACAATGATCAATATAAATAGCTTTTTGTTTGTGGCACTTAAAAACGTTCATATTATTCATCTACAAAATAATATTAATTGATCCATAGAAAAATTAAATTAGTTGTATAATACATTTATTACAATTTATTTTCTTTTAAATAAATTTAATTTACATTTATTATCTAGCTTTTATAATACAAAATTTTATCCTTTCTTACAACGTTGTGCGAAAAATAATTGTGTTTATATTGTAGATTACGTTGGATGCAAAATAAATCATGTATGTTGAACTAAATTAAGATTTCATTATTTAAGGATAAGTACATAGGCTCTTGATCTGAGGACAAGTAGGACATAAAAATTATACTTCTACAAACAAACACATTAACCCAGTGATATTTCTATAAATTAATACAACATTATTTAACCTTGTTTTAACTTAAAATACTTTAAATTGTTTGGATTTATTTATTAATTCCAACTCACGCCACTTCATGCACTACGGTTTCACTATGAAACGTAAGTAAAAAGACTGCTCAAATAAAGAAAATGTATACTATATAATTTGTATATTTTACTTTCTAAATACCAGGCTAAGATTGCTTACACCAAACAAGAAAACCTTTTCACTTCAAACACTATCATCTTAAAAGTAAGGAAGAAACTTGTAAAGACATACGTGTGGGCTGTTGCCCTATACGGAAGTGAATCTTGGACAATTGGAGAAAGTGACAAGAAAAGACTCCAAACATTTGAGACCTGTTGCTACAGAAGAATATTCAAGATAAGCTGGAGGGAGAAGATAACGAATGAGGAAGTCTTTAGAAGAGCTCAGAAGGTGAAGAGCTTTTTGCGAATTTTAAAAGAGAGAAGATCTAAATTTATAGGGCATGTACTACGATACAATGGGTTGGTTAAGAGAATAATAGAAGGAACAATTGAATGGAAGGATCACAGAGCTCGACCCCGTTTAGACTACATGCAACAGCTTATGGTCGATATGAACTGTACCTCATATTGTGAGTTGAAAAGAAAAGCAGAGAAGCAAGCTGCTTCCAACCAGCCTACGGGCTGCTAACCTAGAAGAGACTTCCTAAATAAATTGATGTATTAACTGTTAATATAAATCATTTATAAATATTATATTATTACTTCAAAAAATATTCTATTTAATTTCTCAAATTAGCGGGAACCCTTTCTCTTACACAGTGTATTTAATGTTCTAACAGCTGTGAGTTTCTTCTAAGAGTGTATAGTTTGAGTCTGTTAGTCGCTCCAATACACTCCCTGTACAAATATGTCTGTGTATACGCCTATATACAAATATGCGCGCGTGTATACATATAAGCTACCGAGAAATGTATGGATTGATAGACACATGAATAGATAGTTAAATAGATAGATAGAAGGATATATAGATATATAAAGAGAAAGAGAGAGATACGGACGGACGGACGTACGGAAATATTATCCAGAGTGTTTGTAGGAGTGTGTGTAGGAAATTCTGACGGAGAGAGCAAAACGATAATAATTGTTTTGATCTCAAACAAATATTTTGATTGGGTAGACAAATATTTGACGACACATTTGTTTTCAGCAAGAAAAAATTGTTGTCAATTTTTTAGAACATTACAATGATAAATAGGCAGGAGGTGCTTACTGAGAGTCACCCGGTCTCTGACCCGAAATCGAAAAGGCGAATGTGTAACAGTGTTTTCTGAGTCTATTTGATTTGGTTTATCTCTGTAAAATTCATTACGGATCAAAAACCAACACTGCTGGTCATTTAATATACAAATTTTAGGATTACAATATTGTACTATATACATTTTCTTCAAAACAATTATTTTCATTTGACTCTTATGACAGAAATTTTAACATTATACAGAAAATTAGTGTAAGCTATAATTTAATGTACGTCAAATTATCATTATGCATCATCTAACTGCAAATTGTAAAATTAAATTTAAAACTTCAATAAAATGTGATTTTAATCGAATATATAATTTGCACTAATCAGAGATAACTTTACTTCCTAAAAGGTGTAAATTTTCCTTAATCTTTAAAAATTATATCAGTACAAATGATTTTTGTGTGTACTTTGATATTAGTATTAACGTGCTGATCCATGGCCGGCTCTAGCAGACACGTGGCAATACTGGAACAAGCTTAAATTTGAGGCCGACTAGGCGATCTCTTAATTTATGTATTTCAATAATCAGATCGCATCATTTTTAATTTCCAGTTATCAGCAGTTTTATAATTCTTCGTTTTTGCAAATTAAAAGTTTATTATGTAAAAATACAGTTATATTATTTAAGAAACTAACTCATTCGTATGACAACAAATGTAATAACTTGAACAAAATTAATTCATTAGGCCTAATAATAATTCACTAATTTCTTCGTCTTATACTTATAGTACTAAGTGGGCACATACCTAAAATTTAGGTTTTTAACTCTAAATAAGCCTACTCATGATTTTAGTAGTACTACAAAATTAAATCAGAATCCAACATCTTTATTTTATCTATTTTATTTTTACTTTAGCTATTGATTATAGACCTACTTAACATTATTCGTCCTTTACATTTTAGGTGATGAAAACTAACAATGCACTAAACAATAATAAGTGATTTTCAAACAATAATATATAAACAATGCACTAAACAATAATAGGTGATTTTCAAACAATAATAACAATAAATAAAAAAATTAATGCTGCAATTTTATTATACGTATTATGTATTCTATTTTTAAAATGTTCATTACTTTGGGTACAGAAATTACATTTGGAATGTCTTAGAAAACTATTTACTTATAATAGATTTGTCTAATAAATATTCATTACTGTCAACAAAACCAAAAGTCGAAAATTAGGTAAGAATAAAATATATGCCTCACACATAATTTCAGAAAGTCTTCGAATTTGTAATTATATTTTATAACCAGGAACACAATAATGAAGTGGCATTATCACTGATAAACCTACACTAAATAAATTATGTATAATTTATTATTTCCGTCGACTAACGTTAAATAAACTTCGGAAGGTTACTGTAAGTTAAAAATTCTAACCATCTATCCTAGTCAAGCTTTATAAACGCATGCAAATTTTAGTGTTGGTTACGTTTTAATAAGTACGTGGGTTGACCAACACGTGTTTGAAATTAACATAAAAAACACACACACACACAAAAAACACTATTACACTGTAGTATTATAAACTATAACATTAAACAGCACTACTGCACTACAAAAATTGTCACTAAAAACAAATTGTAACAAGACCTTTTTAAATTTTACTACAAAGTTAACCGCTCACACGATACAGATCACATTCCACTCAATTGCCGCTTCAGCTTCAGATGCACATTAATTCCGGCCTTCTACTAGAGCCGCCCATAGCTGATCACGTAACATAACGACTATTGCATCCACAAATATGTTGTAAATTTTTTCCAGTTGAAAGCTCGGCAGATTCGAGAAGTCTTACAAATATAATTAATTTAAAATGGAAGACGACTTCTAAGAACTAAGAAACAAAAAGGATTTTGATTCCCACTCACGGGCCATACTCATGATCCTACCTACCACAAACAACGTATTTCATACAGCTCAATAGCACCTTGTTGTTCTAGACGTTACCTCTAGAAACAGTCCTGTAAAAACAAAAAATTCTAATTGATAATGGTGTTTTGAGCACTATCACACTTTAAATATTTCGAATTTGATATCTTATATAGGAAGAACAACAACGTCGAGAGAAAGTTAATAAATTTAGTTATACGTGTGGAACAATAAGACTACTATTGATGAATAAAACGAAGAGGGAGACACAGCTAAAGTTCCATAATGTCGTGGCTGTTTGGACTTTAATGTATGGATGTGAAACGTGGACTCTTCTGCAGAAAGATGTTTCAAAAATACAGGCTACAGAAAGGAAATTTTTAAGAGAAGTTAAGAGATGTAATTTGAGAGATCATCTACACAACAATGTCATAAGGAAAGAGCTGAAGTTACAGTCAGTACTGGAGAGAATAAAAGTTACAGGCAGCATTGAAAGTCCTATGTGTAACGCATGGTAGACACGTGTATTTATAAACAAGCGTTTGAATATAGGCCAGTGAGGACGAGAGATCGTGGAAGACCCTGGACAAAAATGGTCAGGCTCTGTGAAGTCGGAACGGACTATAGTCCAAGCCGCGTAGTGCAAAAGAAGAAGAAGAATATTTTAAATTGCAACTATACCGTACCACTAAGTTAAGTTATGTTTAGTACGTAAATTAAATGAGCAGTGTGTATTTAAAACTGTAACTACTCTAAAAGAACAATGAACGGACAAACACATATGATTTTATACCTGTGAGTAAAGCTTAATGTGTTGACAATAACGCACTGTATTTTAATCTGCATTAATTCCTGTAGTTTATACTGTAGACCATTAAAAATTGGTCCAACTTTTCATATCCTTCCCCCAAATTGCGTGCTGTATCCACCCCTGTTCAGTTGGCACAATGAAACTGTCACGGCTACTTTGCTTTATGGATTAGCCGTGTAAAACACTCTAATAAACTCTAATGCAAAAAGATAATTGAAAAACACAGGCCTCGGAAATGAAATTTTGAAGAACAGTAACAGATGTAATTTAAGAGATCACACAGCGATGACATAAGGAAAGATCTGAAGTTACTATCGGTGCCGGAGAGAATACATGAATACAGGCAGAATTAGAAGTCCCATGTGGAACACACTGTAGACACGCATATTCCTAAACAAGCTTTTAAATATAGGCCAGTGGGGACAAGAGGTTGTGGAAGACCGTGGAAAAAGTGGTCAGAGACTGTGTAAAGTTGGAACGGATTATAGCCCAAGCCGTATGTAGTGAGGAAGGAGAAGAATATCTTGAAATAGTATCGTTGGTTGCTAGTGAATTGTAACGAAGAGGCTACATGGAATGAGATAAACAGACATTGATAAATAGGTATGGTGAATGCAGAGTACGATTCACCATACCTGTGGCTACTCATAATGTTGTCCTTTGGTCACTACAAAATGCCAGTACTAAGGAAATAAGCACAAGGACAAGGTTCGATCATTCAAAACAAAATTATAATAGCAAATGGAAAAATAAAGTGCCCTTGTTATATATCCAAAATTACGACAATTTTAGATTTTGAAGTGTGTTTAAAGTACTATTTTATGTTCACAAAAATTTAGGTTTCAGTAAATCCAAGTATAAGTGATGAAATGCTTTGAGTGTTATTCGAACAGCTGCCGAAATCTACTTTAAAAGGGAAGAGGCTATAGATGGCTAAGATAGCTAATAAAACAGCGTGTAGGACAGTTGCCGAAAAGTAGAACCGCATCGTTTTTAATGAGAAGTGATGCTATAAATACAACTGTCAATTAAGTGATGCTGTCAATTCCTACTTCCTTGTGTTTTTACCATAACATCTTTATGTTAGATTGAAAAAACGCGTGTGACATTTAGATGTGAAGGAGGAAGAGCAAGAATTGGTCTCGTCCTTAGAAATTTTTTATTTATATTGATGCTTAAAATTTATTTTTGAAACTTAATATTTTAATAGTAAAAGTTTAACGACATTCTTTAATATTTACTTAATACTGAAACTAGGAGAGAGATTAACAACCTCTTCTTTGCCGCAGAGAGCAGACAAGATTTTGACTCCATTCAACTTTATCTAGTTCTCAGTGAAATACATACGTTTAGTAGTTTAGAGAACTAGAGAGCTTAGATTGACTACAGGAAGTAATAAGACAAGATAGAAGACATTACTTACCGATGTACACTAATTTCTATTATAAAATTTACCTTTACACAAAGATAAGGAGAACACTTGTAATTTTCCGCCAAGGGACTGCGGTTACACCAACTAATGACAACAGTGTGTGTGTGCACACGGTATTTCTCTTGCTCACCTCAAAACTAATGCATATATGCAACAGTTGGCCTCGTTTCATAACAGGGAGGACAATGTGATAAGCTGCCATTTGAAATTCTGATGTGGCACTACATGCGGGGGTTGTACAAGTGTGTCATTGTGACTGTGTTCAAATTAGTGTTGCCCCTCTGCAGTCTAATTCGAATTTGAAGATGCGTTGTTGAAATTTTAAAAACTGTGTAACTGTAAGTCACTTTACTTAAGTTTGTTTCCGGTAGTAATTAATACGGGATATGGTACGCTTTTTAATTTTTACCTTCCCAAAAGACTACTCTTTTATTAATTTTTGTTAAATTCTGTACATACAAATTCAGAATATTATTTCATGATTTGCAGGTACGCTGATTGTTTCGTAAAGATATAATACATAAACGCAATGCGTTTGCTGCTTCCTAACTATTAAAATAATACACACTCTATTCGCACCTAACAAATACATAGGAATTTGTATAAATTACTACATTAGTAGTGATTGACAGTAATTAAAATCATATTAACAACAAGCAATTGCAAAAAATATAGATACAGATTGTCCCATAAAGAACGCAGTATTTATTGTCCATCTGTTAATTTAGCGACACTAAAATTTTCCCACATCTCATATGTTTCTTTACAACATTGTGACGAAGACTTACACGACAGAATAACAAGGTACCACAAATATAGCTAATATATTACATATTAATGTAGCGGTTATTGTAAACACGTGTAAATACGGAGTATATTACGTGACGGCAGACGGGAAAATTCGTGGAATTTCGGTCGACAAAAGCAACTAATCACTGGAAATTTCAGACACTGATTAGGAAATTCGAAGAATTAATATGATTTATTAAATCCTTTGAGTGTACTTGTGCTAATCATACTTATGAGGACAACGTGTAGATGAGAGAAAGTGTTAATGTAAGACCTGAGAGATTGATTCGGCGTTGTTTACAAAAACTGACCATTCCAGGAAATAGTGTGCGACTGATTCTCAAAACCGTTTTGCGTATAAATGTCTAATAGATTAAATTCACATAGGTTATAAGTTCAAAGTGAGAGAGCAAGCTATCACTTGCTATGAAAGTACACTACCACTTTTTTGTGACGTTTCTTGCAGTAAGAATTAAATTCTGAATAACAGTTTTAATTACCAGACACAATAAACGTTTATGCTCCCTTTCATTTATACAGAACATACGGATCTTCATATAATCTAAACAATATTTTACTAGTGTTATCTATTTTCTTCATTACTGGCTTACTCTGTAATAATACCATATCTCCAACTTTAAATTCAACTATCCTGTAGATTCAACTGAATCTCACTATCCCCTTCTCATTATTTTCTTTTATTCTGTTTCTTGCATTATTTAATTTTTGGTTCATAGGTATAGGTAGATTTTGATTTTTAGGTTTACAGACAATGTTCTTCCAAAACCTTGCTGGTCTCTGGCCATTTTCCCGAGATACGTCTGGCAACGTTACTCTGAGGAGGCCTAATTGACGTGAGAATGGGTTATATGCCGTACTGGAATGTGCAATAAAATATAAACACCTAGAATATGCAACAGATCTGTCTCTATTTGGAACTGATAACATGTAAACGCCATGTAAATGCCATGAATTTCAAAACAAACCTCTGAAGATACAGAATAAATTCTGTGAAACGTGCGTCAGGTAAAAATAAACCTACTTGCAGTGTATTTATCTGAATATAGGTCTCCACCTGCAGGAAACTCAACGAGTTACTTACAAAGTAATAATATTACAGTTATCGATTAAAAAATAAGTAATTACTTGTTTTACAAATTACAGCACAGTTTTATCTGTCTTTATATATATATATATATATATATATATATATATAATTTCACTGTCCTGAATTTTCTGGGTACGATTTCACACCGGCCGGCCGTTGACCTTCTAAGGTGGGTTGTCGATCTCAGGTTTTTCTAGTCGCGCTGCGACCGGCCTAGTTACTCCTCGTTGACAGCCATCGGTCGCTGATTATTTCGAACACCGTTTCTGAATTCGTGTTACTAATTCGTGTCGTTCCGTTGAAGATACACTCCGCCTTCCCAAGGACTGGCTGGAACTTGAATTTGCCACTTGAGAGTAAATTTCGGAGACTGCTTAACTCACGACTAACCAGTGCTTTTATAGGCCTAACTACATGACGTCATTTTTACATGCTAATACATTGTTCAATAAATCATTGTTCAAGTACAATGTGCTGGTGGACAAGGAATTCCGGATTTCAAAACGACGTGTTCCAACAGTTGAATGAATTCTATTAAATTTTATTTAATATTAAAATAATTAGTTATTAATAATTATTTTATTTATTACACTAAAAGTGTGTTCGTTAAATCCTCACTGTTAATCATCATCATCATCATCCTCAAGTTTGAAACCAAGAATGGTTTGTTCCGGTCTCAAATAGGCAAATATTACAGCTGGTCACTTCAGCGCTTCCTCGGACGTCCCACACCTCTCTGTCCCCTCGGCTGATAGTTCCATATATTTTTGGAGGTGCGGCCGTCATCCATTCGGCAAATATGTTCCCACCAATTCAGCCGATGCTGGCCGATCCTGTTGAGTATACTCAGTTCTTGTCGAATATCTGTGTTCCTTCTATGATCATGGAGAGTATACCCTGCCTGAGAAATCTCATTTCAGCCGCCTGGATGCGACTGGCTTGGCCTTTTGTTAAAGTCCAATTCTCAGTCTCATAAAGACGTGTGGGAAGAGCCATCAAGTTCTAGAATTTTAGGTGTGTTCCTTTACTTGCTGACTTAATTGTTCGCCTGATGGTCCCGCACATACAGTAAGGTTAAACTTATGGAAATTATTCACCACGTCGTTGTTTGCATTATAAGACACACTGTAGCCTAGGTATTCAAAACTGCCAACTTGTTCCAGGACAGTACCAGCTATAACAATTTTTGCCCGTACGGGATCAGTTCCACAAAAAGCCATTACCTTGGTCTTAATTATGGGTATCTGCAATCTAAAGTCTTTGCACATTCCATTTAATAAATGTATACCCATATGCAGTCTATTTTCAGAGTCCGACAGAATAGCCTGATTGTCCGTAAACAACAAAGTGTCAATTGTAGAGTGACCAATCATAAAATGGTCTGGTTGACACATCTGCTAGTTCTGTATGGCATCCAATATATATGTAAATTAAAAAGAGAAGGTGATAATGAACACCCTTGTCATACTCCACAATTGATCAGGCCAATCTAGTAGCTGTTCTCGGTCTCCCTGCTTCTATTAAGATTTTATTCTCCATATACAGACTCTGTTTTGCTCTAATTAGATGTTATGGGATCCCTTTCCTTGCCATTAGTGCCCATAGTTTGCTCCGATTCATTCTGTCAAAAGCCTTCTCGAAGTCGATGAAAACTGTATTGTTAATTATCTTCACACAATTCGTTACGCTCACAACATTTATTCACTTTCACACTACAGAGTACTGCTGTTTTCTATTGTTTATAATAGCCTTAAAATACTTTCCCATATCTTATCCTTACAACAATAGCGTTTTATCACATTTGTACAGCTTTGTACAGGACACCAACCAAGGCTTATTGTAAATATGTCTCTATAAATTCACACAGAATGTGTGTCTCATTGCAATATATATAATTAATAGTCGTAATCCTCTTTTATTGTGTTAGTCAAATAATAAACACAAACGAAAGTATCACTGTTGCACACCACTATAGAAAAATTATTACGATTAGCGCTTTCAAGCTTCTCAAGTCATCGTCAGATCGGAAATCTGAGAGCAGACGATGAGCTGAGAAGCTAGAAAGCGCTAATCGGAATAATTGTTCTATAGTGGTGTGCAACAGTGATAATTCTGTTTGTGATTATAACCACTAGCACAACTTCTTCATTTAAAAATAATAAACAGTTTAAGATATAGTTTCCTTTTGCCACAGTTAGTATATAAATGTTAAATAAAGTTAAATTCAGAAGTGTATTATTTTATATTAAATTATAAAAATGTTATTCATAATAATATTTATAAGCCATATCACGTTGTTTCTGAATAATACACAAAGAATCTGCTTTTATGTTACTTTAGAATCATAGAATTTTACAAATATTAGAATGATTTCAAGTAACAAATTTAAGAAGATATTTATGAGTGTTATTTATGAGGGTTCATTGCTTTTGAAGGGTTTTTTAAAATATATTTACCGCTCAAATATATTTTATAAAAAAAAATATTATTTTTAAAAATAACGAAAATGTAACATTAGTTTTTCTATTACAACACGAGAAGTCACATCACTTTGTCATTGATAACAAATGATGCTGCTTCTTCCGGTGACATCTGAGAAATTGTGTGAGGTTAAGCTGGGGACAAGAAACATAGTAGGGATGCCCAGTCGTTACTACGAGGCGCACATCTTTCACTGAAGTACACACAGTATTACTGTAGCACAATACTGTTTCTACACAGAAAATCTGCTGATTTTCAGTTAATAAAGCAAAAGTGAATGGGTAGCTTAAATATAATACGTAGCATCAACGAAAAATGATGAGACCTAACGTGTGCTTTGGAAATAGAAATGTATGGTGTAAACAATTTCTAAGTTTTCACTTGTATATATTTCTATGTATAATTAGGGTAAGTCATTTTAAGAAGTGCAGGAATTAAAAATGAAATTAGGAAGAAATTTCTGAAATATGGTCAGTTTTTTATATGAAGTACTGTGATCAACAGAGGCATCGGTTATCAAGAAAAATTCCCTTAAATATTATGAAAGGTTCCAGATATAGACGCGATGAAGAATGAAAACACTGGACAACAAAATTTAATTTTTTGTTTGTTAAATAAAAGTGAATAATAGATTCTTATAGTATTTTTAGTGCTGATTTCAAATATTTAACAGTTTTTTTCCAATCGGGCATAGGTTTCTAGTAATTAAGATATCTCTTTTGAAAAAGAAAATTATGTAACGGTAATATAACAATATGTTACATGCACTATGTACTTACCTAAAACCTACTTCTTTTGTATTTTCTCCTGTAATTTGCTATAGGTAGATCCATATTTAGATTCCAGCAGTAGTCAGCTAGCACTTTTGGGTTCTATTATCCTTGGTAGCGTGTTTCCATGGTGGATACTTCCTGGTGAAAGTGTTCACCATGTCCATCACTCACGGCACCCTAAGATTGTTAGGGAAAAAATCCAAATTTATATCTAAGAAATGAATTTTGAGTGACATATTACATCTAAGTTTTCTGTAATTTTGAAGAAGCTCAGTTAAAAGTTCTCTGTAGTTATCCGCCTTATGGTTTCCCAGGAAGTTGTTAACCACATTTTGAAATGCTTTCCATGGAACAACCTCAAATTCATCTAAACTTTCTTCAAATGAAGGCTCATTCATTAGTTTTCTTATCTCTGGTCCATAAAATATACCTTTCTTAATTTTAGGATCACTTATATTAGGGAACTTGTTCTTTAGAAACTGAAATCCTGCACCATTATGATCCATTGCTTTAACGAAATGTTTCAGCAAACCGAGCATAATGTGTAGTGGCGAAAGATAAATTTTTCAGGTTTTACTAGTGTTTACCTTACAACATTCTTCTCTCCTACAGTCAGTGCCTCTCTCTTTGGCCACTGCTTTTTTATGTAATGATTCTTTCTATAACTGCTGTCCCATTCACACAAGACTCAACAGTGTTTTGTGTACCCAAGTTGCAATCCAAGTAAAAGTGCTATCACTTTTAGATCTCCACAAATATGCCATGAATATTTCTCATATTGAATCCTGCTCAATACAAGTTTCATGTTTTTGTATGACTTCTTCATGTGAGCAGCATAAGCTTATTTCCAGTGTGAAGTAGGACTGCTTTCAAATTAAGGTTTGAAGATTCTATAAATGGACACCATTCTTCAGGATGGGGCATATGTCCCAAACTTTCAGTACAGAATCCACGTCATTGCAGTACACTAAGTCCTCGTACTGGGAGAAGAAATGTTCAAATTCAGACTGCCTGTCACGGAAAACACTTATTTTAGTATTCTGCTGTAAAAGATTCCATCCTTTTAAACTTGACGCCAGTAATTCTGCTTGACTATTTGATATTTTAGAGCACGAACGAGGTCATTTAATTCTGACTGATTATTTAAGTGAGGTTCCGTATATGTATTTTCCAAAAAAGTCTGGGTCTCTTCTTTCTTCATCACATGATAAGTCTGCACAATGTTCAACATCAGTAACAACCTCAAAAAGTTTCCGTACTGCTGGTGGTACTGGATTGGAAATAATGATGACTATTCACTAACCCAAACAATTATATTTGACTTATCAATTTAGTTGCTGCAATAAATAAACCAAAGCTATTTAGTTGATATTATTTAAGTTCACAAAATTCTATGCATATGGAGTTCATGCATGGTACTTACTGAAAAATTTGAAGGGCAGTTACAATAAAACTGAGGCCGATAGAGAAATTCTGACTACATATTTAGAATCAGCACCCAAAAGTACTATTACGACGGTCTATTTGATCGTCGTATGGTACAGTGGAAAATAAAATACAAGACACCAATTAAGTCACTAGCCAGCATCTTTAATTATAACAGTTCGTATAGCAGTTCGTTAAACAGTTCGTAATTAACAACACAGTCTCTTACAACAAATCAAATACAAATTGTTCACACCAAATAAAATGTCAACTAATATAAAACACAATTGCATTACAATTATACCGCCCGATTACAAAACACAACACTACGCCACAATAACCACTTGAACGCACAGTGTAATCACTTGTAATCGCCCGACAATTCACTGGACTAAGGCCGCTGACGCCTTGTATTTACACAACGCTCACAGACCAGAACATTCCACAAATACGCGTTATCTCTTCACTACTACGTAATTAATTGTGGCCTCCGCCACAATAACCATTTGAACGCACAGAGTAGTCACTTGTAATCGCCCGACATTATACTGAACAAAGGCCGCTAACGCCTTGTATTTATACAACGTCCACAGACCAAAACATTCCACAACTATGCGTTATCTCTTCACTACGACGTAATTAATTGCGTCTTTGACACAGTCAGCGAGGCTGGCGGCGTCTAGAAAAGTCTCGTAAGCGCATGTTGAAAACATGTACGCCACAACATTCAGCCGGATTCCAATGTATCGTTCGACAAACACGTAGATTGTTCTGTGTTGTCGTAACAATAAATTAGAATTAGCAAAATTTGACCATTTAACAGAATCATTGTTGACCAGTGAAATCATTAACTAGAGAGAAGATACTTGTTTAATACATTAAGGACAATGAATGAGTAAATTGGTAAGAGCTATTAGAAAGGGGAAAGTAACGATTGGACATTAGAAAAGAAATCGAGATGTGACTGGCCACGTCTTGAGAAAGGAGTGTTTCCAGTAATTAATAGCAAAAGGAAATATTCTAAGTAAAGAGGAAAAGAGAATATTGTATGCTGACACATTGATTGTGTGGTGAAAATACATCACAGAATCAGAGAGCATGGAGAAATATTACAGCTGAACCCTGTCTTATGTTACATGTTTTGAGCAGTATAAAGATGGTCTTACACACACACACATACACACATATTTTCATAGACACACACGGGCGCGTTGAAGGTGGTTGCTTTATCAAATATCGTCTTTAGAAATTTGGAGTTGTCCAGTACAACGGTTTGAAATAAAACTTATAGTTTTACCTTATTTCCTTTCCATCTTGCGACTTCGTTATATGTCATACACGACATGTTTCGGGAAACATGTTCCCATCATCAGGTTTAAAAACTATTCGTTCTCACATGGAGAACTTGTCAACGTAAATAAAAACTTTTACTAACATCATTAAAAACACACTACATTAATAACGTACCGCGCGAAGAATCACATTATGAATAAATCACAAATTATGAACAACGGTTTGGCTTGAGACTGCCACAACTGCAGTGCTGCAATCTTCTAATCAAAGCAAAGGTCACGAGTAGGTATGCCTTTACCACCCCTATCGGTTCGGATAAATGTTAGGTTGAGTTTATCTGGCATACCTAGGATAAATAAATAACGAAAGCACAAATATAGTACACGAGCGTGCGCGCGCACCTAACTTTCTCTCCACCCATCAAACTGAAACAAATTTTATGTGAGTTTATGTAAAGTAAAATTTAAATTTTCTTCTTCAAGTTCATTCTGTTTAATTGGCGAGAGAGTAGAACGTATTGTTACGACGGTCTACTCGATCGTCGTAGGTACAGTGGAAACACAATAATTACAAGACAACAATTAAGTCACTAATCACACCTTTAATTGTTATAGTAAAACAGTTCGTAATTAACAACACAGTGTCTACAACAAATCAAATGAAATTGTTCATACGCAATAAAATGTCCACTAATATTAAAACTCAACTGTATTACAATTATACCGTCCGAATATAAAACGCAATACTTCACTAATAACTACTTGAACGTACACCGTAATAGCTCGAACCGCTCTGTAAATATATCGCACTAATACTCTCGAACCGCACAGTCAAAAATCTCGCATTGAACTGAAAACTAAGGCCGCGACGCGATGTATTTATAGTTACGCTCACACACCAGAAGCTTCCAAACTGCGTCTTATCTCTCGCGAACTACGTAATTGCTGCGGCCTTGACACAGTCCGAGCGCCCGAGCGAAGGCTGGCAAAGTCGAGAAAATTCTCGCAACATGCGTTTAGTAGCACGTACACCACACGCTTACGTCGAGATCTTTCTGGCACATTCGACAAACGCCTAGATTGTTCTATGCTGTCGTAGCACTGCCCCCTCCTTAAGCCTGTTCGTCCCGAACTGGCAAAGCGTCTTCCAAGTAATACTCGACCAGGCGATCTAGGTGGCCGTCCTTAAGAAGGATAATTTTCCCGTTCTTCGAATTCAGTCTCGTGTGATCCGAACATCACGTTCCTAGGAATGCGAATCTTTCGCGTAACCACTAGCTTCGCTGGAATCACTCGCGTTGCGTCAGATACTAATGACCTAAATACCACTGGCTGATCCAAGTTTGTTTGGTTCTCGTCAACAACCTCTTGCGCAACCTCATCTTCAGCCACTTTACCCTCGGCCGCTTCTTTCAGCTCAGGTACAAGCAAGAGTTTTGTCTCGACACCCATAGTTGGCTCTCCAATCACTTCTTTTGTCGTTATAATTATTTGTAATTCCTCTGCAAGTTCTTCCTCCATTTCCGCTTGCAACAGGGAGGTTTCCTCTTGACCAGACTTGTTGAATTTTTCTTCGACTAATGCCACTCGCTTAATCGAATGGTTGGTAGACCCTTGTCATTTTAGCCATGCAAAGCTTTATCATCTCTTGGCCAATTTTCAGGACATTCTCTCTTAAGTCTACAACGAATCCGTAGGCATTCATAATGTCCGTGCCAAGAATCACTTCATCGACAATGTATGCAACGAGCATTTGGTGGCTAAACTCAAGAAGACCCAGGCGTACAGGTACGTCTACCTTTCCTAGCACCTTGACGGGGCTTCCAGTCACAGTCTGTATTGTACAAGAGCTAATTAGAGGATGGCGGTTACAGACTAAGTCAGGGCGCACAATGGACACTGTTGCGCCCGTGTCAACTGTAAATGATGTTGGTTTACCATCCGGAAATCCATTAACAATCAAGTTTCCACTGATATTATGTAGCGTGGAAACTGTGTGCTGTTCTGGGCCTTTACTTCTCCAATTGGTGCGATCAGTCTCTTCTCTCGGTATCTTCTTCTCCCAACAGTCTACCTGTAGATGACCACGTTTTCCACAGTTGTAACATTTCGGTCTTCTGTCTTTTTCAAATCGTTGCGACTCTCTTGAACTTTTGAATTGTTTGTCCGACAACACTGTTTTTCTGCACCCATCGTAACGGTAATGTGATACAGGGATCTTCTGACTGCAACGTGATGGCACAAACCCATTAATGTAGCGGGACGCTGACTTGGCAGCTTCAAACTCTAGGGCGTGAACAAGAGCTTCTGAGTTATCTCGGTGTCTTGCCATTCGTAACACTTGCTTAAGTTCACAATCTCCGATGCCATCAATAAATGTCTGCACCGTAAACCTTATTCGGAAGTCTTCTGGTGCTTCACGATAGGCCAATCTAATCAATCTGTCGATACTTGCTTCAAATTCTTGAAGACTTTCCCCGGAACGTTGTCGTCTTGTTCTCAACTGAGCGTAGTACACCTCTCGCAAATGTTTATCACCGTAGCGTAATTCTAGAGCTTTTATCAACTCGGCATAGATGTTCTGGCTGTCAGGTGGCACTTTCTGTAGTAGTTCTGCCGCGGGTCCTTTTAATGCAAGAACAAGTGAAACAGCCTTGTCTTTTTCTGTCCAATTATTTGCGCATGCAGCAGCTTCAAATTGGCGGAGGTACGTTGCCCAGTGAGTGCTTCCGTCAAAGGTTGGAGCTTTGACATGAACTGTCCCTACTGCAGGCAAAGTGACTTTCTCTGTTAACTTGTTTTCTGTGTCTTTTTCTGTCTTTATCACTGGTACAGTCTGTTCAGAAATTTGTTTTGGTTGAATCTTCATGCACTGTTCGACTTCACTTTTAATTTGTTCTCTTATGTTTGCCATTGAGTTTTCTACTGCAGATATTTTTGTTGACATAACTTCTTCCACAGTCAAGACAGATTTTTCTACTTCAGATATTTTAGTAACTTGTTTATTAAGCTCACCTCGTAGGAGACCCAATTCTGCTGTACTGTGTTCTTGAATCTGTTTCTGCTCCTGTATTACTGCTTTGATATCTTCCGTTTCCTGTCGTCGCCGTTCCTCTGTCTCTTCTCTTTCCTGCCTGCGTTTTTCATCCTGTCGTTTTTCTGCTTCTTCTCTTTCTTGTCTTCGTTCTTCTTTTTGTCGTCTTTCTGCTTCTTCCGCCTCCTGTCTGAGTCTTTCCTCTGCTTCCAGCAGGAGGGTTTTCTGTCTCTCTTCCGCTTTCTCTGCATCCTGTCGTCGTCGTTCTTCTGTCTGCAACAACAGCGCCTGGAAATTTTCCATCATCTGACTGGCATCCATTTTTTTTCGATTAGTTACGAATCACACTCGTCTTGTACAAAGTATCCACTGTTTCCAATGTTAACCGTTCTATCCCAGTTCTGACACCACTGTTACGACGGTCTACTCGATCGTCGTAGGTACAGTGGAAACACAATAATTACAAGACACCAATTAAGTCACTAATCACACCTTTAATTGTTATAGTAAAACAGTTCGTAATTAACAACACAGTGTCTACAACAAATCAAATTAAATTGTTCATACGCAATAAAATGTCCACTAATATTAAAACTCAACTGTATTACAATTATACCGTCCGAATATAAAACGCAATACTTCATTAATAACTACTTGAACGTACACCGTAATAACTCGAACCGCTCTGTAAATATATCGCACTAATACTCTCGAACCGCACAGTCAAAAATCTCGCATTGAACTGAAAACTAAGGCCGCGACGCGATGTATTTATAGTTACGCTCACACACCAGAAGCTTCCAAACTGCGTCTTATCTCTCGCGAACTACGTAATTGCTGCGGCCTTGACACAGTCCGAACGCCCGAGCGAAGGCTGGCAAAGTCGAGAAAATTCTCGCAACATGCGTTTAGTAGCACGTACACCACACGCTTACGTCGAGATCTTTCTGGCACATTCGATAAACGCCTAGATTGTCCTATGCTGTCGTAGCAGTATAATTAAAAATATTTAAATTTACTTAACATCCGTTAAAATAATTAAAATCATAAGAATTAGTAAATGATTTTTTCTAATGCTGTATTATCTGATCCCGGCGGACGCCATTTTCAGTGTAGTAAAATTTGCTACTTTCGCGCCCTTCCGTTTTATAGGCCACCGAGAGAGAAGCTCCGTTGTATTACAAACCATTTGAACAGTGTTCTGCGCGGAATGGGGTTCACGATCAAGAAAGGAACGGACAGGAAGCTTGTGTTATAATATGTGTGGTTCCTTAAGAAGATAATGGTGGGTTTCGACAGAGCCTTATAGGCTGTGTACTCATAAGTGTGCCAATTATACTCTGGCTTAAGTCTAAATTTTACCAAGTTTAATATATGTACTAATAACACAACATAAACCTTGACTATTATTTTAAAAAATTCTGTGTCCTTAATTTCTTAATTTTCTAATATTTAACATAACTTTAGTGCAAGTCACTGAAAATGGAACAAATGTCCTGAAATGCATAGGTTTGTAAGAAAAGCGCCAATGTTAAAGAAATCATGTGAAGGAAAAAAGGTAAAATATTCATACACTACTCCAATGCTAAATTAAAAAGTTAATTCACTATGACGTTAGTTAACGTCTATAATATAGAACATTAATAATCATGTGAGTGGAAGCCATGCGTTATATTAAATATGTGCTGTAACGGGAGCATATCGCGTCGGTTTGCATTTACTGAAACAGAACCAGACTACATACTGTACACTGGGGTTAATATATCTTGATGCACTGACCTTAATTTACGGAGTGCAAAGTTGTTGGTTACCCCCTCCCCTAGCATGAGGTTACCTCATGTACATAGTGTGTTTCTGGTAACGCACATATGCAAAGGATTACGTGTACAGCATAATCCAATTATAGTGAAATGTAATAAAAATCAGTATTCTAAATAACATAATAGTGTATGTTACATGTATAGTTAGTTCATCTTGTGTATCGGTTTAATTAATTTCTTCGTTGTGGTTATATACAGCGTGTTACGTAAAAGGTGTCAGCACCGTATACATTCCGATTCTGGGGATAATATAAGAAAACAATGTTAATATAAACAGGCGTTCAGAAACTTCTGGTTTATTATCTAACTGATCTTTTTGTTTTAAAGAAAGAATTTATACTGCAAGGTTTTAAGTAATAAGACCCAATATTTACTTACCTTACCATTGTAGAAATCTAAAAAAGAAGCCAGAGCCGTCACCACGTTTTAAGGGGCGAAGTTTAGAAACCGCAACACTTCAATTAAAAACAACTTAAATATTTCAATTTTTCAGAATTTTTCCAGATTCGTTTAGACGATCTCGTTGACCACAGGTTAGGTTAAGGCAAGGTGAAGTTACAAACAACATAACTCGAAGTCATTATAAAGTATACTGTACTGCTTTATTACTAATTATTAAGTGTTGTTCGCTTCGTTCACCAGAAAATATTAAATTTGCACCACGACTCTTATTTATTGCACCACCATCTTCAATCTATGGCAGGCTACAAATGTAACCCCACTTTAACTTTGACTGGTAAAAAAAAATTATTTAAAAAAAAAATTTTTTTTTTTCTAAAGAGGTGCCACAAGATAATTAAAACTAGACCAAAGCCTAGAGAAGCCAAAAATGCGCTGGATCCAGTGAGACGGGACTTGCAATTAAAACTCATTAAATTAACAATTAATAAAATCCTTTTATTATTCTATCTCCTTTCTGCTACCTACAAAATCATTAAATATAACATTCAGAATCTATTTTCCCCTTAAAAGTGTTAATTAAAAATGATTTATTTTCTTTAAAAAGGTTACTTGAAATTATTAATAAATCCAAAATTTATTTTCTATCTTCTCTTAAAAAAAATCAATTGAAACTTAATTGAGATAAAATTTATATACTTCTTGACAAGGTTAATTAAAATAAATTAATTCTTTAAAAAAAATATTAATTAAAAATTAACAGAGACAAATCTACATACTCCTTATTAAAGTTAATTAAAATAATTAACTTCTCTTTAAAAAAATATTAATTAAATATTAATAGAGATAGAATCTATATACTCCTTAACAAAACTGTTTGGAAATTAATATTTAGAAATCCTTATTCTCTCTTTCCGAATTGTCATCAGAAATTAAATGTCTATATAACCCTATGTTTTATATTTTCTTTTCCTAAGCCCTATATCTAACTCCCCCAAAAATACACACAAATGTACAATACATATAGAACCCCACAAAATACACACACGAATATACAATACATCAACATGTTCCACAATACAGGACAATTATAACATATATCTCTTGCCACACCCTTTTCTACCCCCATGAGGTACATCATTAATAATTTATGAAAATCCATGTCAGGTTTTAATTCTTAATATGTGCATAACGCATTACATGTGTATCTGATTATATATGCAACACCAGTAGTCCCCAGGACATAATAAATTCAAAATTTGGCCAAGTGCCTAATACTATTATAAAATGCTGCCACACTGGGCACTTAGACTGGGAGAAATAAAATTTAGAATACAGTGAACACCCCGGTGATCATAATTAATTTAAAGAATTTATATATTGATAAATATTGTTAAGTTTTGAAAATAGTAATGTGTCATGAACCTTATAACCCTTTTAAAGTAATTTTGGCCCAAAGACCGACATGTTCATAGGCATGATAGTGCATAACTCAACCTGTCTCAACAGCATATT
Organism: Magicicada septendecula; assembly: GCA_034769895.1. Lineage (NCBI taxonomy): Eukaryota > Metazoa > Arthropoda > Insecta > Hemiptera > Cicadidae > Magicicada > Magicicada septendecula. The sequence goes on from CM068375.1 coordinate 343,581,293, forward strand.
TAACTCTGCATGGACATGCACCTGCACAGGATTAAACTTGTGACCCGATTTAACTACCAAAGAAACTTCTATCCCTATATAATCCAAACTGAATTTAAAAATGAGAAATTAATATATAAAATGAACACTAAATTGAAACAAAGAAATTACAAGTTGATTGAATGAATTAGTAGCAGTAATGAAACCCTTATACTGAAAAAAAGAAGGAATTGCACGTTTGAATGGTGAGCAGCCACAGATGCATGTCAGCCTCTGAGCTCACAGATTATACAAACAAATTAATAAAATTTACAAAAGATTCCCCTCCCAGTTCACGCACTATTCTGTCCCGTTAATCGGGGACCCAATTAAAATGTTTAAAACTTAAAGTCATTTTGTTGAGTAATTGAATGTCCACTGGCTCTAGTAAGTTACATCAAAATGTGTAAAGAATATATATAACATGGATTGAGTTCACTTTAATTTTTCCATGGGTGTGAAGTGGTGATCATCTGACTTTCATGATAGGGTGTTTGTGTTAGTCTTCGCTCTTTTCCTCCGGCAGATGAAGTTGAGAGAGAGAATCCGGATGTTACAAATTCAGGGTGGAGCTGTCCCCGTCTTCAGCGGAGGACCCTGATCATACAACATTTTATCAGCGAGAGTACACAAAACAAATTCCCCCAGAAACTTCACACACAGCCAAAACCCACATATAATCTTAACACAGCTTTAGGGCTATTTAAATATAATAATTGACACACTTGGCAAGGCCCGATTTGAAAACATTTAGTTCTGTAAATTTCATATTAATAAACTTTACCCATGTGGGTTAACATAATTCAATTTTGATTAGCTAATTATTCGGCTTGTTACACTTTTAATAAAATTTACACATAGTCTGAATTTTTGCCACGTGGTCCAAAAGGTTACTTGATTACAAACATTTCTATACTTATTAAATAAATACCTTTTGGCAATTACATTCTTCTCAATTCTGGTGCCTTAGTAAGCTTTCTGAAATTGATATAGTGTTACTGTAATTACTAATAAAGGTTGCATGTAACTTACTCAGAATTACGCATTTTACTTTTCACCACGAGGTGCCGTAATAAGGTTATCAGATTACATCCATGTCTGTACTATTTAAACAAATACTTTTTGCATTTACATAACTCTCAATTTTGGTGCCTTAGTTAAGACATGTGAATTTAATATAGTATTACTATATTACAAAAAAATTACATTTAAATTACGTAGTGCACAACTCAACACGTGGTGACTCAAAAGGTTATCCGATTTTACTTAATGTGGCCTTATTAAACAATTTTTTTATTCGTAAACTTTAAATAGTTATACATAATAATATTGCCGTAACTTACCGCAGATCTGTATAGATTTAGCCTGCCATAGGTTGAAGAATGGTGCAACAAGTTCTTCTCTGCCGGAGAAAAAAAAGACCCAGCTAACAAGACGACGTTCAGAGCGAGACAAAGATTTCTAGAAACTCTTTCCGCTTTCTGATCTCGCAACCCGTGGCTCTCGCTAGAGGGCAGCACCAATCAAGCACCGCTCTGATGGTATTACAGTTTTAGATTACTTATCTCAACCGCTGCTACCGCTAAATACAGTACAGCAAATACCGAACACGCGCCGATAAATTTTTAGAATCGACACAATTTAGCAATAAGTATGTAAACAGACTAAGTATGTAAATTAACCAAAAGCTCAGTTACAAAAGAAAGAAAAAAGAAACACTTAAAAATAAGATATAGTAAAAACAATTATACCAAAAGGATAATAAGCCATAACATTGTATACAACAAAATGTAATGTCTTCAAATAAATACCCTTCAAGTAGGTTTATATTCAACTGACGCACGTTTCACAGAAATTATTCTGTATCATCAGAGGTTTGTTGAATTGTAATCGAATGTTTCACTTACAATATAGTTAATATACATCGATATAATCGATTACATTATACATCGATTAAAATGTACATTTTACATCGATTGAATTTTCTATAGAATATTACTATATTATATGGTGCGCTATACTATTATATATGATATTATATACCATGTACTATAGTATATGGTGCGCTAGGATTGTCAATTTTATATATTGTAATATAACTGTGTAATTACAAATTATAATTAAATTTATAAAGTGTTGCTTGTATGGTATTCTGCGGTAATCGAGCCCCACAAGTTGGGTTCGCCAAATTTTGTAATATAACTGTGAATGAGTGGGTATAATAAAATAAATAAAAGGTTGATGTATGTAGATTGTGCTCTCCTGTAAGTCCCACTGGTTGTGCTAGCTGATTTTGTAATACAACCCTACTATAATTGTAATTGTATAGTGTTCTGGTATAATATTATCCAGGATAATTTTTATGGTGTGTATGTTCAGTAGTGACGTTCCGCTCTGGGAATCGTCGATTTGGTAAAGTTCCTGGTCTTTGTTATTGGTAATTGGGATGTTATTACCATCAATTAAATAAAGTGTATTTTGCTGTGTAGCAAATTGAAATAAAATATAAATTTAACATTTATATTTATATAAAAAAAAAATAATTTCGGAACAAATATTTTCGAAGTATTTATGTGCTTAATAATAGGAATAAATTGAGGTTGTGGATCGTAATTATAATTATAATAGTAAGGTGTTTAATTTGGTAATAAATTTCTGTTCGGTAAATTTGTTAAAAAGATAATCCAATTAACTTCAAGTTAGGCGAAAACGGCTCTCTTCTTCTTACTCTTGAAATGTTGTAGTTTCGCATATACTGCCTTTAAAGATTATCTATTTTTCTTGGTTAATTAATGATTATGTCCTTTTATAAGAGAAATCAACTCCAATTTACCAAAAAACAGACAAATACGTTTATTAAATACAATAATAAGGTTGGTCGATTAATTAATCGAAGTTACAAGCCATATCGAGTTCTTGCTCAGGTCGGTCGATATTAGAAGTTTTACAATTGTATTATTTAAACAGGTTCTTTGAACGGTTATTTATATAAAAAGCCAGAGAAGGTCAGGGACATGAAAGTATAACACTTACAATTCAAAAAAGGTCTTAAATTTAAACAATATACTGGTAATTATTAATAATAAAAGTTTATATATAATTTTGTTCAAACCAGAAAGCAGCGTAGTCGTCTCTAATTGAGGTGACGGAATGGGATCAGAATGGCTGCCTGACGCATGCGCGTTGAAAGCTTCTAATGTAAACAACGTACTTGTTGAGATAATATGTCCCTTCTTTGGTTAAATGTTCTTCACTACGGTATATGATCTTCTGGGGTATAGTTTATTGTCACTGTTGTTAGATGGAAACGTACACTTGGTGTAAAAATGTTGTTAAATAAGTATATCAACTGGTGTTTATGTGTCAGTTAACCTCGAATTTTCACTTGGTGTTTGATGCGATTTCAGTGTTATTTCAATGTAATTGGTTATATGTGATTTCGTTTATAGGTGTTATGTAGTTCGTGGGTCAACTTCACCACTTCACTTTCATTAAAATAGTTAAAAATTTAATTTACATAAAATGATTCAGAACTCCGTTGTAGCATAACGTCCATTAAAGGTTGGTTCAAACAAATATTCACGAGAAGTGCTCTCTTCGAGGTATAATAATGAACTGTCTGTATTTTCATCATCTCATGAAAATCTTAGCCTATATAATATAGTTCAGACATTGTTAAAAATTGCCATAACTTCCGACACGTTTTAAAATAGTACACTATGTTCATAAAATAAATTCGTTATTAGTTAACTGTTTGCAATATAAAATACATATTCGTTTTCACTATTCTATTCTACTTATTTTGATAGTAATTAAGTTAGTATTACAAAGTTTTATCTGAAAATTATTTCTTATAATTTTTTGGGAGGTAGGCCTAAAATTATACTTCCCTGTCTTCTATGTAAATAATAGCCATTTTACCTAATATAATTATTATTCTATAAAATCTGAAATTGTTATAATTGTCAATTCTCACTTATTTTATGGCAATTTAGTATACTAATGATGGTTTTTTAATATAATTCAGTTGTATATGACTCCCCTTCTGATAAAGTTAGTGAACCTATTTCAGTTTCAAATGGTATTTCATTAGACAATCAAATAATTTTACTCATATAATGACCATATCTTTAGAAAGCCTTATTTACATAGTATTTAATATGTTGGGTGTATCTTGCCTAAATATTGTCAGTTTGACTGGTTTATAAGATTAGGTTTATTAATTATTCTGCATTTTAACTTTATTATATTGCCTAGATTTGAATTGTGGCTATTTGCAGAATGTTTTACTAATGTAATTATTTTATTTCCTTCTCTGACTTCTGACTCTGATATATTTGATTACAAATTAGTTCTCTGATCTGGCATAACAGTAATTATAGATTATACAATTAAAATATAACACCCAGATATATAAAACTGGTGTTCTTAATAACATTGTTTTGGTATATCACCAAATAACATAATAAAAAGTATTTCTACAACATTGGAATGATATCTAATTTTAGATAATGCATTCCTAAATTAACATGAACAATAAAATAACAATTATAATACTAATATTTCTTATGACTAACCCTTATTTATCTAAATGTTATATGTAATAGGAACCTAACATCCTGGTTCCATATATAATTGTTAACACCTTCTATAAACTTCTTCATAAACAGTTTGTTCTGTAGTTCCCCATTTATAAAATTTATACCCCCTCTTAAAGTATACCCCTAGCTACCTAAGTTATATTCCATTCTATGGAATGTTCTTATCGCTTTAGTAGCTTTTATTTAGTAATATTACTACTTCATTATCAAAGTAGGCACTGTTCACAAAACTTAAAGTTTGTTACTATGTACTGCAACTCATGTACCCTTTTAAAGTTTATTATTTATAATTTGATCACTTGCACTTGTCTATGGTGAATTATCAATATATTTACTAGTCTTTTTCTAGCTTTTAATATGAAATATTCAACCATGGGGGAACTGTGAAGACTTGTCTATACAAACTAAATAATAACTTTTTGAATGCACTAATATTTAATACTACTAACACTTTTAGTTTTTGTCAGTTTTACAGTGATATGGTTTTTTAATGTGTTATACTTTCTTTTCTGGGCATTCATTGATTTTGGGGTTTTTTGGGGGTTCTTTCCCTATGGGGTTTTTGTTTTATATGGGTCGTCTTAATTATTCTTCTTTCTTCTTGAGTTTGGTTATTCTTCCTTCTTCTGTAGTTTTGATTGTTCTTCCTTCTTCTGTCTTCAGTAGCTTTGATTGTTCTTCTTTCTTCATTCTTCAGTAGTAGTAGTTTTAATTAGTCTTCCTTCTTCTTTCTTCAGTAGATTTAGTTTGTTCTTCTTTCTTCAGTAATAGTAGTTTTAATTATTCTTCTTTCTTCTGTCTTCTGTATCTTTGATTGTTCTTCTTTCTTTATTCTTCAGTAGTAGTAGTTTTAATTAGTCTTCTTTCTTCTTTAGTTCTAATTATTCTTCTTTCTTCTGTCTTCAGTAGTAGTAGTTTTAATTATTCTTCCTTCTTCTGTCTTCTGTATCTTTGATTGTTCTTCTTTCTTCTTTAGCTTTGATTGTTCTTCTTTCTTCTGTCTTCAGTAGATTTGGTTTTAATTATTCTTCTTTCTTCTGTCTTCAGTAGCTTTGATTATTCTTCTTTCTTCATTCTTCAGTAATAGTAGTTTTAATTATTCTTCTTTCTTCTGTCTTCTGTATCTTTGATTGTTCTTCTTTCTTTATTCTTCAGTAGTAGTAGTTTTAATTAGTCTTCTTTCTTCTTTAGTTCCAATTATTCTTCTTTCTTCTGTCTTCAGTAGTGGTAGTTTTGACTATTCTTCCTTCTTCTGTCTTCTGTATCTTTGATTGTTCTTCTTTCTTCTTTAGCTTTGATTGTTCTTCTTTCTTCTGTCTTCAGTAGATTTGGTTTTAATTATTCTTCTTTCTTCTGTCTTCAGTAGCTTTGATTATTCTTCTTTCTTCATTCTTCAGTAATAGTAGTTTTAATTATTCTTCTTTCTTCTGTCTTCTGTATCTTTGTTTTTTCTGGTCTGGTTTCTTTGACGGGGTATATTAATTGCCTGCTTCTATCTTTCCTGGGTAATTTTGTTATTATTATTTTTAGTCTTCTGGGTTTTTTAAATTTGTATTATATTATATTATTTGCAGAAATTTTCTTTATTCAACCTTTCTTGTGAATATATTATTAAACAGTGCATTTTAATTAATTCTCATCTGGATATTCCATATATTAGAGCTTTATTAATGATCATTGAGTAATGTATTTGTGTGGATTATCTGTCATGCTACAGATTGCTCTCTTCCAGAAGTGATTAGTTCAGATCATACTTAGTTTGTCTGAAATAATTGCTTATGACATTATATTATAAATTATATTTCTTTACTTCCTTCACATTTCTAAAAAATTTTTTCTCCCATATTTTTGAGCTTATCTATATTTCATTATTAACTGGATTCTTACTGATAGTAATAGTCATCTGAGGTTCGTTATTTTTTATTTTTCCATTTTCTTCTTAACTCGTTTCTTTATCCTTGGGATATTTATTCCCTAAAATTCTCTAACACGTTAGCTGGGGCAGTGTCCAGAGGGGCTCTGTAGGCATCTCACTCTGCTGGCCATACTACGTCATTTATTGATTACAGAGGTAAATCATCTCTGACCAATACATAATAATACTGCTGGACTTATCTCAGACAGTCATTAATAAAATTATATAAGAATAGTCCACCTTATGACTATATAAAAAAAAAATTAAATATCTTTGGATATTTCACTTCGTATACGAACAGATCTATTAATATTTCTATCTTAGTGAATCTCTATCTCAGTTATTTTTCTCAATGGTTAGCTCTGCTGGCATTTTATTTCTCCTTGTGGTTGGAAGCTGGTATAATATAATCATCACTTATTATTCAGTGTAAAGTTTTTAATTCTCTGTCATTTTTTGACTGTTATCACAATCTCCTTCTGGTCATTGGTAGCATATATTTTGTATTATATTTTTGTTCCTTTCTTAATTCTTGTGAATCGTTCCACTAGTATTATGTTTTTTCAATTACTCTTTTAATTGTCTTTCTAATAACTGACATTTATTGTATGATCATCTTTTTCATATGGATTTATTTATATATAGTTTTTCCTTTCTTTTTCAAAATTTTATTTTGCTCTTGCTTTTTATCCAAATGCACTCTTTATTATTAATGTCATATGTTTAATATCTCTGTTTATTTGACATAAAATTCTCATTAATTTCACTTCACAATAAGTTTATTCATTTAAATGGTATCAGTGGTTTGTATTGCCATTTCTTTATTCTGGAAAGTTTTTCAGAATTGGTCCCATATATAATTGTTTGTAATGTTATCCAAATTCTTTTTCTCCTTGTTCATTTCTAAAAGTTGTTTTTAAAATAAGGTAGTAAATTGTTTTTACTTGGGTTTTTGAATTTTGATGATTTAATTCAAAATTCATTTTCTCTTTGATTCATAAATTGTTTCCTAAATGGTAGGCAGTAAGTAGTCATTACTTCATTTTTGAATTTAGTGGTTTAATTCAAAATTCATTTTCTTTTGTCCATAAATTGTTTTCTAAATAATAGGTAGTAAGTAGTCATTACTTCATTTTTGAATTTTTACTTACTTCTTCTATACCTTCCATTATTCATAATATTTTTTCATGGATGCCTGGTTATATACTCCCTTTATCCGGTCTGAATCGATCTCCTTTATCTCATAGGTATTGTTATTTTTCACATTGGATATTATATATGGTCCTGTGTATAATAGTAATAATTTTTTCGTTATTCCTTCCAGTGTGCTGGGAAGTTCACGATTTCTTAACAAAATTTTTTCTCCCTTCCCATATATTATTACTTTGCCACTGGCCTTTTGATATTTATTCTGCCGTTTTAACTGGTCTTCTGCCACCTTGTTGAAGAATTTAGCTTTATCAAATCTGTACACATGGCTACTGGGGAACTCGAGGATATCTGTGATCTCTCGTGGGGGTGGTTTCTCGTACATAGCAGAATATGGGGTTATCCCTATAGCTGGATGGTAAGCTAAGTTGAGGAATTCCTCCGTGGCTTCTAAATAGGCTTGCCACCTTTTTTGTTGATGGTGACAATAAGTCCTGAGGATCCTCCCCACTTCTCGCAACACCCGCTCTGCCGGATTACTGCTCGGATGGTAGACCGAGGTTTTGTATGTACGAATGCCCATTGACAATAACGTATCCCTCCAAATTACCCCTTTGAACTGAGTTCCATGATCAGTAATGATCGAAGATGGTTTCCCCAGGTGTGGGATATATTGTTCAGTTAGTATCCCCAGAATTTTCCTGGTAGTCGCTCGGTTAGTAGGGTATAGCTTAATGTATTTGGTGAAGTGGTCCATTATGATGGTTAGGTACCGATATCGGTGTCGACCTCCACTACGGGGAAATGGTCCGCAGATATCGAGGAACACCTTCTCCAATTTCGCTTTGGAAGTGATTGGGATCATCACACCTTCCTTCTTCTCATTATTAGTTTTTACCAGCTGGCAGATCTTACAACTCTTTATATACATTCGGACCTTTCTATTGATGTTTTTTATATAGCAGCTCTCCTCCAGAGCTTTTATTACCTTGAGGGCGCCCATATGCCCGTAACGTATATGGTAATTCACTATCAATTCCTTTTCGATCTGTGTCGGGACCACTACCTTCCAGATCTCTTCCTTCAAAGATGTTTTAATGAACAGTATTTGTTTATTCATCTGGTAATATATAGTAACGGTTTCATCTCCATCTTCTAGCCGAAGTCTGAGGTTTCTCAATTTTGGGTCCGCTTGTTGGTGGGTACTCATGTTGGTTAATATTGTTGTTAAATCGGCTCTGGTGCTAAGAAGATGATATATTTTCAGCACGCTTTCTTTCTCCCCTTCGAAAGTTTGTTCCTCCACATTGACCCGGGATAATACGTCCGCTACTATATTTTTCTTACCAGGGATGTACTCCCATTGTAGATGGTATTCTTGAAGGGCAAGTATCCACCTCGTTAGTCTGCCATGGTTCAGTTTGCAGCTTTTTAAGAATGAAATAGATTTATGGTCAGTGCGGACAGTCACAGGGTATCCCAAAATGTAAGTGCGGAACTTACCGCAAGCGAATACCACACTCAGTAATTCTTTTTCCGTTACCGTGTAATTCCTTTCGCAGTGGTTCAAGGATCTGCTTGCGAAGCTAATTACTTGAGGTTGACCCTTCTCGTCCTCCTGATACAGTGTTGTTCCCAGGCTGATGTTGCTGGCATCGCAGTTCATGAAGAACGGTAACTTAAAGTTTGGGTGGCGAAGTATTATCGTATCCAGAAATTTGTCCTTAATTTGTTGGAAAATCCCCTCTTGTTCCTTACACCATACCCATTTGTTTTTAGATGATAATTGAGGTTGGAACCTCGCGGTCAACTCAGAATATTGTTCCTGGAACTTTCTATAATAATTGCAGAGTCCCAGGAATGACTGCAATTGCTTCCTGTTTTTGGGTGCCGGGAATTTCTGGATGGCTTCTACCTTTTCTGCCGACGGTGAGATTCCTTGATCGTTTAAGTTAAATCCGAGGAATTGCACTTCTCGGGCGATAAATTTGGATTTTTCCAACTTCAGTGTGACGTTACTGGCAGATAACTTCTCAAGCACATGCTCCACACGGTAACAGTGTTCCTCCCACGTTTCAGATGTTATAAGGAGGTCGTCAACGTACACTGTTGTAAACTGAAGGGCTTCTTGTCCCAATATCTGGTCCATGCAGGTCACAAAGATGGCAACTGAGTTTACCAATCCGAAGGGCAATCTTTTGAATTGGTAATTGCGCCCTTCGAATATGAAAGCCAGATATTGGCGACTCCGTGGGTGCAACTCTACCTGCCAGTATCCGCACACCGTATCCCAAGTGCTGAAGTATTGGGTACCATGGAAGCGTTTCAAGATCTCCTCAATCTCACCGGGCGAGGTTCTATCGTTAACGATTTTCTTGTTAATTTCCCGTGCATCCAAACAAAGCCGGACTTCGCCGTTTTTCTTGGGAATTGCGACAATAGGGCTGGTGTATGGGGATTGGCTATGTTCTATTATATCATTATTAATCATACGATTGATTTCCGCTCTTACTGCCTCTTTTCGAGAATGTGCAATAGGGTAGGACTTCCTATTAAATTCTACTGTATCCCGGAATTGAAGGGTACATTGATAGTTTCTAACCTTGCCTGGCTCATCGGAAAATACTGAGCGGTACTTCTCATAAATTTGTATCAATTGATTCGCTTGAGTATTGGGTAATTTTTCTCTATTAATTCCGCTTCGGAAATCTCTTATCTCCTGTATTTTCTGATACCATAAATCTTCGTCGGTAGTTTCATATACTATATTATTGGAAATAGTGTTAGTATTTGTATGATTTATACTACGTATTTGCTGGTGGATACTGCTGGGAAGTGTTATTTCACTACCGACTAAATCGGCTGTCCAGGTTATATCTCCGGTAAAGAGTGATACCTTCTCCATTCGTAAATCAATAATAGCCGAGTTCCTTCTCAGTACATCACATCCCACTAATATGTTGAAAGGTAATCCTGCTGCAATTAAGAAGACCATGTTCATAGCTATACCCTTACTAACGACATTCAACGATACTTGTTTTCTAATTGTCTTGTTTTGGCGACCAGTGGCACCGATTAATGCAATGTTATTTATAGGTAAGGTTGGCAATAACTTACCACAATTTCCTTGGATTCTCTCCAATTCTGTTGTATTAATTATGGATACATTCGCACCGGTATCAATCATTAGTTGTGCGAATGTTCCTTCAACTTCTGCATTAATGTATATTATTTCATTATTTATTATAGGGAGGCGGGCGTTGTCCTCCTCCAGTAATTCATTTCTAATATTTTTCAAGTAATTACATCGAATGATTGTAATTTTATTGGGATTATTTACTATCGGCAATTCATTTACATACCCAGGCGATAGAAGCAGCAAAAGGTCCTTATTGTTTATTACTGCCTCCTCCCGTTTAAATTCTCCTCATCTTGGTTATTGGAAGGACCAATAGAGGCATCAGTAGGGAAACCTTGAGTTGGTTCCAGCCTTTCCGTTCTCGGTTCGTAGGTTTGTTCTCTATTTGTACGCCGCTCCGGGTCATCCAGGCTAGTACTTCGCCTCGGCAGATTATAACTAGAGTGGTCCCGTTCTCGGCTGCGGTTTAGATCTTCGTACTCGCGTACTCTGCTCCACCGTTGCTGGTTATACCGGCGGTGGTTGTTTCCTTCCGCCCGTATAAAATTTACCCGGGGTCGGGAGAACCTATTGTTGTTGTTATTCTGATTAGGGTAACCCCTATTGTTATTGTCAAATCGCTCGGTGTGATTTGCAGGATTGTTGTTTCTTGGTCTATTCATATAATTATTCGGGTAATAATTACCTCGACTTCCGGAGAGCCCGTTATTATTTCTGTTATTATTTGGGTTTATATTTCCATGGTTATTATTGTTGTTGTTACCATTCGTGGGATGTTGATTATGGTAGTTCGGGTTATATCTATTTCCTTGGTACCCACTGTTGACCGGTTGACTATTATTGTTTGATGACGGATTATTTCGAACTTCCGGCCGCTCGTTCCTTCTTCGGCTCTGCCTGTAGTATTCTTCATTCTCATAGTTCTCCAATAGCTCCGTCATCGCCTGTATGGTCTTTATCTGACTACCTCTTCGAGCTCTTATGACCTCCTCGTCGTAATGATAAGAGAGCTTGTTCATCAGGCATTCCTCTGGTATGGCTGGTTCCAGGTGCTTGGCCAGGCACACCTTCCCAAGAAAGTACGCAGTCATGGTACTGCCAAACTGAGTTCTATATCGGCCATTGCAGATGTTGTCCCTTATTAAATTCTGGGTGGTCTCTGACCAATACTTAGACTTAAACAAACTTTTGAACTGTGGATAATCGGTTATTTCGCTCCTGTTCGCCATCCACCAATTATCTGTCATATCACGGAACGATTCGTCTAATAGTTCACGATTATTGGACCATCGATTACTTTTATGTTTGGCCATATATTCTTCGATACGGGCCAAGAACTCCATTGGCTTCCTTTTATACTGGCGAAAGTTAAGCCATTCTCTGTTCTCGTTTATTGGGATATTAGTAAAGCTGGTTGGTCGGCTCCGAATTGCTTCCATGTCCTCCTGGTTCTGTCTCACTTGACCAGTGATGTTAGTCATTGCTTCCTCCATTCCGTCGCATCTTTCGGTAATTCGAGTTCGTACCTTGCTGAGTTCTTCCTGGCTTTCCCTTCGGTTTTCTTCCGCCTTCTTGCGAGTAGACTCTTCAAGATTTGTGACCTTTGTGTTCACCACTTCCTTGAACTCTTGTACCTCCACTTCCGTCATTCGACATCTTCCATCAACTTCTCTTATCTGTTGATTTATAGTTATGGTTTCGTCTTCCAGCCTTTTGGTCATAGATTTCTTGTTTTCCATGAGTTCCTTGTTCATTTCTTTTCTCAATAGCTCCATTCGTTCGTCTAATTTGTCGAGATTCTCCTGGTTCACTTCCCGTAATTCTTCCCGTAACAGTTGGTTATCTTCTCTTAACTCTTCCCTTAATTGTTGATGATCACTTTCGATTTTCTTATTGGTTTCTTCCATCTTTTCTTCCAAATTCTTCTTATTTTCTTCCATTTTCCTTTCCACCTTTTTACTGGTTTCCTCAATTCTCTTATTGGTCCTTTCGATTTTACGGCCCAATTCTTCTTTTGTTTCTTGGTTGTCCTTCTTCAATTCTTCCCTTAAAGATTGGTTATCATTCTTCAAATCTTCTAATCTTTTATTATTTTCTTCTGTAGTAGTATCCATTTTCTTACTTAATTCTTCCTTGGTAGCTTGGTTGTCCTTCTTCAATTCTTCCTTTAACGATTGGTTATCATTCTTCAACTCTTCTTTTGTTGCTTGGTTGTCCTTCCTTAAGTTTTCTTCCATCTTCTTGCTGTTTTCTTCCATTCTCATGAACATTTCCAATAATTTGTCCATTTTACTTTCTTCTGTAGTCTTAGTTTTATCTATCTCCTGGTCTTGGACATGGACATCCCCTGTTTGAGTGGGTACTTCGGGTTGTTTCTCTGGTGGTGCTGGTTGTTGATGTTCTACCCGTTCAAGTATCTTTTCCACGTCCTCCACTGGGGTCGCCTCCTTATCCTCCATCTCGAGTTCTTTCTCGGCCTCCGCCGCTCTCTTCTTTGATGTGGCACGACGCATTATTTTCCCTGATTCCCTGGCTGGGTAACCGCTGCCAAGCTGAATTAGGAATTGGGTAAGTAATTACCGCCTTTCAACCCCTAATTACAGCCCTTTAGTTGGACGCCATTTTGTAATATAATGTGTAATTACAAATTATAATTAAATTTATAAAGTGTTGCTTGTATGGTATTCTGCGGTAATCGAGCCCCACAAGTTGGGTTCGCCAAATTTTGTAATATAACTGTGAATGAGTGGGTATAATAAAATAAATAAAAGGTTGATGTATGTAGATTGTGCTCTCCTGTAAGTCCCACTGGTTGTGCTAGCTGATTTTGTAATACAACCCTACTATAATTGTAATTGTATAGTGTTCTGGTATAATATTATCCAGGATAATTTTTATGGTGTGTATGTTCAGTAGTGACGTTCCGCTCTGGGAATCGTCGATTTGGTAAAGTTCCTGGTCTTTGTTATTGGTAATTGGGATGTTATTACCATCAATTAAATAAAGTGTATTTTGCTGTGTAGCAAATTGAAATAAAATATAAATTTAACATTTATATTTATATAAAAAAAAAAATAATTTCGGAACAAATATTTTCGAAGTATTTATGTGCTTAATAATAGGAATAAATTGAGGTTGTGGATCGTAATTATAATTATAATAGTAAGGTGTTTAATTTGGTAATAAATTTCTGTTCGGTAAATTTGTTAAAAAGATAATCCAATTAACTTCAAGTTAGGCGAAAACGGCTCTCTTCTTCTTACTCTTGAAATGTTGTAGTTTCGCATATACTGCCTTTAAAGATTATCTATTTTTCTTGGTTAATTAATGATTATGTCCTTTTATAAGAGAAATCAACTCCAATTTACCAAAAAACAGACAAATACGTTTATTAAATACAATAATAAGGTTGGTCGATTAATTAATCGAAGTTACAAGCCATATCGAGTTCTTGCTCAGGTCGGTCGATATTAGAAGTTTTACAATTGTATTATTTAAACAGGTTCTTTGAACGGTTATTTATATAAAAAGCCAGAGAAGGTCAGGGACATGAAAGTATAACACTTACAATTCAAAAAAGGTCTTAAATTTAAACAATATACTGGTAATTATTAATAATAAAAGTTTATATATAATTTTGTTCAAACCAGAAAGCAGCGTAGTCGTCTCTAATTGAGGTGACGGAATGGGATCAGAATGGCTGCCTGACGCATGCGCGTTGAAAGCTTCTAATGTAAACAACGTACTTGTTGAGATAATATGTCCCTTCTTTGGTTAAATGTTCTTCACTACGGTATATGATCTTCTGGGGTATAGTTTATTGTCACTGTTGTTAGATGGAAACGTACACTTGGTGTAAAAATGTTGTTAAATAAGTATATCAACTGGTGTTTATGTGTCAGTTAACCTCGAATTTTCACTTGGTGTTTGATGCGATTTCAGTGTTATTTCAATGTAATTGGTTATATGTGATTTCGTTTATAGGTGTTATGTAGTTCGTGGGTCAACTTCACCACTTCACTTTCATTAAAATAGTTAAAAATTTAATTTACATAAAATGATTCAGAACTCCGTTGTAGCATAACGTCCATTAAAGGTTGGTTCAAACAAATATTCACGAGAAGTGCTCTCTTCGAGGTATAATAATGAACTGTCTGTATTTTCATCATCTCATGAAAATCTTAGCCTATATAATATAGTTCAGACATTGTTAAAAATTGCCATAACTTCCGACACGTTTTAAAATAGTACACTATGTTCATAAAATAAATTCGTTATTAGTTAACTGTTTGCAATATAAAATACATATTCGTTTTCACTATTCTATTCTACTTATTTTGATAGTAATTAAGTTAGTATTACAAAGTTTTATCTGAAAATTATTTCTTATAATTTTTTGGGAGGTAGGCCTAAAATTATACTTCCCTGTCTTCTATGTAAATAATAGCCATTTTACCTAATATAATTATTATTCTATAAAATCTGAAATTGTTATAATTGTCAATTCTCACTTATTTTATGGCAATTTAGTATACTAATGATGGTTTTTTAATATAATTCAGTTGTATATGACTCCCCTTCTGATAAAGTTAGTGAACCTATTTCAGTTTCAAATGGTATTTCATTAGACAATCAAATAATTTTACTCATATAATGACCATATCTTTAGAAAGCCTTATTTACATAGTATTTAATATGTTGGGTGTATCTTGCCTAAATATTGTCAGTTTGACTGGTTTATAAGATTAGGTTTATTAATTATTCTGCATTTTAACTTTATTATATTGCCTAGATTTGAATTGTGGCTATTTGCAGAATGTTTTACTAATGTAATTATTTTATTTCCTTCTCTGACTTCTGACTCTGATATATTTGATTACAAATTAGTTCTCTGATCTGGCATAACAGTAATTATAGATTATACAATTAAAATATAACACCCAGATATATAAAACTGGTGTTCTTAATAACATTGTTTTGGTATATCACCAAATAACATAATAAAAAGTATTTCTACAACATTGGAATGATATCTAATTTTAGATAATGCATTCCTAAATTAACATGAACAATAAAATAACAATTATAATACTAATATTTCTTATGACTAACCCTTATTTATCTAAATGTTATATGTAATAGGAACCTAACATCCTGGTTCCATATATAATTGTTAACACCTTCTATAAACTTCTTCATAAACAGTTTGTTCTGTAGTTCCCCATTTATAAAATTTATACCCCCTCTTAAAGTATACCCCTAGCTACCTAAGTTATATTCCATTCTATGGAATGTTCTTATCGCTTTAGTAGCTTTTATTTAGTAATATTACTACTTCATTATCAAAGTAGGCACTGTTCACAAAACTTAAAGTTTGTTACTATGTACTGCAACTCATGTACCCTTTTAAAGTTTATTATTTATAATTTGATCACTTGCACTTGTCTATGGTGAATTATCAATATATTTACTAGTCTTTTTCTAGCTTTTAATATGAAATATTCAACCATGGGGGAACTGTGAAGACTTGTCTATACAAACTAAATAATAACTTTTTGAATGCACTAATATTTAATACTACTAACACTTTTAGTTTTTGTCAGTTTTACAGTGATATGGTTTTTTAATGTGTTATACTTTCTTTTCTGGGCATTCATTGATTTTGGGGTTTTTTGGGGGTTCTTTCCCTATGGGGTTTTTGTTTTATATGGGTCGTCTTAATTATTCTTCTTTCTTCTTGAGTTTGGTTATTCTTCCTTCTTCTGTAGTTTTGATTGTTCTTCCTTCTTCTGTCTTCAGTAGCTTTGATTGTTCTTCTTTCTTCATTCTTCAGTAGTAGTAGTTTTAATTAGTCTTCCTTCTTCTTTCTTCAGTAGATTTAGTTTGTTCTTCTTTCTTCAGTAATAGTAGTTTTAATTATTCTTCTTTCTTCTGTCTTCTGTATCTTTGATTGTTCTTCTTTCTTTATTCTTCAGTAGTAGTAGTTTTAATTAGTCTTCTTTCTTCTTTAGTTCTAATTATTCTTCTTTCTTCTGTCTTCAGTAGTAGTAGTTTTAATTATTCTTCCTTCTTCTGTCTTCTGTATCTTTGATTGTTCTTCTTTCTTCTTTAGCTTTGATTGTTCTTCTTTCTTCTGTCTTCAGTAGATTTGGTTTTAATTATTCTTCTTTCTTCTGTCTTCAGTAGCTTTGATTATTCTTCTTTCTTCATTCTTCAGTAATAGTAGTTTTAATTATTCTTCTTTCTTCTGTCTTCTGTATCTTTGATTGTTCTTCTTTCTTTATTCTTCAGTAGTAGTAGTTTTAATTAGTCTTCTTTCTTCTTTAGTTCCAATTATTCTTCTTTCTTCTGTCTTCAGTAGTGGTAGTTTTGACTATTCTTCCTTCTTCTGTCTTCTGTATCTTTGATTGTTCTTCTTTCTTCTTTAGCTTTGATTGTTCTTCTTTCTTCTGTCTTCAGTAGATTTGGTTTTAATTATTCTTCTTTCTTCTGTCTTCAGTAGCTTTGATTATTCTTCTTTCTTCATTCTTCAGTAATAGTAGTTTTAATTATTCTTCTTTCTTCTGTCTTCTGTATCTTTGTTTTTTCTGGTCTGGTTTCTTTGACGGGGTATATTAATTGCCTGCTTCTATCTTTCCTGGGTAATTTTGTTATTATTATTTTTAGTCTTCTGGGTTTTTTAAATTTGTATTATATTATATTATTTGCAGAAATTTTCTTTATTCAACCTTTCTTGTGAATATATTATTAAACAGTGCATTTTAATTAATTCTCATCTGGATATTCCATATATTAGAGCTTTATTAATGATCATTGAGTAATGTATTTGTGTGGATTATCTGTCATGCTACAATATATTTTTTTTTTAAGACTATTTGGGAAAATCTTAATAGTTACAAAGACATTAATAATAATGTACTAATTAAAGAACAAATTCAATTTAAGACAAATGCTTTATTTAACATCGTACATTTATTGGAGTAATAAAACACTGAATATGTAATGAATGGCTGACTTCATTAGCAATCAAAAACAGAATCGAGGTAAAATCGATTGTCCGTTAACTATATTGTAAGCAAAAAATACAATTACAATTCAAAAAAGCTTTTGTAGATACAGAATAATTTCTGTGAAACGTGAGTCACGTAAAAATAAACCTAGTGACAGTGTATTTACGTATTTGAAGATATCACATGGGAGACTTCCAGGAAACTCAACAAGTTAGTTATAAAGGAATAATGGACAACAAAATTGTACAGTAATCTATAATATTAACTTAACCTATCTTAAATTTTATAGTTAATTTAAATCAAACTAATATTATGATTAAATTAATTTATCCTAAACTATCATAAAAATGGTGGTTCATGGTGCCATTATTTTACATTGTTACCTTTATATTGAAAAACAAAACAAATTCTGTTAAAAACTTTTCCAACTACCCCAACTTTAAAAATCAGTCCTTTTTTTTGTTGATCTGCCTTTCCTTACTCTCCCCCCCCCCATTTTTACACTCTCGTTCTCTCACAGGCTCACGGTAATTTCCCAGTGTACTGAACAAGGCGTATTACATCTTTGTTACCCAAATTCTCATACTCAATAGTTTAGTTTGGTTACTTATCTGTGTAGACCTATGGTTGGTGCTCTAATTGTGGTATTATCCAGCAGTGAGTTGCTGTGTCCTTTCGTGCAGAACGTGTGGCTGTATTTTTGTCATTTCGAACTTCATTCGTACAACCCTTTGGCGGGCTTCAGTTACCGTGTTTTGGGTCTGTTCTGTTGGGTAGCTGGACGAAAAATGACTATAATGATTTTAAAAAGTTTTAATCCCTTTTTACTGGATGAGACACTACGGACAATATTTTACTCCGCCGTTTACATTTTACTACCTGGGCATGACCTTTGTAATTGAGATACGGTCGATGTCGTCTTGGGACTTGCCTGAACGCGTGGCTAGGCGTCCCATAGCTCGGAACTCTCTCACTCTGCTCGTCTTTTCCGCTTACTCCCTTGGAAACTTAGCAGTTTCAACTCCTTAGACGCAAGACTCATAAGCGTGTGAAAATACGTTTTTAACACGTAAACTTTTTAGAATCTACGCATTGTCCTAGGCACAAGTCACGTGGTCCAGTGTTCTGTTTCATATACTCGTATGAAATCTTGCCTCTGTGTTGTGATGTTTAAAACACCCCATTACAATACATAATAAGAAATGTAAATATCTCAATTAAATTTGGTACTCATGTTACAATTATTGTTCTTTCAATAATAAGAAGCACGATCATTTTGTAACCTCATCTTTTAAAATGGCGACCAAATTTAATTTTTGATCACTATTAGCTCAATGAATATTACATTTATCAATTTATGGTTTACTAATAAAATGTTAATCACCGTATTATAAATTAGGGACACCTTGTTTGTTTTAATTTGATACTAAATAACCAAGTTATGGTGGAAAAAGTCCATACATTAATTATTCTAAACTCATGAGTTTTTGTGCCGTACTTCAATTCCTCTAGTAGAGGAAAATTGTATTTAAAGATACTGCAGTTTTTGTTCAAATTAACAAAGTAACAATAATTATAACAAAGTAGAGGATCGACTATAATAAAAATAATAAAGTTTTACTAATTTAAATTTAACTGTTTACACTTCATAGTTTAAATCATAACAGAACTACCTATAAATGCGTAACATCTACAACGAGTACAACCCATTTACTCAAAGAGAGAGACCGCCATTTGTGTTGTTTTCTATACAGAATTTGAAGTGTGATATGAAATAATTTTATCATAAATTTACACAGTCTGTTACTATCGTCCCTTTAAAGCAAATAAAGTGACCAGAGTTGGTAATATTATCTTGCACTACGACACACAATACTTCCACTCTATAAATTTCAAGCATATTTCTGATCAATACTTTCTACTGCAGTGTAACTTCTTTTCTTTGTGCGATAAAATGTTTCAAAGTGCCTCGGGCAGCCAGTTACAACAACTTTTTAAGAATATTAAACTTTTATCACTGTACTGCTTGCCATTTCCGCTTTCACGAAAAACTTTTTTACCCTTCGTTTATATCAGTGTTTCCTACTGTTAAAAACTATGCCAGGTCTACCGATAAAAAATATATAAATTATTAGATAGGTTAGGTTAGAAACGAAGAGTATTTGTTAATACCTGTCCTTGTCTTTCCCGGTGGTATTGTTTTTCAATTAAATTATTACTAATGGAAAATTACACACCTTTACAAAGTACACATTACGGGGTTCTTACAATTCTTTAGTTAAGCTATTATTTTTGATCCTTTGTATTTAACGAGTTATTTTGTAAGGTTAAATACACAATTCGCAAGATAATTCTGTACTAATTGTTAATGACATATTACCTTAAAAAATTGTATATTTGCAGAAATAATGAGGTCGTTTTCATTACAATGGTTCAGTATGCCCCTTGTGTATTCTACCACCGCGACATATTTTTGCAAAAATTTATAGCAAGTGTTTTAAAATGTCCAAATTTCCTGCTTCTTTATTGTAGGCCTATAACGTTTTAAAAACAACTTTAGTTTTATTTGTAATCGTCTGTAAACCTTTTAAGTATGTATGCGCCAGTTTCTAGAGACTAGCATCACAATAGGTGTAAATACGCGTATAAATGGCAATGTTGTTGCCAGGGTGATTCAAAAGGGTTTCTCAGTTTTAAGAAAGCATAGATTTAAATTCAGTTTTTATAAATTTAAATAAAAACTATCGTACGTTTAATTTTCCTTGCTGTCTTTTTAAATTGCATGTGTGTCTACAAAGTAATGTGTAATAAAAACTGCTTATGTTTTGTTTTAATAATATCTCTAAAGAAAGTTTTGTAGACTTAATCCTAATGTCACAGAAGATTTGTCAGTTTCCTGTAGGACTTCCATGTAATATATTCAAGTAGGTTTATTTTCACCTGATGCAAGTTTCACGTAAATTATTCTGTATGTTCAGAGGTTTGTTTGAATTGTATTTGAATGTTTCGATTACAAAATAATCAACGGATAATCGATTTTACTTCGATTTAATTTTCGATTGTTTTAATGTTTATGTAGTCATCTATTTATTATATGTTTAATGTTATTTATTATTTAATAATAGGATTATTATTAATATTAATATTAATATTATTATTATTATTATTATTATTATATAATATTATTAGAATATAAAAATAAACATTACAATAAATATTAAAATACATAAACTAAACATTCAATTAGAAGTCAAACAAATATCTGAAGATACAGAATAATTTCTGTGAAATGTGCGTCACGTAAAATATACCTACTTTCAGTGTATTTTTTTTAAATATATTATATATGTGTGTGTATATACATTTATATATTTATAAGGACACATAAAGTACATTATAATCACTGATGGGGGGGGGGGGTCATCGTGTTCAGTGTGTTTGTTTAAATTTAACAAATGAAATGTAAGAAATTTTAAAATTCGTGTCTGTCAGTTACAGAAAATTTGCAGACATGACGTAGTAGGAAGTTTTAAAAAAGACAACTCACCACACTATTAAATGAGAATGTGGTAGATATGCTAATATATGCTGAAATGTAAATACCGTACTAAGTGTACAGTTCGCAAATTAGTTTTCCATGTTATGCAGGGATAAAAAGATCATACTGTGATTTGAGATACACATTAAACAGGTTAGCGGTAGATGTCGAACAAAATTTTCATCGTATATCTTTTGTCATAGATTAGACAACACTGCCTGTCTCGGAAACCATCTCATCGTCGGAAGCCCTATACAATACAATACCCTGTGGGTTTATAATGCAAGGCAAGTTTACGAAGGCAATCATTCAAAGGCTTATCATTAGTTTCCTTTGCCAAACTGGGCATTTAACTACGCTTTTTGTATAGACATCACAATCGACAATTTTGTTGGCTTCTGCAAAGTGAATTAACAGCATGAAACTAAATATCCCTATTATTTTATTATGCTTATTTTACCCTGTTACAATGGCAGCGAATTAAATAATTATTTTTTCCAGTTTTCTGAAATAATAAAGCTGTTGAACTTAATAAATGCTTGAATGACAAGGTTAATGTAACTGACAACTTACAGTTGTTGACAGCTCTAATTGCTGGTCACAATTGTTTTTTCAGTAAGTTTTTTTTAATTGTACAGTAGATGTATTTTTTACTGCTGGTATATGTGACAGATTTGAATATATCGATGTGAAATGGAGTACAAAGTTTTGCCTGAATAATGTGTTACAGGAGGAGAACAAAAGAAAACGATATGGTGTCCTTGATATAGTTTTTTACACTTGTTTAATTGTACATTTCGGTTTTCTTCCTATTTTTATATGCACTAGTTTCCCTTTAATTGTTATAGATTTACAGGCCTTCCCCAACCTTGTTTAATATATACATTGACGACGTGTTGAGGGCATGGAAATCCAGAGTGACTTCGGGAATACAGCTTAACAAATCAATTTGTATGGGTTTCCTGCTAGATGCGAATGACATAAGTTCTTATACATGGAAATTAAGATGATTACAAACTGCTATGTTTCAATTGCAAGAAGTGGGAAGACAGCACTTACTGACTATTTTAGTAAGAAAGACCAAGACCATGGTCTTTAAAGTTAAATATCCAGTAAGGACTAAGATAGTTATTAACAACAGCACTTTAGAAAAGTGAGCCGTTTCAAATATCTCAGCTGTGGAATAAACTATGAATCTGAATATGATATAAGAGAGAAGATAAATAAATTTAGGAATATTTGTGGTACGATTCATAGAATAAATAAAACAAGACACGGCATTAGGATTAAATTTTATAAACAAGTTGCAATACTTACGTTAATTTATGGAAGTGAGATGTGGGTCATGACAAAATGGACAGCGGCAAGATTCAGAGTGCTGAAATGCCGTTTCTTCGAAACACTTTAAATTATACATTGCAATGTAGAATAATGAACGAAGATATCAGAGAAGAACTTCAAGTAAAAACATAAATGAAGTAACTTCAACTTACAGAATACAATAGTGGGATCATCTGCAAAAGATGAAAGCGGCACTAAACTATAAAGCCATTGGTAGAAGAGGCGTGTATCGTCCGAAGATAGGATGGGTGCCGGAACAGGTTTATGTAACCTAATCATTGAAGAAGAAGAAGAAGAAGAAGAAGAAGAAGAAGAAGAAGAAGAAGAAGAAGAAGAAGAAGAAGAAGAAGAAGAAGAAGAAGAAGAAGAAGAAGACTTACAGCCTTAACAAAGGATATACAGGCATTGGTCAAGATTAAGGTTATGTCCCACTTCTGACGCCACTGTTACGACGGACTCACACGTTGTCATGTACAGTGGAACCAGAATAACTGACACAGATGAATTCATTTATTACAGACTTTAATTGGACTCAAAAACAATATTTATAAAGCAGCAAAGACACTCTTAAACAAATAATTTATGATACATTTGTTCAACAGACAACAATAAATGTCACCTTATTACAGTTTCGTAACAATTTGCACAGTTATCATTTTCCATTGAGACAGTCAGTCACAATAACAACACTCGCAAACTCACTCTAATATTGCCGATCTAAAACCAAACTTGGCTGCTTAAAAATACAGTAGTTATACCGCCTTGCATTGTAGAGACACACTATGCCTGCATTCCAGTAGAATAATCGATGAACCGTGTGGAAGGAGCGTCTCGAATTGTCTAAAGCTTTATATAATTATGTCTCGTTGTAAGACCTACTAGGCACTTTTGTTACTTTTAGTTCAACACAGAAATATAATCTTCAACAACCTTCAAAATATAACATACAGCCTAATGTTAACTGAGTGTAAATTATCATGCAAATGTATTTATTTTGCTACCCACGTCTGTGAATCAGTATCGCAATAAATTATGCTCTAAATAAAATTATCGGAACGACGGTCTACTTGATCGTCGTAGTTACAGCGGAAAACAAATTAAGCACAAGACACCAATTAAGTCACTAATCAATTAAACAGTTCGTAATTAACAATACAGTTTCTTACAACTTATCAAATACAAAATTGTTCACACGCAATATTTCTGAACTAATATTAAACACAATTGTACTACAATATACCGCCCGATTATAAACCACAACACTTCACTAAACACCACTTGAACGCCCACAGTAATATCGCCCGATAATAACTCGAACCGCACTGATAACATATCGCTACTATACTGAAACTTAATGCCGCTGCCGCCATGTATTTATACCTCCGCTCAAAACCAGAACGTTTTAAATTGCGTCTTAACGTCAGTGTGTGCGACGTAATTAATTTCGGCCTTGACACAGTCCGCGTGGCTGGCGGATTTGAGAAAACTCTTGCGAATGCGTTGACAGTCACGTATGTCACACACTTTAGAGCGAGATTATTCTGGCACATTCGAAAAACACGTAGACTGTTCTGTAATATTGTAATACAGCCTCCTCCTTAAGCTTGTTCGTCCCGAACTGGCAAACCGTCTCTGAAGTAATACTCGACCAGGCGATCTAGGTGTACGTCCATGCAAACGATACTTCTCCGGTTCTTCGAATTCAGTCTCGTGTGATCTAAACATTACGTTCCTAGGAATGCAAGTCTTCCTCCGAACATCACATTCCTAGGAATCCAAGTCTTCGGCTCAACCACTAGTTTTGCTGGAATCACTCCCGTTGCGTCATGTACTGATGACCTAAACACCACTGACTGATCCAAGTTTGTTTGGTTCTCGTCAAAAACCTCTTGCTTAACCTCATTTTCAGCCACTTTGCCATCGGGAGCTTCTATCAGCTCAGGAAGAAGCAAGAGTTTCGTCTCGACACCCATAGTTTGCCTTCCAATCAATTCTTTTGTCGTTACACTTATTTGTATTTCCTCTGCTTGTTCTTCCTCCATTTCCGCCTGGAATAGGAAAGGTTCCTCTTGACCAGACCTGTTGATTTCTTCTTCGGCCAATGCCACTTGCTTGATTGAATGGTTGGCAACCCCTGACGTTTTACCCATGCAAAGGTTTATCTTCCCTTGTCCAACATTCAGAACGTTCTCTCTTAAGTCCACAACAAATCCGTAGGCATTCATAATGTCCGTGACAAGAACCACTTCATCAACAATGTCTGCAACAAGTATCTGGTGGCTAAACTCGAGAAAACCCAGGCGTACAGGTATGTCTACCTTTCCTAGCACCTTGACCCAGGCTTCCAGTCACAGTCTGTATTGTACAAGAGCTAATTAGAGGCTGGCGGTTGCTAACTAAGCTAGGGCGGAAAATAGTAACTGTTGCGCCCGTGTAAACTCTAAATGATGTTGGTTTTCCTTCCACAATTCCATTAACAATCAATTTTCCACTAGCCTTATGTAGCGTGGAAACTGTGTGCTGTTCTGGGGCTTTACTTCTCCAATTGGTGCGATCACTCTGTTCTCTCGGTATCTTCTTCTCCCAAAAGTCTACCTGAAGATGACCACGTTTTCCACAGTTGTAACATTTCGGTCTTCTGTCTTTTTCAAATCGTTGCGACTCTCTTGAACTTTTGAATTGTTTGTCCGACAACATTGTTTTTCTGCTCTGCACCCATCGTAACGGCAATGTGGTACAGGCGTCTCCTGACTGCAACGTGATTGCACAAACCCATTAATGTAACGGGACGTTGACTTGGCCGCTTCAAACTCTAGGGCGTGGACAAGAGCTTCTGAGCTATTTCGGTGTCATGCCATTCGTAACACTTACTGAAGTTCACAATCTCCGATGCCATCAATGAACGTCTGCACCGCAAACCTTGTTCGAAAATCTTGTGGTGCTTCAGGACAGGCCTATCTAATTAATCTGTCGATACTTGCTTCAAACACTTGAAGACTCTCCCGTAAAGTTGTCGTCTTCTCAACTGTCGTCTTATAGTACATATCTCGCAAATGTTTAGCACCATACCGTAATTCCGAAGCTTTTGTCAATTCCGCATAGGTGTTTTGGCTGTCCGGTGGCACTTTCTGTAGTAATTCTGCCGCAGATCCTCTTAATGAGAGAACGAGTGAAACTGTCTTGTCTTTCTCTGTCCAATTATTTCCGCATGCAGCAGCTTCAAATTGGCGGAGGTACGTTGCCCAGTGGCTGCTTCCGTCAAAGGTTGGAGCTTTGACATGAACTGTCCCTACTGGAGAAAAAGTGACTTCCTCTACTGACTTAATTTCTGTGTCTTTTTCTGTGTTTATTATTGATACAGTCTGTTCAAAAGTTTGTTTTGGTTGTATCTTCAAGAACTGCTCTCTTATGTTTGCCATTGAGATTTCTAGTGCAGATATTTTATTTGACATTGCTTCTGAAATGACAGATATTTGTGTAGACTTCGATTCTTCAACACTCGAAACGGATTTTTCTACTTCAGCTATTTTTAATGCCATTAATTCTTGTACCTCCGATACTTTAGTAACTTGTTTATTAAGCTCACCTCTTAGGAGACCCAACTCTGCAGCAGTTTGTTCTTGTGTCTACTTTTGCTCCTGTATTAACTCTTTGATGTCTCCTGTCTCACGCTTCCGTTCCTCTGCCTCCTGCTTACGTTCTTCTTTTCTTCTTTGTTTTGTTTCTACCATTAGCGCTTTCTGACGTTCGTCACCCTCTACTCTTTCGTGCCTGGATTTGTCATACTGTCGTTTTTCTGCTTCTCCTCTTCCTGTCGGCGTTTTTCATCCTGTCGTTTCTCCGTCTGTAACATCACCGCTTGTAAATTTTCCATCATCTGACTGTCATACATTTTTACGATTAATTACGAATTACACTCGTCTTGTACAAAGTGTCCACTGTTTTCTCTGTTAGCGGTTCTATCCCAGTTCTGACACGACTGTTACGACGGTCTATTTGATCGTCGTAGGTACAATGGAAAACAAAATAAGTACAAAACACCAATTAAGTTACTAATCACCAGCTTTAATTTCACAGTTAAACAGTTCGTAATTAACAATAGAGTTTCTTACAACAAAGCAAATACAAAATTGTTCACATGCAATATTTGTCAACTAATATTAAACACAAATGTATATACCGCCCGATTATATAACACAACAATTCACTAAACACCACTTGAACGCGTACAGTAATATCGCCCGATAATAACTCGAACCGCACTGTAAATATAGTCGCTACTATACTGAAATTTAATGCCGCTGCCGCCATTTATTTATACCTCCGCTCAAGAACAGAACGTTCCAAATTGCGTATTAGCGTCAATGTGTGCGACGTAATTAATTTCGGCCTTGACACAGTCCGCGCGGCTGGCGGCTTCGAGAAAATCTCGCGGTTTCGTTGACAGTCACGTATGCCACACACATTAGAGCGAGATTCTTCTGGCACATTCGACAAACACGTAGACTGTTCTGTAATGTCGTAACATTATGATACGAACTATGTTACATGAAAATCGTTAAAGAAAAATTTGAACACTACTTTAGTAAATTCAACTCAATATTTTACAGAACATTCTATATGTTTCTCGTCTATCCCATCAGAGCCCAGTTGTAACGTGTGTCCAGCGTACATATTGCTGCTACTTTGAAATGAAAGACAATTACGTGACACTTATCACACATCAACCAACGACACTGTTTCAGACTTCACCGGTCCGCGCGCACTGTGTTCAAGTCAGCAAGCATTTACGTTCTAGTGTTTTCTAGTAGTGTTGGCGCCTATTATGGATTATTCTGGAACACTTGTTCTATCTATTTAAACAACGACAACTGCCGCTTAGTTGGAGTTTACGTAGCGATTTTATTCAAGTGAGTTTGGAAGCATAGTGGGCGAAGGTGTTATTGTGCCGGACTCTCATAGTTGTGTGAACACATTTTGATCGGATTATTGTACAAATTGATTATAAATTGTATATGTGAATTATTAAATCTGGTTATTAGTGATTTCATTGGTGTCTTGTAATTTGTTTTCTACTGTACCATACGACGATCAAGGAGACCGTCGTAACAATATATCAAATTCGTATTCTAAAAAAACTCGAGTTTTCTGTTTCAAGAAGATAAACCTACATGCAGATACAATAGTGTCGGATTCTTCATAGAGGATTAACAGAATATAATAACCGATGGTCGATGGTGATCCTGTAATTATGAGTTCTTGCGGCTTACTGGACTGTGAAGAATGTCAGTTAAAAGCTTTACAGAGAAATATGAGTTAATTTCGAAAATAATTGTTATAAACTTTTTTAAGTAGTAAATTATATTTTCTGTAGTAATGAAATATGTATCTCTAAAAATTTCTTATTTTGTGCCACTCAAATAATAAAAGTACTGCTTTTTGTTTAACGCAAGAGGAGTAACCAAGCAAAAAAAAAAAAAATGCAGTGTTTAGAGCGTGAAGGTGTATAAGACGAATGACAGTTAGCAACTGTCACGGATGTACTCCATTACCGTCACGTGACACATTCGTGTTGAGAATTTGATTAAGTGCTGTGCCAGCGCTTGATTGTCATTTTTCCAGCTGTCAAGCTTTTCGCACTTCCGTCAATGGAAACCGTTTGTTTAAATCTAGTTTTATAAAAACATTTTCATAACTACTCCAGACAAAATTCGGTTTTACTTTTCAACATTATTATATGATTTACAATATATTATAGTGATGTAGTTTACAGATTATTTTAATAGTATATTTGGTAGAAAAGAGTTTGATACTTTAAAAATAATTTTTATTTTCATTTTGTATTATTATTAATAATAAATAAAACTTTTCCTAATGGAATACATTTTATATTTATTTTTATATTTGTAATATTTACATTTAAAACACTTTGAACTTTGTATAACTAACGATTGATTTAAATGTTTGTAAATAGAGGTTTCATAGGTAATGTTCTTTTACAGTCTTTCGGAGTTTGTAATTGTTTATAATTAACAGAGTCATACTATCTAGAAGAGAAACCTATACAGTATCTTTACACTTTGAAGAACATTATGAGGTTATGTACAAAAGTGAATAGAAAATTTCAAACGCATGGAATTTGTAGATCAGAACCGAATATAGGGTGACGAGGACGCTTAATTCATTCTGTTATACTAAAGATTTCATTTCTTAGGGTTTCTAAATTTCTTTATTGAAAAAATGACGGTAGTTCAGTGGCAACAGGGAAATACGCGAAAATTATTAAAAACCAGGCTGTTAGGCAGTGATCGGTTGCTGTAAATACAAGTCGTCGTCGGCAACGTTTTGTATCCCAGTCTCGGGGATTTTCTTCAGGCTGCAGAAATCGACAGAGTTTTACGAAAACAGTTACGACAGATCTTAGGCCAAATGATAACCGTCACTTTTTTTCGGTGAAAGGAAAGTTCAAAGAAGAATACGTAGAAACAGATGCAAGGATGTTATAACAAGGAACATATTATTGCTGCATTTGTACGGCAGAAAATAAGAAATTTCAAACCGAGACGTAATGCAGAGTACCAGAATTGAATTCTCTTAAGCTGTAAAATTATAATTTTACTACGAGTACATCATCTATTCGGACTGCTCTCATTGTAATATTTGGCCGCATGGCGTTCTGATCAATGGAACCTGGGATCGTTCTCAGAAACTGTAGGTGGCGGTCCAACAAGCTGTGAGTGTTGAATGACCTAACAAACTTTTGTTAGGTTAGATCCTGCGACCTCGTTATTAGGTCTTGTAACAGCGTCTTTTGATCACCACTCACAACTTCTGAGGTCGATCACAGATTCCAGGGATTGAAGCGTAAGGCGAAAAAATTTAACGATGGAAGGAGTCGTAATAGAAGATTTACCTGTACGAATCACCCATCCCTTAGAGGGTTTTAAGATATAGTTGTGTTGTTGGGTTAAATTCTTCTGTGACGTATCTAGAAAGAATACGTTCTTACTGAGTTTTCTGTGTTGCCTGTGTCAATGACTTGACATTGAGTGCATACGTTTTTAAACTCTAAAATTTTGCTGCTGTGTCTTACCGTGTACTATTGTACGAGTCTCCATGTATTATTGAATCATTCCATGTATTACCAAAAATTATTATGGTATATCATATTATGGAAATATGTATTATTACCATATTATTGTATGCATGTATTATTGTACTATTGTTTATATTAATTATAATTACGGAAACATGTTTATTATAAATTTAAGTAATCTGAAACCATTATATTAATTACAACTACCGTTCAAAAGTTTTGTTTTAATTACGTATAATATACTCAACAATACTCTTATCACTATTAATTTATTATAATCTACAATAACAGATATAAGTTGTATCCGTAATTCTGCTTCCTGTTTTGTGGGACGGACGTTTTTTAATTAAATATAACAGTATTATTTATACATATATTTTCCTTGCAATATATTTAATATAATTAAACATATAACTACTAACAACTACATATACAACTAACTAATGTTAATAATTTTATTTTATGTTCAGTAAAATATAGTGTGACGAACATTGATCAATCATGACTAACTGCAAAATGCATGTTAGCTTATGGAACAAACATACTTTACAGAAAAAAACCTTTGTTGCAATGGAAACACATAGAGCAAACGTACATATAGTTATAGCATTACACATTTTTGTAACAGGCAGTAATATTTTAATTAGCTAAGGAATACTGTACGCTCTGTTTCAAAATATATGTCTTAAATTTACAGTTCCATGTTGTCGTTACGTCTTTTTCTAATCTTTCACCCTTGTAAAAGTAAAATATCTGACAATTACTAATTTCAGCCAATGTATTTTGTATGTATACGTAAACGTATTTTATTAAAAAGTACATATGCACACATTTGTAGACATGATTTAATTCATTAAATTTTAGTATGCCAAAATAAGTTTAACGTCTGTGTTAACATCACCATGACACTACCACAGGCAGGATATGTTTGCCCGACACGTTTATCAGGGAGTGTGAACGCTCGGATTCTTTAGGCCGCTTCGCATCACAATCAATGTGAAATTTAATTATAAAATGGGACCTGACACGAAGCTTTCAATTACAATTACATTGAGTACATTGAGGCGCAAGGTAAAATTAATTCCCCAGACTCTTTTGTTCAAACGTTGTTTAATTAACGGGACACTGTTCATTTCACGTTCGTTTTACGTCCCACCAATTTACACAGAGGGGCACTTTTATATGTGTGTGTGTGTGTGTGTGTGTCTGCGCGCGCACTCGTGCGCGTGTGTAATATCAATATGCTATTTTGTTGTAAATATATTCATTATTAAGTTGTTAAAATTCCTTCCCGGGTTGTTTGGCCGTGGTCCAAAGTTTTATGCAAAACTAGACGTTTCGGCAGTGCCATCGACTGCCATTTTCAGTGAAAATCGCGTTCGCTAACGTGAGGTGGTATACGTTAGTGATCACAGTACTGTGGTTAAGGCTCTTAGGCTGTTAGGCTGTTAACCACAGTACTCTCATCACTAACGTATGACCACCTCACTTTAGCGTACTCGATTCTTACTGCAGATGGCAGACGATGGCATTGCCAAAACGATTGGTTTCGTAGAAAATACTGGACCACGGCCAAACAGCTCGGGAAGGAATTTTAAAAACTTTGACTCCGGCCGTGTAACCTAACGAAACGATGTTCATTATTAGTATCACAAAATGCTAACTATATACCGGTAATAGCATTTCATTAAGTATTACTTTTTATTATTTCTGTCATAAGCTTACACGGCCGGTGTTAATATTTTCAAAATCATTGAATACTGAGCTGTTAAGCCGCAGTCGGTTGCTGTAAATACTTGTCATCGTCGGCAACGTTTTGTATCCTAAAAGATCCTCGGTGATCTTATTCAGGAGGCAAAA
Source organism: Magicicada septendecula (assembly GCA_034769895.1). Lineage (NCBI taxonomy): Eukaryota > Metazoa > Arthropoda > Insecta > Hemiptera > Cicadidae > Magicicada > Magicicada septendecula. Next base: position 343,612,960 of record CM068375.1, read on the forward strand.
AGCGACAGAGATTTACGAAAACAGTTACGGCAGATCACAGGTAGAACGAGCCGACACTTTTTCTGGTTAAAAGCAAAGTAAGGTGTGAAGAGAAATACGTAGATAGGGATGAAAGCATTACTGTGGCCTAGGAACAATTTTATCTCAAGTGCAAAATGGGGAAGAATTGGAAATAGGATATTACAGCATTAATTTCCCAAAGTAAAGAGAAATTATTGAATTATATTGAGCCGTGCGCTTGCATGGCTCCTGAAATTTATAAATCCGAAAGGAGAGTTTGTAAGGTGGACCATGCGTCTGTCTGCATGGTACTGCAAATTGGTTATCTCGAAGACCGAACTCGGAGACATGCAGATGGTGCCGCAAAAAGGAAGGCAAGAACGCAAATAAACAAGTTCAAGCCATCACTAAACATTTCTTGCCAGAAGGTTGGACGACAAGATATCCAACAAGAACCGATGGTTGATGAAGACAGTGGACGCATTTTTATGGCAAAAATGAAGGTCGCAGCTAGCTCGGATTGGCAAGATGTCTGCCATGGTTCCGAAGTGCTGAAGAGCTACTAATGACAATGAAAGTCAGTTACTCTGGAGAACGATTTGTTAAAAACTTCTTGGTAAAGTGCAGATGGACGAGACGAGACGAGATCATGCAGCTGATAGTTCCGCGAAGTTAAGTGCAGTCTGTTTTGAAGGAGATGCATGATGAAACGTATGGATGTCATATTGGTCTCTTGTTCTTTTATGACCCCGACGCTGTAAGGGTACTCGAAGGCTTGGGTGTCTTCCTTTTTTCATTATAATTTTGCAGTCTGGTGTTGGTTCGTCAAATGCTAGAAGAAGAACAATTTAATTAAAAATTACAAAGCCACAGCCTTGTGGTGTGGACGGATACTCAAAGTCTAAGGGAGAAAACCTTCAACATAAAATCAAGCACGTTGGGAAGCCTTAAGATCCAACCCATCACACAACTTCCTAGCTGGAGGCTGGTTATCTCTGATAGGGAAAATACACCTACTCATAATCTTCACATGAATAAGCCAGGAGATAGAGGCAGACCAAGAAAACGGTGGCTGTGGAGACGGAACAGGTTCCAAGCCTAATCCTTGAAGTAAAGAAGAAGAAGAAGAAGAAGAAGAAGAAGAAGAAGAAGAAGAAGAAGAAGAAGAAGAAGAAGAAGAAGAAGAAGAAGAAGAAGAAGAAGAAGAAGAAGAAGAAGAAGAAGAAGAAGAAGAAGAAGAAGAAGAAGAAGAAGAAGAAGAAGAAGGTAACCTTGGTGGCAAGAAAACCATTAAAAAAATACGGAAACGATTCTCTTGGTTTCATATTTGCCAAAATGAAAAGGAATGGTTGTCGGACGTCTGACATACATGCTGCAAGCAAAGGCCGACAAACCAAGAGCAGGGGGGGTATGAAACGTTATACTGCCTTTCGAGAGAATTGCTATAGATGATACTGGACCTTTCAGAGTTTCTGACGATTCAGAACGGTACATAATGGTTATAGGTGACTATTTTAATAAGTAGGTGGAAGGTTATGCAATTGAAAATTAGGAGGTTACCATTGCGGTAAAGGCATTAGTGCAACTTCGGTTTCCGTTGTGGAGTCCCTGTGGAAGTCCATACGGATCAACGGAGGAATTTCAAGTCGGGATTTTTAAAGAATTATGTCGCCTACTTAGTGTTCGAAAGATTGGGAGAAAGGCTGTCCATGCTCAATCCCACGCAATGTTTGAAAGGTTCAATACGACACTTGAGCTAAACGGACAAGCCAAATAAGACTAGAACCAAAGAGACTGTAACCTGCGTATTATATTATTTCTAATAGAGTATATGTCAATAGTACACGACACAACCGTCGTGATAAAAGCAAAATATGTTTCTTTAGGGGGTGGGGACATTCGCCTTCTTGGGAACCTGGTGATCATAATCACTGAGGCATAGTTCCAACAGCGGTAGACTTATTCTCCCCATTTAGAGAACCAACTGCGAGAAATTAATCGTTTCGTAAGAAGTCGGCTGAAGATAGCCAGTATCAAAATAAAAACGCTGTATGACACATGCGGCAATACTGAGTGTTTGAAAGAATGAAATATCGTTTGGTTGAAGATCACAAAGTGCTGTGGTAGTCGCTCCCCAGAATGTCAAACTAACCGGGAGAAAGAGAATCTACGATGTTGTTTATCGAACAAATCAAAAAGGACAGCTGAAATCCTAGGGCGTTCATCTATATTGCTTGGCAAATTATTACCAAAGAGACGGTTTGGCAGTTCGTGACAAACAGGCTTAAAAAGAGATCAATGATGCGTTGAGCTGAAAAATAACGAAAGTGCCTACGTAACTATTGGCACGCGGCAGCGCACACAAAAAGGCTGTTCTAGATGCGGCAGAATTACGTTATACCCTAGATAATTCGATGAGCTTGTCGAGTTAAAGGTATCGAGACCCGCAGAATCACTACAGTGCAAGACTGCCATATTATAAATACTGGAATTCGAAGTGGTCACTTCAATTACACCTGGCGATATTAAAGTGTGAATAGAAATAAATTTTTGCGGTTTAGTAGATAGTGATTATTTTGTTAATTAGTGCAAATCGGTAACAAGGTAACATCGTTGAGTTTTTGACAAATTTAAGTTGAATTAATATGCAAGACTTTCTAACTGTTGATTTTGTCTAATTAAATCTGTGGCTTCATTGATGTCAGTTATTCTGTTTCTTCTGTACAACAACACTACCTGTGTGCGCTTTGAAACAATATCATTTGACAGCATCTACGGATTTCTATAAAACATAGCATTCAAGTCCATACTATTACCTAAGATTGTCGTGTTTACTGAAAGTGATGCCCCCTTGGTAAAGTATTAATGTGAAGGAACGTAGTACTACCTTCGCGTAGGATTTTGGTTTTTATAAGCTCCAAAGCCTTGGGCACCAAAATACTACACCACGTAAAGCAAGACTAAATGTTGAATATTCATTAATATTACTTTGTTCGTTTTATGGTCAATTTCTGCAACTAAACTCTCAAAGCAAGGGTTATATATTGTCACCGGACAAAAGGCTTGCCGCATGACAAATGGCGCCAATCGTACACTCTAGTTATTTTGGTGGCCCTAAAAAGGACCGAGTGGCGAGAACTGTGATGTTGGTCGTGCCGCGCTGAGGTGTTCGGCGGCTGCGCCCGCTGATCGTGGCGTACTGCAGTCCTCCTCTTCTTTCGGCACCGGTTGTAGAGTCGGCTGCTGGCCCAGCGAAATCCATCGCTGGCGCGGAACGGGAGTGCGAAGACGCAAGAACGGCGGCGGTTCTATTCTTCGGCTGTTCCTTCCGGCTGACTCCGCCCCGATGTCGTCCGAGAGAGGAGAGGAGATGAAGTGCGTTTGATGGCGTGGCGATGAAGAGTGCTCAAAATTTTCTGCCGGCCCGGGTTTTATTAACTAACCGGGATCGCTGATTGGCTAGCTCCGAACACGCAGTTGGTCACGTCTCGGCGGCTGCTGATGCCGGATTGGCTCGCTCCGAGCACGTTGTTGGTTACGTCTCGGCCGCTGGTAACGGAGAGCAGATGTCCGCATATCGCTACCGTCACAATATATATATATATATATATATATATATATATATATATTAACTGTTTGAGTTACCAAATGAATTGAACTCTATTTACAATGTTAAAATGAATGTTCACATAAATTTTACTTGATGGTTGAATTCCACCATTACGGTGCGGAGTGTCTCCTCAAACGTCGTCGATCCGGGGATCCTCTGGTCCACTGCTGCTAAGTATATCCCCGTCAGTCGCACTCGTTCATTCGTTAACTCTATATACACTTGTTTCACATAGACCAGGCACAATTCACTTTTTATAATTCCACAATTCACTTTTTATAATTCAGTGAGAATACAACGGTGACGTGTTACACAATATTTTCTTACACCTAGTATATAAGCGATTGGATGTTAGTGCTTCCAACACGGACACGATATGCTGATACCGTCGGATTAATTCGTACACGACAAGTTCCGCTATAGAATTTCTCACCTCACCGTAACCTTACACTTCGAACTCCGATTTAATCTCAGGAGATTACGATTGCTTTAATAAATACTTAATACTTTATTTGAATATTGTTTACTGTTTGAAATTTCTTCAACAATTTACTTTCATGAATTCTAATATTTTAGTGATTCAAATACGATTGTTAGTTTTATCGCTTTGATGACTTCACTGTATACAACTTACTACTTTTGCGAATATGATTTGTTTAAGTTATCAACTAAATAATAATTCTTTAATACACGGGTTACGAGTCTAAATAAATGTAGTACCTCTGCAGACTAACTAAACTTTTTCCAACTACGTTTTTTATACTCGACTTAAAACTACCCTCACCAAATATTTACAAAATACACTCTGATTGGTTTCATGTACCGCGAAATACAAATTTACCCAATCTACTCCGAGAATTCACCCGCTAAAAAAATTACGCTTTTTTCTATTCGTCAACCCAACGGCGCGTGTACACGTGGTGGGAAAGATGCGTTATATGCATTTCTCTGTTTACGCTCTCTGTCTTACATAACGGTACTTTATCGTTGAAAGCACTTAAAATTTACCAACGTTCACAGATTTTTTTTTAGTTTCTACTCACAATGCATTTTTATGATAGCCAACGCTCTACGTGACTGTTTGTACTTTCTGGCAGACTGGCAGGCGCCGACTCAAGCATTGTTCCTTTTGAACAAATACCGTTCTGGTACCTTCTAACTGCGTTTACTCAACCTCGTATTTTACAGATTTACATTTGATATCTATGATATATGAATTAATCCCCGTAAAATTGCATCGTATCCAAATATTCCGTTATAGTTGGATTTTTACAAAAATAATTAAATTGTATGTAATTATAAAATTAAAGAAAATTTAACAAAAATATGTATACATCTACTATTCTGTTTTACACTTTTATCTTAGGTAAAAGACGCAAAACGATACAAATTAAACAATTATCACATATATGACAAGTTATACAGAGAAAAGTAATTTATGTTCCCCAAGATTCAGATAAAATTCTCTATGCGATTACACAGATACACAGCAGTACAATGTGTCAGTCAAAAATTACTCATTTAGTGTTCTAGATGGCACGACATATCACCTTCCTTTTATAAAATTTTTAATAAAACTTTTGGAGCATGTGTTGAATTTGCCGTCAGAATATAAACTGATTAGACGCTGGAGATTCAACTTCTTCTACTGATAGTTCCTATCCGTTTCGGATGTTGGATATAATACAGAATATTTTAACTTTCTGTAGTGGTGCACGGATTAAGTCAGTTGTATTCACGTCGAACCAGGTCTTTAAATTTTTCAGCCATGGGATTCTCGGTCGCCCAACTCCTATGTTTCCAAATACTATTCCTTGTAATATGGACTGCAATAAGTAAAATCTCTGTTCATTTCTCATGAGATGTCCCAAATGCTGAAGCTTTCTTATATTCACTATACTAATAACTTCCCTTTCTTTCTTCATCTTTCTAAGAACTTTAACATTAGTTATATGTGTTTCCCCCACGAAATGCTCAGTATTCTACGGTAAAGGCACACTTCGAAAGATTCCAATTTTTTAGTTGTCGCTTCAGTCAAATTCCAAGATTCTACACCGTAGAAGAGGACCGAGAATACGTACTAGCGTAGAAGTATCACCTTTGTGTTTATTGTTGAATAGTGATTTTTGAATAAACTGCTCGTTCTACTGTACACTGCTCTTGCCTTTTCAATTCTGCTCTTTACTTCCTGAGAGTTGTCCCATTTTTTATTGACTATAGTACCAATATATGTAAATTTGCTTACACGTTCAACTGGCCTTTGGTTTACGTTAAGGGTGCAGTTTGTGAACTTGTTCTTAAAGATACAATCATTAGCTCCGTTTCATTAACATTGATGTGTAGACAATATGTACGGCTGCTTTCTGTCACCACTATTCATTAGTTGTTGCAGCCCCTCTAAGCCATCTGCAAATATAACGGTATCAACCGCAAAACTTATGTTATTTATTCTTTCACCGTTCGGAGAAATTCCAACATCACCTCCATCTAAAGGGAGATTCTACACAGACTGTGTTTTTTAGGAACACATTATCAGGTATACACGTCCATTAGTGGAAATTACATCAGTTTAATGGGTTTTGTAACGGGACAATATTCCAGGCTGGTACACAGTACTCTTAGACAGTGTTTGCAGTTAAATGTTGCAGGCAGCTTCACTAATGGCATTCGGTCTGGTGTCGCATTTAATATTTTTTATGAGGATACAACAAGTATTGTTATCACTATTTGTTAGATTTGTACAAACTAGTCCTCTTGGCTGCAGAATGTTTGAATTGTAATTTAAATCATACAAATTTAATTGAATGGTTTTTATGAAATTACGTAAGTTGCTAAATAATTTTTTTCGGAAATGAAAAATCTATTTTACTGCAAACAGTAAAATGTCAGCTCATTGTATTTCCTTATAAATATATTAAAAAGAGAATGGTCAAACCAGCTATTAATTATAAAATAATATTAATATACCTTTTTGTTTCCTGTAACCTTATTTCCATATTTGTAGAATTACTAATGGTTTCAAATCATAGCCGGCTCTAGTATAAAACCAAAATATTAAACGTTGTAACACTGTACAAGCTGATATTTGAGGCCGACTCTTAATTTATGTATTTCAAAAATCAAATTGCGTCATTTTTAATTGCCGGTTAACAACAGTTTTACCATTCTTCTTTTTTGGATATTAAAAGTTTATTATGTAAAATACTGTTATATTATTTAACAAATATAATAGTTAACTCATTTATATGATAAGAATTCAATAATTAAGCAAGAATAATTAATTAGGTCTAACACTAATTCACTAATTTCTTCATCTTAAACGTATAATAATAAGTGCGCACAGACCTACAATTAGATTTACATATAAATTCGTCTACTCTTGATTTTAATAATGCTATGAAATTAAATAAAAATATAACATTTTCACTTTAGCTGTTTTATTACACTATGCTTATGGAGCTAAGACGCAACGTTGCCACGTTGAATATTTCGTCCTTTATTAGAGCCGGCCACGTTTCAAATATGTTAAATTCTTTTCGTGTAAAGAAAGATAAAGGTTTTTGAAACAATAAAATCAGTTTACAAGGACAACTTTTGAATTCTTAGTATATGTATATATATATATATATATATATATATATATATATATATATTATAATAAACAGAAACGAGTCGTGTGTGTATTGTCGTGTTATGTCGGGCGTTACACTCCGCGCACTTTTGATACTTGCTGATGACTGGATCGTCTGCGGTGATGTCGTCCTGCAATACAACTTAAGCTACTATGTGTTTATGGGCGCCACTTGGAATCTTTTGTTCCAAGAAATTGTTATTAAAATTAAATTTTGATTTCTTAGAAGTTAGTTTAATTCTCTGAAAAAATGTGAACAAGACAGTTTGAGTTTGAAAAAATAACGTATGTTTTAATGAATCTTAAAAATAGTCTGAAAGACTAACATTCGTATTAAATAAAATTGCAGAGTTACAAAAAATAAATTATTATTGACAAGTTTTTTCTCCAATCAAGTATCTGCTAATAAATATTTTATTTACTCAGTTGAAAAGCATGAGTTTATTGTATGAAAAAATCTTTATACTCAGGACGTGATTCCTTTGCGCTACCAAGACAGATCAATAAAATGCCTTACAAAAATTAAGGGATTTGAAGGTGTGTGACATGTGTAGTACAACTGTGTGACAAATGTTACCAGGTAAAAATGACTTTAACTTTGAACAACTCACGTTCCGATGGGTAATTATTTCTCGCACTGGACACTTCTCTCGGGTACGTTTTCAATCTCGCCTCTTCGTGTTGACGTTCCTTGTGCACTGATATTATTTGAAAGTCAAAATACGGTTTTTTAAAACTCCGCACTTTTGTAAACAAATTTCGCAGTGAATTTACGCTTTGAATAATGCCGGCGGCAATCAGCTGTCCGCGTGGTTTCTCGATTAGCCGTCACAGCGCTGGTTCTCCCCCACAGTTGATGAATAGGTTTTGTGTACGTAACGTTGTAGGGATTTTTGTCAAAGTCAGTTTGTCTTAGCGAATACAGCAGAATTGATTCTCTATTAAAATTTTGATCCTTTCCAGGGCCGCTGATATTCTGGCTGCGTGCGTTCTATTAAATGTGTCGTGTTGCTGCTCTATTTCAACAACACGTTGGCGTATACTCTTGTAGAGGGTAAGTCAGTCTTTTGTCAATGTACGGGAAAAGCCTTTCTGCGTTCTCACGTCGACTTCTCGTTCTTCGGTTTCGCCTCGGGTGTGATGATCAGTTTCGTGGGTGATGTGTCTCTTCTGGATTCAAAGCATAAAGTGTTTTTGGTCGAATTTCGTCTTCCTTTTATACTCTGTAAGGCTCATTGTTTTAAATTTTTGTCATGAACTTCCGGTGTATTTGTGTAAAAATTCCTTCTAGAACGTTCGGGAATAATCAAATGGAATATCATGGAACAAATTTGACTTCCGTAGAAGCTTTAGAACAAAAATTTCTTATTCTTCACACTAAGGATATTACAAAAATTATTCTGGTATTTGTCAAACAATTTTACATAACTATTTATATCTGCATGCCATTACTATTTTTGGATTCTCTGCTTTAAACTGAATTTAATGATACTAATTACGATTGGTTTTGAACAAATTAACTCTAATAAAATAACATAAAATACAACTCTTACCTTGGAATGTTTCCATAAAAATTCAATTTTTTAACTAAAAAATTGTTGTGAAGTTGTTTAGTTCCTTCTGCAACATTAATACATAATACTATCATCTTTTTATAACAAAATAAATAATGTTTAACACATATAATATATAAATAAGTTCAGTTTTACATGGTCCATGCCTATGGCCTAAGTTATTGTCACTGTCTCTTTACAATAATTAGTCTTTTTTCCTTATTATATATGGGATTTTTCGAGCATACACTGAGAGTTTATTATATTGTCTATCTTTTGTGATACCTGGTTTATCCTGATACCTATTATTTTTATTGTAAGCTTACTTAGCATCATATTGGTTTGCATAAGTGGTTCATTTTCTCGGTGTGACAAATTTCACTCTTATAATTCAAATACTTTAATAATTCAGCTTGTTTTCAACTGAGTATGTTTGTTTCTATAGTACACTATAGTATTGTACCTTTTTCCATTATTTTTGCTAATATTTTCCAATTATTTTGTCAAATATGATTGTTTTTTGTGATGGTTCCTTGGCCTCAGCCAGATATGGTATAGGTAAATAGTTTCCTAATTCGACTATTAAAGTGTTTAAGTTAGTCAAATATATTAGTATAGTCACACTATATTGTATTTCAACTTTCTGATGCAATTTGGGTGCATTTTGTCAACATTAAATTCATAAATATTACAATATTATAGGTCTACTACATGTTTTCAGTTAATACTGTTTTTGGCTATTTTAACTGATTTTTAACCACTTTACAGCTTTCTTTATTTAAGATAATTTGTTCATCTTTGTCTACGTGACAATTACATATAATTTTTTATCTCAATTCAATAATAATTAATTTTTTCACAAAATCTGAGTGATTGGTCTCAGCTCCAAAAGATATATTTTTTGTCTTAACATTTATATATTTTTTATTTTAACTTAGATCCTTTATAATAATGTATTCAATTCATTTAATACATTTATTTTATTTACATTACATAGTATAATAATGGATCTTGTCCATTAATTCACAATAAATATTTTTTTTTTTACTCTATTCAGAGTTACATTACTTTATAAGTAATGACCTCATTTTGGTTGTTTCTGATATTATTTGTCTCTCTTATAGTATATTATTGGTTTTACACTGTTCTTCACTTAAATAATATATATGGGGTTTGAGTCTTATTCATAGTCTAGTCGTTTTTTCATGTTAATGATATTAATTATTAGACAGTAATACAAAATTTTTAGGATTACTTGGGTTCGATACTGTTCACCTCACTTTCCTCTTATGATAAATTGCTATGCAAATAATTTCCTTTATGGAACGTTCTGTGGCGTTACAATATATATATTATAACAACACCAAATATTAACTATTTGGGGTTATATGTTGCCCGCATACTGAAAGCATATTTAAATAAATTATAACAGTCAAAACTCCATTTGAATGTAGAGCTTTGAAAATAATGCTTAGTAAAGCGACGCACACGTGGTCATTATGTAATCAGTTCGCTGTACAAGGAGCGGCCACACCCAAACTGTTAATTATTAATATCTCGGAAACTAAGAAATGAAGGCGAAATCCAACATAGCCAAAAAGTTTACCGAAATATTAGTAATGACGTGTTCAAATTTTACGCAATATAATTAAAAAATGAAAGAGTTAATTAAATTAATTGAATAACTCCTGTAAAAATAGAGTTACATTAATGAGATTTTAGTATGTTATAAAGATAATAATTTCTGACAGATTGTATATTTTAGATTTCACACAACTTGGTTTGCAACCAAGCTATTGCAAAATTAAATAAGCACAGGAAATCCGGACCGACAAATTGGTTCCGCTGATAGTAATATTAAAAATAATAACAATTCTCCGTCTGTGGGAAACCTAACTTCATTCTCACGGACCAAGGGAATTCAAATTTTATGTAGTAGGGAGAGTGTGTCAGCCAATCAAATCACTTGACGCGAGCCCCGGCCAGCGAGGTGTTTTCGGGCTGAAACAGCACTCTTCTGCCAGTACTCACGAAGTTAAGACGTAATTCTTCGATCGTCTAGTAACCATAGTGGTGAAGATCAACAAGAAGACTCTACGTGGTCAACACACACGGAATTACGAACACACTAAGTACAGATCAACTGTATAGCTCGTAATTGTGGCGTAAAGACGAGATACTCTTCAGTACATCAACAAAGCTTATTGTGTACAACCAGTTAGTCATAAGCACGCAAGAGTTCCACCAGACTTCAGGACCAGACTTCAAGAATACAGCAGAGAGGCCGTCTAAAATCATTGGTGAACAGCTGACGAGCAGAGCTACCACTCGAACGAAGCACACACACACACACGCTGACGTGCGACGTGCGAATCGACGAGGGACAGAAACCAGTTCCAGCAGAGAGCCGCAGACGTTAAAATATTCACAAACAGCAAGGAAGCAGAGTGTTGCCGAAATTTTGAACTCAACGACCGAATCCAGCAGCTCTACGCAGATTGTTTTCTCTAGCGAAGGACTCGAATCGACGAGGGAAAATCGGAACGACATCCTCTTCAATAACAGGAAAGCAAAATCCACTTATTTATTTTTCAACATTAAATTTTCTATTTTTATTTAAAAACATTGTAAATTTAAATAATTCAGGTGCCATAAAAAAATCAAAGACTCTAGTAAATAAGAATAAATTCATTGTGATAATCTGTATTGCAGTGTAAGTCATTAGTATGCTATAGTTAAGAAATAGAAGTAGTATAAAAGCGCTATACAAATCTTAACTAACAATCTAATCTTAGTTCATACTGCAGTATAACAGAAGTCGAATCACTAGAAATGAAATAACGTGAACTAGACTGTCACGTCTAATTTATTTTGGAAAATTATTTTAATTAACTTCAGAGTTTTATATTTTGGTTCATGAACATTTAAATTCAATTTAGTAAAAGAGATTTAATCAAATCTGATCAATTAATTAATTAAAATTTATATTGCAATCAACTCGCCAAAGAACGAGTTTAGTTTCTTTGCGATTATTAACCAATCGAAAAACATTGATTCATTGCTTAGACTGTAAGAAATTGATAATACAATAACCATTTATTTCGTGTGTGTTGTTGGAATAATAAACAACGTTTTATTACCCCATATAACAGTGTTTTATTGTTGTACGATAAAGCCCACCAGTCTCACAAAACTCTCCCCCTTTAAAATAACCTATTTTGTGTGTTGTTGCAATAAATTTGAGATTACTAGCTTGCGAACTTTAAATCCAAAATCCACACGCCCTAGTCGGAAGAATCCGCAAGATCGGACAGCAGGTAGGTACTCACACACAACACGACACGACAATAACGCATATAAGTAGAGTTATAAATGTCGCCCTGCACGTGGGGCCAGAAATTAAATTCAAATTGAATTCACGTTCCGAACTAGAGTTATAAATGTTGCCCGGAACGTGGGGCGCGATTGAATTAAATTAATTAAATCACAACGAGATTGAAACGCCACATTTGTAGTAGAGTTGCATATGGCGCTCCAATCTCGTGGGGCTCGACAAAATTAAATTAATTAAATTTAAATTTAATTTCCACGTGTAAAACTAACTTTGCTGTTTTACTTCATAAAACAGCTGGCGTCCAACTAAACAATCCCCAAAGAGTTTTGTGACTGGTGCTCGTACAGCAGTGAAATTATTGTGTGTATTTGAAACTGTTCTGTGTATTTTAAATTGTTTATATTTGAAATTGATGTGTATTTAAAATGGATATGGATAAAATACTTAGACAAATGCAGCAAATGAATGCGGATTTGACCGCTAATATTAACTCGAGATTTGAGAAAATAGACGCGAAATTTGAACTTAGCAACGCAGGAAATAGTTACGTCACGCGATAACTACCTCCCCACGTTTGAAAGTAGCCGCAATTAGCCGCGCGACAGGCGATAATGGCTGTAAATAAACGGTCAGCAAATTCTTTCGTGCACGCGCCACTGTTTACAAACAAACCTTTTAAACGCTGTAGTTAGCTATTACCCATTATAAAAACATTAATACAAAATAAATTGCAAATATAATATTATTAATAAATGTATTAGAATTAAGTTGTATATAATGGAATAAAATTAACACACATGTATGTTTTTCTTTTGAATAAGTAATACAATGTATAGGTAATAAGTATAGTGATTACAGAATATGTGTGTAATGATTAAGAAAGAAAAAATAACTGTAATTATTACATTCATTTTTTTTTTAAAGCGGGTGTGGGAATATATAACAGCACCAAATATTAACTATTTGGGGTTATATGTTGCCCGCATACTGAAAGCATATTTAAATAAATTATAACAGTCAAAAATCCATTTGAATGTAGAGCGTTGAAAATAATGCTTAGTAAAGCGACGCACACGTGGTCATTATGTAATCAGTTCGCTGTACAAGGAGCGGCCACACCCAAACTGTTAATTATTAATATCTCGGAAACTGAGAAATGAAGGCGAAATCCAACATAGCCGAAATGTTTACCGAAATATTAATAATGACGTGTGCAAATTTTACGCAATATAATTAACAAATGAAAGAGTTAATTAAATTAATTGAATAACTCCTGTAAAAATAGAGTTACATTAATGAGATTTTAGTATGTTATAAAGATAATAATTTCAGACAGATTGTATATTTTAGATTTCTCACAACTTGGTTGGCAACCAAGTTATTGCAAAATTAAATAAGCACAGGAAATCCGGACCGACAAATTGGTTCCGCTGAGAGTAATATTAAAAATAATAACAATTCTCCGTCTGTGGGAACCTAACTTTATTCTCACGGACCAAGGGAATTCAAATTTTATGTAGTAGGGAGAGTGTGTCAGCCAATCAAATCACTTGACGCGAGCCCCGGCCAGCGAGGTGTTTTCGGGCTGAAACAGCACTCTTCTGCCAGTTCTCACGAAGTTAAGACGTAATTCTTCGATCGTCTAGTAACCATAGTGGTGAAGATCAACAAGAAGGCTCTACGTGGTCAACACACACGCAATTACGAACACACTAAGTACAGATCAACTGTATAGCTCGTAATTGTGGCGTAAAGGCGAGATACTCTTCAGTACATCAACCAAGCTTATTGTGTACTACCAGTTAGTCATAAGCACGCAAGAGATCCACCAGACTTCAGGACCAGACTTCAAGAATACAGCAGAGAGGCCGTCTAAATCATTGGTGAACAGCTGACGAGCAGAGCTACCACTCGAACGAAGCACACACACACACGCTGACGTGCGACGTGCGAATCGACGAGGGACAGAAACCAGTTCCAGCAGAGAGCCGCAGACGTTAAAATATTCACAAACAGCAAGGAAGCAGAGTGTTGCCGAAATTTTGAACTCAACGACCGAATCCAGCAGCTCTACGCAGATTGTTTTCTCTAGCGAAGGACTCGAATCGACGAGGGAAAATCGGAACGACATCCTCTTCAATAACAGGAAAGCAAAATCCACTTATTTATTTTTCAACATTAAATTTTCTATTTTTATTTAAAAACATTGTAAATTCAAATAATTCAGGTGCCATAAAAAAATCAAAGACTCTAGTAAATAAGAATAAATTCATTGTGATAATCTGTATTGCAGTTTAAGTCATTAGTATGCTATAGTTAAGAAATAGAAGTAGTATAAAAGCGCTATACAAATCTTAACTAACAATCTAATCTTAGTTCATACTGCAGTATAACAGAAGTCGAATCACTAGAAATGAAATAACGTGAACTAGACTGTCACGTCTAATTTATTTTGGAAAATTATTTTAATTAACTTCAGAGTTTTATATTTTGGTTCATGAACATTTAAATTCAATTTAGTAAAAGAGATTTAATCAAATCTTATCAATTAATTAATTAAAATTTAAATTGCAATCAACTCGCCAAAGAACGAGTTTAGTTTCTTTGCGATTATTAACCAATCGAAAAACATTGATTCATTGCTTAGACTGTAAGAAATTGATAATACAATAACCATTTATTTCGTGTGTGTTGTTGGAATAATAAACAACGTTTTATTACCCCATATAACAGTGTTTTATTGTTGTACGATAAAGCCCACCAGTCTCACAAAAATCTCCCCCTTTAAAAAAACCTATTTTGTGTGTTGTTGCAATAAATTTGAGATTACTAGCTTGCGAACTTTAAATCCAAAATCCACACGCCCTAGTCGGAAGAATCCGCAAGATCGGACAGCAGGTAGGTACTCACACACAACACGACACAACAATAACGCATATAAGTAGAGTTATAAATGTCGCCCTGCACGTGGGGCCAGAAATTAAATTCAAATTGAATTCACGTTCCGAACTAGAGTTATAAATGTTGCCCGGAACGTGGGGCGCGATTGAATTAAATTAATTAAATCACAACGAGATTGAAACGCCACATTTGTAGTAGAGTTGCATATGGCGCTCCAATCTCGTGGGGCTCGACAAAATTAAATTTATTAAATTTAAATTTAATTTCCACGTGTAAAACTAACTTTGCTGTTTTACTTCATAAAACAGCTGGCGTCCAACTAAACTATCCCCAAAGAGTTTTGTGAGTGGTGCTCGTACAGCAGTGAAATTATTGTGTGTATTTGAAACTGTTCTGTGTATTTTAAATTATTTATATTTGAAATTGTTGGGTATTTAAAATGGATATGGATAAAATACTTAAACAAATGCAGCAAATGAATGCGGATTTGACCGCTAATATTAACTCGAGATTTGAGAAAATAGACGCGAAATTTGAAATTAGCAACGCAGGAAATAGTTACGTCACGCGATAACTACCTCCCCACGTTTGAAAGTAGCCGCAATTAGCCGCGCGGCAGGCGATAATGGCTGTAAATAAACGGTCAGCAAATTATTTCGTGCACGCGCCACTTTTTACAAACAAACCTTTTAAACGCTGTAGTTAGCTATTACCCATTATAAAAACATTAATACAAAATAAATTGCAAATATAATATTATTAATAAATGTATTAGAATTAAGTTGTATATAATGGAATAAAATTAACACACATGTATGTTTTTCTTTTGAATAAGTAATACAATGTATAGGTAATAAGTATAGTGATTACAGAATATGTGTGTAATGATTAAGAAAAAAAAAATAACTGTAATTATTATTCTTTTTTTTTTTAAAGCGGGTGTGGGAATATATAACAGCACCAAATATTAACTATTTGGGGTTATATATTGCCCGCATACTGAAAGCATATTTAAATAAATTGTAACAGTCAAAACTCCATTTGAATGTAGAGCGTTGAAAATAATGCTTAGTAAAGCGACGCACACGTGGTCATTATGTAATCAGTTCGCTGTACAGGGAGCGGCCACACCCAAACTGTTAATTATTAATATCTCGGAAACTGAGAAATGAAGGCGAAATCCAACATAGCCAAAATGTTTACCGAAATATTAATAATGACGTGTGCAAATTTTACGCAATATAATTAACAAATGAAAGAGTTAAGAAATTAATTGAATAACTCCTGTAAAAATAGAGTTACATTAATCAGATTTTAGTATGTTATAAAGATAATAATTTCTGACAGATTGTATATTTAGATTTCACACAACTTGGTTGGCAACCAAGTTATTGCAAAATTAAATAAGCACAGGAAATCCGGACCGACAAATTGGTTCCGCTGATAGTATATTAAAAATAATAACAATTCTCCGTCTGTGGGAACCTAACTTTATTCTCACGGACCAAGGGAATTCAAATTTTATGTAGTAGGGAGTGTGTGTCTGCCAATCAAATCACTTGACGCGAGCCCTGGAAAGCGAGGTGTTTTCGGGCTGAAACAGCACTCTTCTGCCAGTACTCACGAAGTTAAGACGTAATTCATCGATCGTCTAGTAACCATAGTGGTGAAGATCAACAAGAAGACTCTACGTGGTCAACACACACGCAATTACGAACACACTAATTACAGATCAACTGTATAGCTCGTAATTGTGGCGTAAAGGCGAGATAGTCTTCAGTACATCAACCAAGCTTATTGTGTACTACCAGTTAGTCATAAGCACGCAAGAGATCCACCAGACTTCAGGACCAGACTTCAAGAATACAGCAGAGAGGCCGTCTAAATCATTGGTGAACAGCTGACGAGCAGAGCTACCACTCGAACGAAGCACACACACACACGCTGACGTGCGGCGTGCGAATCGACGAGGGACAGAAACCAGTTCCAGCAGAGAGCCGCAGACGTTAAAATGTACACAAACAGCAAGGAAGCAGAGTGTTGCCGAAATTTTGAACTCAACGACCGAATCCAGCAGCTCTACGCAGATTGTTTTCTCTAGCGAAGGACTCGAATCGACGAGGGAAAATCGGAACGACATCCTCTTCAATAACAGGAAAGCAAAATCCACTTATTTATTTTTCAACATTAAATTCTCTATTTTTATTTAAAAACATTGTAAATTCAAATAATTCAGGTGCCATAAAAAAATCAAAGACTCTAGTAAATAAGAATTAATTCATTGTGATAATCTGTATTGCAGTTTAAGTCATTAGTATGCTATAGTTAAAAAATAGAAGTAGTATAAAAGCGCTATACAAATCTTAACTAACAATCTAATCTTAGTTCATACTGCAGTATAACAGAAGTCGAATCACTAGAAATGAAATAACGTGAACTAGACTGTCACGTCTAATTTATTTTGGAAAATTATTCTAA
Source organism: Magicicada septendecula (assembly GCA_034769895.1). Classification (NCBI taxonomy): domain Eukaryota; kingdom Metazoa; phylum Arthropoda; class Insecta; order Hemiptera; family Cicadidae; genus Magicicada; species Magicicada septendecula. The sequence continues at coordinate 343,630,467 of CM068375.1, forward strand.
TTAACTTCAGTGTTTTATATTTTGGTTCATGAACATTTAAATTCAGTTTAGTAAAAAAGATTTAATCAAATCTGATCAATTAATTAATTAAAATTTAAATTGCAATCAACTCGCCAAAGAACGAGTTTAGTTCCTTTGCGATTATTAACCAATCGAAAAACATTGATTCATTGCTTAGACTGTAAGAAATTGATAATATAATAACCATTTATTTCTTGTGTGTTGTTGGAATAATAAACAACGTTTTATTACCCCATATAACAGTGTTTTATTGTTGTACGATAAAGCCCACCAGTCTCACAAAACTCTCCTCCTTCAAAGTAACCTATTTTGTGTGTTGTTGCAATAAATTTGAGATTACTAGCTTGCGAACTTCAAATCCAAATTCCACACGCCCTAGTCGGAAGAATCCTCAAGATCGAACAGCAGGTAGGTACTCACACACAACACGACACAACAATAACGCATATAAGTAGAGTTATAAATGTCGCCCTGCACGTGGGGCCAGAAATTAAATTCAAATTGAATTCACGTTCCGAACTAGAGTTATAAATGTTGCCCGGAACGTGGGGCGCGATTGAATTAAATTCATTAAATCACAACGAGATTGAAACGCCACATTTGTAGTAGTTGCATATGGCGCTCCAATCTCGTGGGGCTCGACAAAATTAAATTCATTAAATTTAAATTTAATTTCTACGTGTAAAACTAACTTTGCTGTTTTACTTCATAAAACAGCTGGCGTCCAACTAAACAATCCCCAAAGAGTTTTGTGACTGGTGCTCGTACAGCAGTGGAATTAATTTGTGTATTTGAAACTGTTCTGTGTATTTTAAATTGTTTATATTTGAAATTGTTGAGTATTTAAAATGGATATGGATAAAATACTTAAACAAATGCAGCAAATGAATGCGGATTTGACCGCTAATATTAACTCGAGATTTGAGAAAATAGACGCGAAATTTGAAATTAGCAACGCAGGAAATAGTTACGTCACGCGATAACTACCTGCCCACGTTTGAAAGTAGCCGCAATTAGCCGCGCGGCAGGCGATAATGGCTGTAAATAAACGGTCAGCAAATTCTTTCGTGCACGCGCCACTGTTTACAAACAAACCTTGTAAACGCTGTAGTTAGCTATTACCCATTATGAAAACATTAATACAAAATAAATTGCAAATATAATATTATTAATAAATGTATTAGAATTAAGTTGTATATAATGGAATAAAATTAACACACATGTATGTTTTTCTTTTGAATAAGTAATACAATGTATAGGTAATAAGTATAGTGATTACAGAATATGTGTGTAATGATTAAGAAAAAAAAAATAACTGTAATTATTATTCATTTTTTTTTTAAAGCGGGTGTGGGAATATATAACAGCACCAAATATTAACTATTTGGGGTTATATGTTGCCCGCATACTGAAAGCATATTTAAATAAATTATAACAGTCAAAACTCCATTTGAATGTAGAGCGTTGAAAATAATGCTTAGTAAAGCGACGCACACGTAGTCATTATGTAATCAGTTCGCTGTACATGGAGCGGCCACACCCAAACTGTTAATTATTAATATCTCGGAAACTGAGAAATGAAGGCGAAATCCAACATAGCCAAAACGTTTACCGAAATATTAATAATGACGTGTGCAAATTTTACGCAATATAATTAACAAATGAAAGAGTTAATTAAATTAATTGAATAACTCCTGCAAAAATAGAGTTACATTAATGAGATTTTAGTATGTTATAAAGATAATAATTTCTGACAGATTGAATATTTAAATTTCACACAACTTGGTTTGCAACCAAGTTATTGCAAAATTAAGTAAGCACAGGAAATCCGGACCGACAAATTGGTTCCGCTGATAGTAATATTAAAATTAATAACAATTCTCCGTCTGTGGGAACCTAACATTATTCTCACGGACCAAGGGAATTCAAATTTTATGTAGTAGGGAGAGTGTGTCAGCCAATCAAATCACTTGACGCGAGCCCCGGCCAGCGAGGTGTTTTCGGGCTGAAACAGCACTCTTCTGCCAGTTCTCACGAAGTTAAGACGTAATTCTTCGATCGTCTAGTAACCATAGTGGTGAAGATCAACAAGAAGGCTCTACGTGGTCAACACACACGCAATTACGAACACACTAAGTACAGATCAACTGTATAGCTCGTAATTGTGGCGTAAAGGCGAGATACTCTTCAGTACATCAACCAAGCTTATTGTGTACTACCAGTTAGTCATAAGCACGCAAGAGATCCACCAGACTTCAGGACCAGACTTCAAGAATACAGCAGAGAGGCCGTCTAAATCATTGGTGAACAGCTGACGAGCAGAGCTACCACTCGAACGAAGCACACACACACACGCTGACGTGCGACGTGCGAATCGACGAGGGACAGAAACCAGTTCCAGCAGAGAGCCGCAGACGTTAAAATATTCACAAACAGCAAGGAAGCAGAGTGTTGCCGAAATTTTGAACTCAACGACCGAATCCAGCAGCTCTACGCAGATTGTTTTCTCTAGCGAAGGACTCGAATCGACGAGGGAAAATCGGAACGACATCCTCTTCAATAACAGGAAAGCAAAATCCACTTATTTATTTTTCAACATTAAATTTTCTATTTTTATTTAAAAACATTGTAAATTCAAATAATTCAGGTGCCATAAAAAAATCAAAGACTCTAGTAAATAAGAATAAATTCATTGTGATAATCTGTATTGCAGTTTAAGTCATTAGTATGCTATAGTTAAGAAATAGAAGTAGTATAAAAGCGCTATACAAATCTTAACTAACAATCTAATCTTAGTTCATACTGCAGTATAACAGAAGTCGAATCACTAGAAATGAAATAACGTGAACTAGACTGTCACGTCTAATTTATTTTGGAAAATTATTTTAATTAACTTCAGAGTTTTATATTTTGGTTCATGAACACTTAAATTCAATTTAGTAAAAAGATTTAATCAAATCTTATCAATTAATTAATTAAAATTTAAATTGCAATCAACTCGCCAAAGAACGAGTTTAGTTTCTTTGCGATTATTAACCAATCGAAAAACATTGATTCATTGCTTAGACTGTAAGAAATTGATAATACAATAACCATTTATTTCGTGTGTGTTGTTGGAATAATAAACAACGTTTTATTACCCCATATAACAGTGTTTTATTGTTGTACGATAAAGCCCACCAGTCTCACAAAAATCTCCCCCTTTAAAAAAACCTATTTTGTGTGTTGTTGCAATAAATTTGAGATTACTAGCTTGCGAACTTTAAATCCAAAATCCACACGCCCTAGTCGGAAGAATCCGCAAGATCGGACAGCAGGTAGGTACTCACACACAACACGACACAACAATAACGCATATAAGTAGAGTTATAAATGTCGCCCTGCACGTGGGGCCAGAAATTAAATTCAAATTGAATTCACGTTCCGAACTAGAGTTATAAATGTTGCCCGGAACGTGGGGCGCGATTGAATTAAATTAATTAAATCACAACGAGATTGAAACTCCACATTTGTAGTAGAGTTGCATATGGCGCTCCAATCTCGTGGGGCTCGACAAAATTAAATTTATTAAATTTAAATTTAATTTCCACGTGTAAAACTAACTTTGCTGTTTTACTTCATAAAACAGCTGGCGTCCAACTAAACTATCCCCAAAGAGTTTTGTGAGTGGTGCTCGTACAGCAGTGAAATTATTGTGTGTATTTGAAACTGTTCTGTGTATTTTAAATTGTTTATATTTGAAATTGTTGGGTATTTAAAATGGATATGGATAAAATACTTAAACAAATGCAGCAAATGAATGCGGATTTGACCGCTAATATTAACTCGAGATTTGAGAAAATAGACGCGAAATTTGAAATTAGCAACGCAGGAAATAGTTACGTCACGCGATAACTACCTCCCCACGTTTGAAAGTAGCCGCAATTAGCCGCGCGGCAGGCGATAATGGCTGTAAATAAACGGTCAGCAAATTATTTCGTGCACGCGCCACTTTTTACAAACAAACCTTTTAAACGCTGTAGTTAGCTATTACCCATTATAAAAACATTAATACAAAATAAATTGCAAATATAATATTATTAATAAATGTATTAGAATTAAGTTGTATATAATGGAATAAAATTAACACACATGTATGTTTTTCTTTTGAATAAGTAATACAATGTATAGGTAATAAGTATAGTGATTACAGAATATGTGTGTAATGATTAAGAAAAAAAAAATAACTGTAATTATTATTCTTTTTTTTTTTAAAGCGGGTGTGGGAATATATAACAGCACCAAATATTAACTATTTGGGGTTATATATTGCCCGCATACTGAAAGCATATTTAAATAAATTGTAACAGTCAAAACTCCATTTGAATGTAGAGCGTTGAAAATAATGCTTAGTAAAGCGACGCACACGTGGTCATTATGTAATCAGTTCGCTGTACAGGGAGCGGCCACACCCAAACTGTTAATTATTAATATCTCGGAAACTGAGAAATGAAGGCGAAATCCAACATAGCCAAAATGTTTACCGAAATATTAATAATGACGTGTGCAAATTTTACGCAATATAATTAACAAATGAAAGAGTTAAGAAATTAATTGAATAACTCCTGTAAAAATAGAGTTACATTAATCAGATTTTAGTATGTTATAAAGATAATAATTTCTGACAGATTGTATATTTAGATTTCACACAACTTGGTTGGCAACCAAGTTATTGCAAAATTAAATAAGCACAGGAAATCCGGACCGACAAATTGGTTCCGCTGATAGTATATTAAAAATAATAACAATTCTCCGTCTGTGGGAACCTAACTTTATTCTCACGGACCAAGGGAATTCAAATTTTATGTAGTAGGGAGTGTGTGTCTGCCAATCAAATCACTTGACGCGAGCCCTGGAAAGCGAGGTGTTTTCGGGCTGAAACAGCACTCTTCTGCCAGTACTCACGAAGTTAAGACGTAATTCATCGATCGTCTAGTAACCATAATGGTGAAGATCAACAAGAAGACTCTACGTGGTCAACACACACGCAATTACGAACACACTAATTACAGATCAACTGTATAGCTCGTAATTGTGGCGTAAAGGCGAGATACTCTTCAGTACATCAACCAAGCTTATTGTGTACTACCAGTTAGTCATAAGCACGCAAGAGATCCACCAGACTTCAGGACCAGACTTCAAGAATACAGCAGAGAGGCCGTCTAAATCATTGGTGAACAGCTGACGAGCAGAGCTACCACTCGAACGAAGCACACACACACACGCTGACGTGCGGCGTGCGAATCGACGAGGGACAGAAACCAGTTCCAGCAGAGAGCCGCAGACGTTAAAATATACACAAACAGCAAGGAAGCAGAGTGTTGCCGAAATTTTGAACTCAACGACCGAATCCAGCAGCTCTACGCAGATTGTTTTCTCTAGCGAAGGACTCGAATCGACGAGGGAAAATCGGAACGACATCCTCTTCAATAACAGGAAAGCAAAATCCACTTATTTATTTTTCAACATTAAATTCTCTATTTTTATTTAAAAACATTGTAAATTCAAATAATTCAGGTGCCATAAAAAAATCAAAGACTCTAGTAAATAAGAATTAATTCATTGTGATAATCTGTATTGCAGTTTAAGTCATTAGTATGCTATAGTTAAGAAATAGAAGTAGTATAAAAGCGCTATACAAATCTTAACTAACAATCTAATCTTAGTTCATACTGCAGTATAACAGAAGTCGAATCACTAGAAATGAAATAACGTGAACTAGACTGTCACGTCTAATTTATTTTGGAAAATTATTCTAATTAACTTCAGTGTTTTATATTTTGGTTCATGAACATTTAAATTCAGTTTAGTAAAAAAGATTTAATCAAATCTGATCAATTAATTAATTAAAATTTAAATTGCAATCAACTCGCCAAAGAACGAGTTTAGTTCCTTTGCGATTATTAACCAATCGAAAAACATTGATTCATTGCTTAGACTGTAAGAAATTGATAATATAATAACCATTTATTTCTTGTGTGTTGTTGGAATAATAAACAACGTTTTATTACCCCATATAACAGTGTTTTATTGTTGTACGATAAAGCCCACCAGTCTCACAAAACTCTCCTCCTTCAAAGTAACCTATTTTGTGTGTTGTTGCAATAAATTTGAGATTACTAGCTTGCGAACTTCAAATCCAAATTCCACACGCCCTAGTCGGAAGAATCCTCAAGATCGAACAGCAGGTAGGTACTCACACACAACACGACACAACAATAACGCATATAAGTAGAGTTATAAATGTCGCCCTGCACGTGGGGCCAGAAGTTAAATTCAAATTGAATTCACGTTCCGAACTAGAGTTATAAATGTTGCCCGGAACGTGGGGCGCGATTGAATTAAATTCATTAAATCACAACGAGATTGAAACGCCACATTTGTAGTAGTTGCATATGGCGCTCCAATCTCGTGGGGCTCGACAAAATTAAATTCATTAAATTTAAATTTAATTTCTACGTGTAAAACTAACTTTGCTGTTTTACTTCATAAAACAGCTGGCGTCCAACTAAACAATACCCAAAGAGTTTTGTGACTGGTGCTCGTACAGCAGTGGAATTAATTTGTGTATTTGAAACTGTTCTGTGTATTTTAAATTGTTTATATTTGAAATTGTTGAGTATTTAAAATGGATATGGATAAAATACTTAAACAAATGCAGCAAATGAATGCGGATTTGACCGCTAATATTAACTCGAGATTTGAGAAAATAGACGCGAAATTTGAAATTAGCAACGCAGGAAATAGTTACGTCACGCGATAACTACCTGCCCACGTTTGAAAGTAGCCGCAATTAGCCGCGCGGCAGGCGATAATGGCTGTAAATAAACGGTCAGCAAATTCTTTCGTGCACGCGCCACTGTTTACAAACAAACCTTGTAAACGCTGTAGTTAGCTATTACCCATTATGAAAACATTAATACAAAATAAATTGCAAATATAATATTATTAATAAATGTATTAGAATTAAGTTGTATATAATGGAATAAAATTAACACACATGTATGTTTTTCTTTTGAATAAGTAATACAATGTATAGGTAATAAGTATAGTGATTACAGAATATGTGTGTAATGATTAAGAAAAAAAAAATAACTGTAATTATTATTCATTTTTTTTTTAAAGCGGGTGTGGGAATATATAACAGCACCAAATATTAACTATTTGGGGTTATATGTTGCCCGCATACTGAAAGCATATTTAAATAAATTATAACAGTCAAAACTCCATTTGAATGTAGAGCGTTGAAAATAATGCTTAGTAAAGCGACGCACACGTAGTCATTATGTAATCAGTTCGCTGTACAAGGAGCGGCCACACCCAAACTGTTAATTATTAATATCTCGGAAACTGAGAAATGAAGGCGAAATCCAACATAGCCAAAATGTTTACCGAAATATTAATAATGACGTGTGCAAATTTTACGCAATATAATTAACAAATGAAAGAGTTAATTAAATTAATTGAATAACTCCTGTAAAAATAGAGTTACATTAATGCGATTTTAGTATGTTATAAAGATAATAATTTCTGACAGATTGTATATTTTAGATTTCACACAACTTGGTTTGCAACCAAGTTATTGCAAAATTAAATAAGCACAGGAAATCCGGACCGACAAATTGGTTCCGCTGATAGTAATATTAAAAATAATAACAATTCTCCGTCTGTGGGAACCTAACTTCATTCTCGCGGACCAAGGGAATTCAAATTTTATGTAGTAGGGAGAGTGTGTCAGCCAATCAAATCACTTGACGCGAGCCCCGGCCAGCGAGGTGTTTTCGGGCTGAAACAGCACTCTTCTGCCAGTACTCACGAAGTTAAGACGTAATTCTTCGATCGTCTAGTAACCATAGTGGTGAAGATCAACAAGAAGGCTCTACGTGGACAACACACACGAAATTACGAACACACTAACTACAGATCAACTGTATAGCTCGTAATTGTGGCGTAAAGGCGAGATACTCTTCAGTACATCAACCAAGCTTATTGTGTACTACCAGTTAGTCATAAGCACGCAAGAGATCCACCAGACTTCAGGACCAGACTTCAAGAATACAGCAGAGAGGCCGTCTAAATCATTGGTGAACAGCTGACGAGCAGAGCTACCACTCGAACGAAGCACACACACACACGCTGACGTGCGAAGTGCGAATCGACGAGGGACAGAAACCAGTTCCAGCAGAGAGCCGCAGACGTTAAAATATTCACAAACAGCAAGGAAGCAGAGTGTTGCCGAAATTTTGAACTCAACGACCGAATCCAGCAGCTCTACGCAGATTGTTTTCTCTAGCGAAGGACTCGAATCGACGAGGGAAAATCGGAACGACATCCTCTTCAATAACAGGAAAGCAAAATCCACTTATTTATTTTTCAACATTAAATTTTCTATTTTTATTTAAAAACATTGTAAATTCAAATAATTCAGGTGCCATAAAAAAATCAAAGACTCTAGTAAATAAGAATAAATTCATTGTGATAATCTGTATTGCAGTTTATGTCATTAGTATGCTATAGTTAAGAAATAGAAGTAGTATAAAAGCGCTATACAAATCTTAACTAACAATCTAATCTTAGTTCATACTGCAGTATAACAGAAGTCGAATCACTAGAAATGAAATAACGTGAACTAGAATGTCACGTCTAATTTATTTTGGAAAATTATTCTAATTAACTTCAGAGTTTTATATTTTGGTTCATGAACATTTCAATTCAATTTAGTAAAAAGATTTAATCAAATCTGATCAATTAATTAATTAAAATTAAATTGCAATCAACTCGCCAAAGAACGAGTTTAGTTTCTTTGCGATTATTAACCAATCGAAAAACATTGATTCATTGTTTAGACTGTAAGAAATTGATAATATAATAACCATTTATTTCTTGTGTGTTGTTGGAGTAATAAACAAGGTTTTATTACCCCATATAACAGTGTTTTATTGTTGTACGATAAAGCCCACCAGTCTCACAAAACTCTCCCCCTTTAAAGTAACGTATTTTGTGTGTTGTTGCAATAAATTTGAGATTACTAGCTTGCGAACTTCAAATCCAAAATCCACACGCCCTAGTCGGAAGAATCCGCAAGATCGGACAGCAGGTAGGTACTCACACACAACACGACACAACAATAACGCATATAAGTAGAGTTATAAATGTCGCCCTGCACGTGGGGCCAGAAATTAAATTCAAATTGAATTCACGTTCCGAACTAGAGTATAAATGTTGCCCGGAACGTGGGGCGCGATTGAATTAAATTAATTAAATCACAACGAGATTGAAACGCCACATTTGTAGTAGAGTTGCATATGGCGCTCCATTCTCGTGGGGCTCGACAAAATTAAATTCATTAAATTTAAATTTAATTTCCACGTGTAAAACTAACTTTGCTGTTTTACTTCATAAAACAGCTGGCGTCCAACTAAACAATACCCAAAGAGTTTTGTGACTGGTGCTCGTACAGCAGTGAAATTATTGTGTGTATTTGAAACTGTTCTGTGTATTTTAAATTGTTTATATTTGAAATTGTTGGGTATTTAAAATGGATATGGATAAAATACTTAAACAAATGCAGCAAATGAATGCGGATTTGACCGCTAATATTAACTCGAGATTTGAGAAAATAGACGCGAAATTTGAACTTAGCAACACAGGAAATAATTACGTCACGCGATTACTACCTCCCCACGTTTGAAAGTAGGTCAAGCAATTAGCCGCGCGGCAGGAGATAATGGCTGTAAATAAACGGTCAGCAAATTCTTTCGTGCACGCGCCACTGTTTACAAACAAACCTTGTAAACGCTGTAGTTAGCTATTACCCATTATAAAAACATTAATACAAAATAAATTGCAAATATAATATTATTAATAAATGTATTAGAATTAAGTTGTATATAATGGAATAAAATTAACACACATGTATGTTTTTCTTTTGAATAATTAATACAATGTATAGGTAATAAGTATAGTGATTACAGAATATGTGTGTAATGATTAAGAAAAAAAAAAGTAACTGTAATTATTACATTCATTTTTTTTTAAAGCGGGTGTGGGAATATATAACAGCACCAAATATTAACTATTTGGGGTTATATGTTGCCCGCATACTGAAAGCATATTTAAATAAATTATAACAGTCAAAACTCCATTTGAATGTAGAGCGTTGAAAATAATGCTTAGTAAAGCGACGCACACGTAGTCATTATGTAATCAGTTCGCTGTACAAGGAGCGGCCACACCCAAACTGTTAATTATTAATATCTCGGAAATTGAGAAATGAAGGCGAAATCCAACATAGCCAAAATGTTTACCGAAATATTAATAATGACGTGTGCAAATTTTACGCAATATAATTAACAAATGAAAGAGTTAATTAAATTAATTGAATAACTCCTGTAAAAATAGAGTTACATTAATGAGATTTTAGTATGTTATAAAGATAATAATTTCTGACAGATTGTATATTTTAGATTTCACACAACTTGGTTTGCAACCAAGTTATTGCAAAATTAATTAAGCACAGGAAATCCGGACCGACAAATTGGTTCCGCTGATAGTAATATTAAAAATAATAACAATTCTCCGTCTGTGGGAACCTAACTTCACTCTCGCGGACCAAGGGAATTCAAATTTTATGTAGTAGGGAGAGTGTGTCAGCCAATCAAATCACTTGACGCGAGCCCCGGCCAGCGAGGTGTTTTCGGGCTGAAACAGCACTCTTCTGCCAGTACTCACGAAGTTAAGACGTAATTCTTCGATCGTCTAGTAACCATAGTGGTGAAGATCAACAAGAAGGCTCTACGTGGACAACACACACGAAATTACGAACACACTAAGTACAGATCAACTGTATAGCTCGTAATTGTGGCGTAAAGGCGAGATACTCTTCAGTACATCAACCAAGCTTATTGTGTACTACCAGCTAGTCATAAGCACGCAAGAGATCCACCAGACTTCAGGACCAGACTTCAAGAATACAGCAGAGAGGCCGTCTAAATCATTGGTGAACAGCTGACGAGCAGAGCTACCACTCGAACGAAGCACACACACACACGCTGACGTGCGACGTGCGAATCGACGAGGGACAGAAACCAGTTCCAGCAGAGAGCCGCAGACGTTAAAATATTCACAAACAGCAAGGAAGCAGAGTGTTGCCGAAATTTTGAACTCAACGACCGAATCCAGCAGCTCTACGCAGATTGTTTTCTCTAGCGAAGGACTCGAATCGACGAGGGAAAATCGGAACGACATCCTCTTCAATAACAGGAAAGCAAAATCCACTTATTTATTTTTCAACATTAAATTTTCTATTTTTATTTAAAAACATTGTAAATTCAAATAATTCAGGTGCCATAAAAAAATCAAAGACTCTAGTAAATAAGAATAAATTCATTGTGATAATCTGTATTGCAGTTTATGTCATTAGTATGCTATAGTTAAGAAATAGAAGTAGTATAAAAGCGCTATACAAATCTTAACTAACAATCTAATCTTAGTTCATACTGCAGTATAACAGAAGTCGAATCACTAGAAATGAAATAACGTGAACTAGAATGTCACGTCTAATTTATTTTGGAAAATTATTCTAATTAACTTCAGAGTTTTATATTTTGGTTCATGAACATTTAAATTCAATTTAGTAAAAGAGATTTAATCAAATCTGATCAATTAATTAATTAAAATTAAATTGCAATCAACTCGCCAAAGAACGAGTTTAGTTTCTTTGCGATTATTAACCAATCGAAAAACATTGATTCATTGTTTAGACTGTAAGAAATTGATAATATAATAACCATTTATTTCTTGTGTGTTGTTGGAGTAATAAACAACGTTTTATTACCCCATATAACAGTGTTTTATTGTTGTACGATAAAGCCCACCAGTCTCACAAAACTCTCCCCCTTTAAAGTAACCTATTTTGTGTGTTGTTGCAATAAATTTGAGATTACTAGCTTGCGAACTTCAAATCCAAAATCCACACGCCCTAGTCGGAAGAATCCGCAAGATCGGACAGCAGGTAGGTACTCACACACAACACGACACAACAATAACGCATATAAGTAGAGTTATAAATGTCGCCCTGCACGTGGGGCCAGAAATTAAATTCAAATTGAATTCACGTTCCGAACTAGAGTATAAATGTTGCCCGGAACGTGGGGCGCGATTGAATTAAATTAATTAAATCACAACGAGATTGAAACGCCACATTTGTAGTAGAGTTGCATATGGCGCTCCAATCTCGTGGGGCTCGACAAAATTAAATTCATTAAATTTAAATTTAATTTCCACGTGTAAAACTAACTTTGCTGTTTTACTTCATAAAACAGCTGGCGTCCAACTAAACAATACCCAAAGAGTTTTGTGACTGGTGCTCGTACAGCAGTGAAATTATTGTGTGTATTTGAAACTGTTCTGTGTATTTTAAATTGTTTATATTTGAAATTGTTGGGTATTTAAAATGGATATGGATAAAATACTTAAACAAATGCAGCAAATGTATGCGGATTTGACCGCTAATATTAACTCGAGATTTGAGAAAATAGACGCGAAATTTGAACTTAGCAACACAGGAAATAATTACGTCACGCGATAACTACCTCCCCACGTTTGAAAGTAGGTCAAGCAATTAGCCGCGCGGCAGGAGATAATGGCTGTAAATAAACGGTCAGCAAATTCTTTCGTGCACGCGCCACTGTTTACAAACAAACCTTGTAAACGCTGTAGTTAGCTATTACCCATTATAAAAACATTAATACAAAATAAATTGCAAATATAATATTATTAATAAATGTATTAGAATTAAGTTGTATATAATGGAATAAAATTAACACACATGTATGTTTTTCTTTTGAATAAGTAATACAATGTATAGGTAATAAGTATAGTGATTACAGAATATGTGTGTAATGATTAAGAAAAAAAAAAATAACTGTAATTATTACATTCATTTTTTTTTAAAGCGGGTGTGGGAATATATAACAGCACCAAATATTAACTATTTGGGGTTATATGTTGCCCGCATACTGAAAGCATATTTAAATAAATTATAACAGTCAAAACTCCATTTGAATGTAGAGCGTTGAAAATAATGCTTAGTAAAGCGACGCACACGTAGTCATTATGTAATCAGTTCGCTGTACAAGGAGCGGCCACACCCAAACTGTTAATTATTAATATCTCGGAAACTGAGAAATGAAGGCGAAATCCAACATAGCCAAAATGTTTACCGAAATATTAATAATGACGTGTGCAAATTTTACGCAATATAATTAACAAATGAAAGAGTTAATTAAATTAATTGAATAACTCCTGTAAAAATAGAGTTACATTAATGAGATTTTAGTATGTTATAAAGATAATAATTTCTGACAGATTGTATATTTTAGATTTCACACAACTTGGTTTGCAACCAAGTTATTGCAAAATTAAGTAAGCACAGGAAATCCGGACCGACAAATTGGTTCCGCTGATAGTAATATTAAAAATAATAACAATTCTCCGTCTGTGGGAACCTAACTTCACTCTCGCGGACCAAGGGAATTCAAATTTTATGTAGTAGGGAGAGTGTGTCAGCCAATCAAATCACTTGACGCGAGCCCCGGCCAGCGAGGTGTTTTCGGGCTGAAACAGCACTCTTCTGCCAGTACTCACGAGTTAAGACGTAATTCTTCGATCGTCTAGTAACCATAGTGGTGAAGATCAACAAGAAGGCTCTACGTGGACAACACACACGAAATTACGAACACACTAAGTACAGATCAACTGTATAGCTCGTAATTGTGGCGTAAAGGCGAGATACTCTTCAGTACATCAACCAAGCTTATTGTGTACTACCAGTTAGTCATAAGCACGCAAGAGATCCACCAGACTTCTGGACCAGACTTCAAGAATACAGCAGAGAGGCCGTCTAAATCATTGGTGAACAGCTGACGAGCAGAGCTACCACTCGAACGAAGCACACACACACACGCTGACGTGCGACGTGCGAATCGACGAGGGACAGAAACCAGTTCCAGCAGAGAGCCGCAGACGTTAAAATATTCACAAACAGCAAGGAAGCAGAGTGTTGCCGAAATTTTGAACTCAACGACCGAATCCAGCAGCTCTACGCAGATTGTTTTCTCTAGCGAAGGACTCGAATCGACGAGGGAAAATCGGAACGACATCCTCTTCAATAACAGGAAAGCAAAATCCACTTATTTATTTTTCAACATTAAATTTTCTATTTTTATTTAAAAACATTGTAAATTCAAATAATTCAGGTGCCATAAAAAAATCAAAGACTCTAGTAAATAAGAATAAATTCATTGTGATAATCTGTATTGCAGTTTATGTCATTAGTATGCTATAGTTAAGAAATAGAAGTAGTATAAAAGCGCTATACAAATCTTAACTAACAATATAATCTTAGTTCATACTGCAGTATAACAGAAGTCGAATCACTAGAAATCAAATAACGTGAACTAGAATGTCACGTCTAATTTATTTTGGAAAATTATTCTAATTAACTTCAGAGTTTTATATTTTGGTTCATGAACATTTAAATTCAATTTAGTAAAAGAGATTTAATCAAATCTGATCAATTAATTAATTAAAATTAAATTGCAATCAACTCGCCAAAGAACGAGTTTAGTTTCTTTGCGATTATTAACCAATCGAAAAACATTGATTCATTGTTTAGACTGTAAGAAATTGATAATATAATAACCATTTATTTCTTGTGTGTTGTTGGAGTAATAAACAACGTTTTATTACCCCATATAACAGTGTTTTATTGTTGTACGATAAAGCCCACCAGTCTCACAAAACTCTCCCCCTTTAAAGTAACCTATTTTGTGTGTTGTTGCAATAAATTTGAGATTACTAGCTTGCGAACTTCAAATCCAAAATCCACACGCCCTAGTCGGAAGAATCCGCAAGATCGGACAGCAGGTAGGTACTCACACACAACACGACACAACAATAACGCATATAAGTAGAGTTATAAATGTCGCCCTGCACGTGGGGCCAGAAATTAAATTCAAATTGAATTCACGTTCCGAACTAGAGTATAAATGTTGCCCGGAACGTGGGGCGCGATTGAATTAAATTAATTAAATCACAACGAGATTGAAACGCCACATTTGTAGTAGAGTTGCATATGGCGCTCCAATCTCGTGGGGCTCGACAAAATTAAATTCATTAAATTTAAATTTAATTTCCACGTGTAAAACTAACTTTGCTGTTTTACTTCATAAAACAGCTGGCGTCCAACTAAACAATACCCAAAGAGTTTTGTGACTGGTGCTCGTACAGCAGTGAAATTATTGTGTGTATTTGAAACTTTTCTGTGTATTTTAAATTGTTTATATTTGAAATTGTTGGGTATTTAAAATGGATATGGATAAAATACTTAAACAAATGCAGCAAATGAATGCGGATTTGACCGCTAATATTAACTCGAGATTTGAGAAAATAGACGCGAAATTTGAACTTAGCAACACAGGAAATAATTACGTCACGCGATAACTACCTCCCCACGTTTGAAAGTAGGTCAAGCAATTAGCCGCGCGGCAGGAGATAATGGCTGTAAATAAACGGTCAGCAAATTCTTTCGTGCACGCGCCACTGTTTACAAACAAACCTTGTAAACGCTGTAGTTAGCTATTACCCATTATAAAAACATTAATACAAAATAAATTGCAAATATAATATTATTAATAAATGTATTAGAATTAAGTTGTATATAATGGAATAAAATTAACACACATGTATGTTTTTCTTTTGAATAAGTAATACAATGTATAGGTAATAAGTATAGTGATTACAGAATATGTGTGAAATGATTAAGAAAAAAAAAATAACTGTAATTATTACATTCATTTTTTTTTTAAAGCGGGTGTGGGAATATATAACAGCACCAAATATTAACTATTTGGGGTTATATGTTGCCCGCATACTGAAAGCATATTTAAATAAATTATAACAGTCAAAACTCCATTTGAATGTAGAGCGTTGAAAATAATGCTTAATAAAGCGACGCACACGTGGTCATTATGTAATCAGTTCGCTGTACAAGGAGCGGCCACACCCAAACTGTTAATTATTAATATCTGGGAAACTGAGAAATGAAGGCGAAATCCAACATAGTCAAAATGTTTACCGAAATATTAATAATGACGTGTGCAAATTTTACGCAATATAATTAACAAATGAAAGAGTTAATTAAATTAATTGAATAACTCCTGTAAAAATAGACTTACATTAATGCGATGTTAGTATGTTATAAAGATAATAATTTCTGACAGATTGTATATTTTAGATTTCACACAATTTGGTTTGCAACCAAGTTATTGCAAAATTAAGTAAGCACAGGAAATCCGGACCGACAAATTGGTTCCGCTGATAGTAATATTAAAAATAATAACAATTCTCCGTCTGTGGGAACCTAACTTCATTCTCGCGGACCAAGGGAATTCAAATTTTATGTAGTAGGGAGAGTGTGTCAGCCAATCAAATCACTTGACGCGAGCCCCGGCCAGCGAGGTGTTTTCGGGCTGAAACAGCACTCTTCTGCCAGTACTCACGAAGTTAAGACGTAATTCTTCGATCGTCTAGTAACCATAGTGGTGAAGATCAACAAGAAGGCTCTACGTGGACAACACACACGAAATTACGAACACACTAAGTACAGATCAACTGTATAGCTCGTAATTGTGGCGTAAAGGCGAGATACTCTTCAGTACATCAACCAAGCTTATTGTGTACTACCAGCTAGTCATAAGCACGCAAGAGATCCACCAGACTTCAGGACCAGACTTCAAGAATACAGCAGAGAGGCCGTCTAAATCATTGGTGAACAGCTGACGAGCAGAGCTACCACTCGAACGAAGCACACACACACACGCTGACGTGCGACGTGCGAATCGACGAGGGACAGAAACCAGTTCCAGCAGAGAGCCGCAGACGTTAAAATATTCACAAACAGCAAGGAAGCAGAGTGTTGCCGAAATTTTGAACTCAACGACCGAATCCAGCAGCTCTACGCAGATTGTTTTCTCTAGCGAAGGACTCGAATCGACGAGGGAAAATCGGAACGACATCCTCTTCAATAACAGGAAAGCAAAATCCACTTATTTATTTTTCAACATTAAATTTTCTATTTTTATTTAAAAACATTGTAAATTCAAATAATTCAGGTGCCATAAAAAAATCAAAGACTCTAGTAAATAAGAATAAATTCATTGTGATAATCTGTATTGCAGTTTATGTCATTAGTATGCTATAGTTAAGAAATAGAAGTAGTATAAAAGCGCTATACAAATCTTAACTAACAATATAATCTTAGTTCATACTGCAATATAACAGAAGTCGAATCACTAGAAATCAAATAACGTGAACTAGAATGTCACGTCTAATTTATTTTGGAAAATTATTCTAATTAACTTCAGAGTTTTATATTTTGGTTCATGAACATTTAAATTCAATTTAGTAAAAGAGATTTAATCAAATCTGATCAATTAATTAATTAAAATTAAATTGCAATCAACTCGCCAAAGAACGAGTTTAGTTTCTTTGCGATTATTAACCAATCGAAAAACATTGATTCATTGTTTAGACTGTAAGAAATTGATAATATAATAACCATTTATTTCTTGTGTGTTGTTGGAGTAATAAACAACGTTTTATTACCCCATATAACAGTGTTTTATTGTTGTACGATAAAGCCCACCAGTCTCACAAAACTCTCCCCCTTTAAAGTAACCTATTTTGTGTGTTGTTGCAATAAATTTGAGATTACTAGCTTGCGAACTTCAAATCCAAAATCCACACGCCCTAGTCGGAAGAATCCGCAAGATCGGACAGCAGGTAGGTACTCACACACAACACGACACAACAATAACGCATATAAGTAGAGTTATAAATGTCGCCCTGCACGTGGGGCCAGAAATTAAATTCAAATTGAATTCACGTTCCGAACTAGAGTATAAATGTTGCCCGGAACGTGGGGCGCGATTGAATTAAATTAATTAAATCACAACGAGATTGAAACGCCACATTTGTAGTAGAGTTGCATATGGCGCTCCAATCTCGTGGGGCTCGACAAAATTAAATTCATTAAATTTAAATTTAATTTCCACGTGTAAAACTAACTTTGCTGTTTTACTTCATAAAACTGCTGGCGTCCAACTAAACAATACCCAAAGAGTTTTGTGACTGGTGCTCGTACAGCAGTGAAATTATTGTGTGTATTTGAAACTGTTCTGTGTATTTTAAATTGTTTATATTTGAAATTGTTGGGTATTTAAAATGGATATGGATAAAATACTTAAACAAATGCAGCAAATGAATGCGGATTTGACCGCTAATATTAACTCGAGATTTGAGAAAATAGACGCGAAATTTGAACTTAGCAACACAGGAAATAATTACGTCACGCGATAACTACCTCCCCACGTTTGAAAGTAGGTCAAGCAATTAGCCGCGCGGCAGGAGATAATGGCTGTAAATAAACGGTCAGCAAATTCTTTCGTGCACGCGCCACTGTTTACAAACAAACCTTGTAAACGCTGTAGTTAGCTATTACCCATTATAAAAACATTAATACAAAATAAATTGCAAATATAATATTATTAATAAATGTATTGGAATTAAGTTGTATATAATGGAATAAGATTAACACACATGTATGTTTTTCTTTTGAATAAGTATTACAATGTATAGGTAATAAGTATAGTGATTACAGAATATGTGTGTAATGATTAAGAAAGAAAAAATAACTGTAATTATTACATTCATTTTTTTTTTAAAGCGGGTGTGGGAATATATAACAGCACCAAATATTAACTATTTGGGGCTATATGTTGCCCGCATACTGAAAGCATATTTAAATAAATTATAACAGTCAAAACTCCATTTGAATGTACAGCGTTGAAAATAAGGCTTAGTAAAGCGACGCACACGTGGTCATTATGTAATCAGTTCGCTGTACAAGGAGCGGCCACACCCAAACTGTTAATTATTAACATCTCGGAAACTAAGAAATTAAGGCGAAATCCAACTTAGCCTAAATGTTTACCGAAATATTAATAATGACGTGTGCAAATTTTACGCAATATAATTAACAAATGAAAGAGTTAATTAAATTAATTGAATAACTCCTGTAAAAATAGAGTTACATTAATGAGATTTTAGTATGTTATAAAGATACTAATTTCTGACAGATTGTATATTTTAGATTTCACACAACTTGGTTTGCAACCAAGTTATTGCAAAATTAAATAAGCACAGGAAATCCGGACCGACAAATTGGTTCCGCTGATAGTAATATTAAAAATAATAACAATTCTCCGTCTGTGGGAACCTAACTTCATTCTCACGGACCAAGGGAATTCAAATTTTATGTAGTAGGGAGAGTGGTGTGTCAGCCAATCAAATCACTTGACGCGAGCCCCGGCCAGCGAGGTGTTTTCGGGCTGAAACAGCACTCTTCTGCCAGTACTCACGAAGTTAAGACGTAATTCTTCGATCGTCTAGTAACCATAGTGGTGAAGATCAACAAGAAGACTCTACGTGGTCAACACACACGCAATTACGAACACACTAAGTACAGATCAACTGTATAGCTCGTAATTGTGGCGTAAAGGCGAGATACTCTTCAGTACAACAACCAAGCTTATTGTGTACTACCAGTTAGTCATAAGCACGCAAGAGATCCACCAGACTTCAGGACCAGACTTCAAGAATACAGCAGAGAGGCCGTCTAAATCATTGGTGAACAGCTGACGAGCAGAGCTACCACTCGAACGAAGCACACACACACACGCTGACGTGCGACGTGCGAATCGACGAGGGACAGAAACCAGTTCCAGCAGAGAGCCGCAGACGTTAAAATATTCACAAACAGCAAGGAAGCAGAGTGTTGCCGAAATTTTGAACTCAACGACCGAATCCAGCAGCTCTACGCAGATTGTTTTCTCTAGCGAAGGACTCGAATCGACGAGGGAAAATCGGAACGACATCCTCTTCAATAACAGGAAAGCAAAATCCACTTATTTATTTTTCAACATTAAATTTTCTATTTTTATTTAAAAACATTGTAAATTCAAATAATTCAGGTGCCATAAAAAAATCAAAGACTCTAGTAAATAAGAATAAATTCATTGCGATAATCTGTATTGCAGTTTAAGTCATTAGTATGCTATAGTTAAGAAATAGAAGTAGTATAAAAGCGCTATACAAATCTTAACTAACAATCTAATCTTAGTTCATACTGCAGTATAACAGAAGTCGAATCACTAGAAATGAAATAACGTGAACTAGAATGTCACGTCTAATTTATTTTGGAAAATTATTCTAATTAACTTCAGAGTTTTATATTTTGGTTCATGAACATTTAAATTCAATTTAGTAAAAGAGATTTAATCAAATCTGATCAATTAATTAATTAAAATTTAAATTGCAATCAACTCGCCAAAGAACGAGTTTAGTTTCTTTGCGATTATTAACCAATCGAAAAACATTGATTCATTGCTTAGACTGTAAGAAATTGATAATATAATAACCATTTATTTCTTGTGTGTTGTTGGAATAATAAACAACGTTTTATTACCCCATATAACAGTGTTTTATTGTTGTACGATAAAGCCCACCAGTCTCACAAAACTCTCCCCCTTCAAAGTAACCTATTTTGTGTGTTGTTGCAATAAATTTGAGATTACTAGCTTGCGAACTTCAAATCCAAAATCCACACGCCCTAGTCGGAAGAATCCGCAAGATCGGACAGCAGGTAGGTACTCACACACAACACGACACAACAATAACGCATATAAGTAGAGTTATAATATATATGAAAAATTAAATTGTAAACACACGGAAAGTCTGGAAAACGTTGTACGTAATATACAGTACTTTATCGGTTAACACTTTCAAGGAATTAGTCCTAATTGTCGCCTCATAACAAACGTCTGATCTTTGCAGTGTGTTTTTTCTTATTTTTACTTCTGGCTCATTTATTTCTACTAACGATGCCCGTTACTTACAAATAAACGTTGTTTCAAATATTTTTAATTCTCAAGGGCTTAAAACACTTTCAGTATTTTCTGTTTAGTTTTTGGAAAAAAGGTTTTTTGTTATTTTCTTATTATAATCATTCATATGAACACCCTTTAGTTAAAAATTTTTGAATTTACTTTCCAGTTTTTGAAAAACTGAATGTTGTCAATTTACACTGTTGTGACTCCAAGAGTACATTACATGAAAAAAGTACGTACGACAGAAATAACAAATATTACTCACGTTATGTACAATTTATTGCAAATAAATAGATTTTATCACTTATCATCAAATTTAACAAAACAATGTCAAACATTATATTTGAAACATTTAAGTCTTCTCCTCTCCTTGCATCTTTCCAACTTGCACCTCTGTTCCCTTCCTTTTAATGTTAAATGGTCAGTAAAAATAGACGTCGTATCTGGTATTTGAAACTAGAATAATTTCCTTCTTGCAACTTTTTGGGTGTTTCGGGTTTTCATATTCATCAGCTTCTCGGCTGGCTGACCACGGAGGCCCTCTTTTCATGGCAGCGGAGCTTTTTTCTTTTTGTATCAGAATCAGTGCTTTACCAAGGTTGTTCCTGAATTTCAGTAGATACATATTTTCTTTCATGTTTCTCTACAGTCACGATTGTATACAGTATAATCCCAGTGAACATTATAAACATTTTTTTGTAACTTTACAATATGACGGAAGAAGTCCGTCAGCGATAAAAGCATGCCATTAATTAACTAAGCACATATACATTTTATTGGTTAAATAAAGGAGAATTATATACTGCGCGGTCGGACTACCAAATGGATACAGTGTTGCGTAAAACACCATCACTAAGTCCTGCACAATATTTTCGTCCAAAATACTTAAAACAGAAATAATTACATAGGATTGGACGTGAAAGAATATTTTAAGATATGAAGAGTAAAACAACAAAAATCTAAGGGCATTTAAATTACGTTTTATTTAAGGACAGTGCCATACAAAAACAATCGGTACACGAACGGGGTAGTAAATTATTTACAAGAGAAGTAAAAATGTAAATGTATAACACCAAAAAAGATGTGTGGTTTGCTTCAAAAACGTGCTACTCTCTTGCAACTGAATTTAAGGGGAAAGCGTGTAGTCTTTCTAAGGAATACTAATTACTCGGGGTAGTAAATAGTGCCAACGACTTGTAGCAAAACACGTAAACATATAGCCTCTTATTGGCCATATTAAGCTACATCAATAAAAGTTATGAATAGTCGCCCAGGTGTTGGCAATTCATATAACTGTAAACAGGCACTAAGTGAAAGGCATGGATGCATTTCCTACAAGAATATCCTACACAATTAGAAATTGTCAGTATTATAGAGATGAAAGCGAAATACGTTCCTTGTCTAGGTACCATATCAAACAATCTCAATGTTCATGGCTACTTTGATGTAAATCCTGAATAAATAAAATAATAATAATAGAAAAAATAATTGTGTTTCGCTTCTTCATTTGTGGGTTATGATTCACCATTCTCGATGTAATTTCAAATAATTTATTTTACTTTCCATGCCTCATAGTACGTACTGTAAAACAAATTATATCTAAAACTGTAGTTTCTTCAACAAAATTTTAAGAGGTTTATTTTCTTATACTTATATTATTTTTTTACAAACCACAGATGATGGTGATATTTTTCAATGAAACGTGCGTCGGGAGTTGAAACAACAAAAACACAATACACTACTTGCAGCAGAAACTATATTGAATATACCTGCAAGAATTATATAACTGCAATTATATACCTGCTGCAAGAAACATATTTAGTAAATGATTTATAAAAACATAGTACAAGGTGACGTAACTTGTTCTTATAACCAATTTATTAAACGTAAAAAATAATTAATTACTTGTTTTGAAAGGTATATTTCAACACAAACCTCTGATGATGCTGATATCTTTCAGTGAAACGTTCTTCTGGTGTTGAAAGAACACTACTTTCGGAAGAAACTATATTGAATATTATCACAATATTTTGTATAAGATTAGCAAAACGTATGTTTTCTTGAAGAGGAAAACATTTTGTTAATAGTTAAGAAAACATAATTTTTAAAGCTATAATTTTTTTTCCTTTACGAGTGTATATTTAGAATAAAAAAATATTTTGAAACAAAAATAACACTGTTGCGCACCACCATAGAAAACATTCCTGATTAGCGCTTTTAAGCGTCACAGCTCATTACCAGATCGGAGATATTTCACATGTGATGGTGAGCTGTCAATCATCAAACCACAATTCGGCAATGTTTTCTTTAGCGGTGTGCGACATTGTTATTTCTCTTTGTGAATATAACCACTAACACAACTTTATTAATTTAAAAAATATTTTTCCAGATCACGTACTGATTTTAGAGTACATGAAATCAATAGTAAATTACTGAATTATGCATCAGACGCGAGTAATATATTCTTAAAGACTTCATGTGTTGCAGGCCTTCTGATTTTGAAAGGTCTTCGAGTACTTGAATTCTATTAACGCAATGTAAGGAGAAACAAAGAACACGTTTCGAAGGAAGAAGTCTTGGAAATAGTGGAGTACAAAAACTCTCACTGGCAGAACACCGAAAGAAGTTGATAATAATAGTGATAATGGTGATATGACGATGAAGACGACGACAAGGTTGGCTATATGTTGACAGTGCCTATTTTGTTCTAACATCTAAAAATTCCTGTAGTTTTGTTGATACCATCGTCTGGGTTTGGGTCAAAGTCTCTGTGAAATACATTGAGGATGTATTGAAGTTACAGTGTATCTAACTAATAGACATTCCAAGCATAAGGGTCTTAAGGCATGCTATACGCACACTATAAATAGACTGTGCTACACCTAACAACTATTTCGGAAATTTTGAAGAAACTAACCTATATTAAGTTAAACATGCACTAAATATTAGGCTTTACACTGATAAAAGGTTTTTGTAAATTGTACTTGGGAAATCAAGAAATTACAACCATTTTAAAAATCACTTGTGTAAAAATTATTTTTCAATATATTTTAACATGTGTACGAATCAAATTTTGATTTATTTTTGGGGACTAATTGTATAGTATATTACTTGCTGAGATAGATTTTGTACTCTACATTGTTTTTAATACTACACAAAGCTCAGAGAAAACCGGTATTCACGTATGACTAATTATGTATCTTTTAATGATGAGAATGTTAACTCTTATGGAATAAAGTCTAGTTACATAACTCAATTTTTAACAAAGAATTGTGTTATAATAAATTGAGTATTCCTATCTCCGAAACTATTCTGGTTTCTGCCAGTAATATAATCTCCCCTGGCGGCGTTACGGGCGCTGCAAAGGGACATCTCAGCAGTGGGACTGCCACCTTAATTCCTCTAAGCTTGCATTATTATCATTCAGGGTTTTCTCCCCTAGGCTCTTCCGCTCTCTCCGCTGCTGAGATTACTCACTTCCACCTTCGAGACGGTTGGCCGGTTTTTACCTGTAACCCCAGGTGGGTGCCCTTACTAGGTGCTACCATCCGGAGCCAAATGATCCCAGGATTTTAACGAAGTTGTTACTCCTCCGAAACCTCCTTCCCCATCACATTTGACATGAGTATATGTGTTACACATGTGGGACGTGTATAAGACTATAGCTGTAACGAAGGCGCTGTATGGAATTGAGACATGTGTACTTTTACATAGTGACAGAGGGAAGATTACATCAGCAAAAATTAAATTCTTCAACTTGGTCAAAATGTGCACGTTACGAGACAGAATAAGTAATGCACAGACAAGGAAATATTTACAACTTTCTAAATTGCAGGACAGAATTACGGAATACAAGGCCAACTTGTATAAGCATTCGGGAAGAATGCAGCAAGATCGCCTTTCCAAACTTGCCTTGAATTATAAACCCACAGGGTATCGTAGTGTGAGGCGTCCGAGGACGAAATGGTTTCCGTAACAGGCAGTACAACCTAATCCGTGAAGTGGAGATGATGATGATGAACCTGAGTATTCCGTTATAGTCTTCGTTGTTTGTTTGTTGGCAAGTCCAACTAAGTTGTCAGCCATTAGTTATTACGACCTTGCTTTTTCTAGAGTTCAGGATGATTCACAGTTATATCTGCATCGGTGAGCACACGAGAGTGCACATAACTTCTGTTAGATGTAGACACATAATGCCAAATAGGAAAGGAGACAATACTTATGGGCGTGAATATTGGCATGTTCTACGCGTATGTATGTTTAATATACATTAAGTTTCTTCTCTGCCATATTGGCTTCTTTTATACAATTACAATTCTTGATTTTATTGCAAGGAATTATACAATTACAACTTTAAAGTTTAAAAGAAGTTTACAACTTAGAACTTTTTATTATCACATTTTTCGTTAGGCTTAATTATTACTTAATATATTTAAGTAATTAACATCTACGAAAGCAAAATTAACTTATTCTTTGTTACGAAAAATAAGATTTGTTGGTTTTAATTAATGGATAATTTAAATATTGGATCCATTACGAAGCATCCTTTGGCCAAACATTTTATCTCGTAAAAATTATTTGTAAAAATAATTCTAAGCTGGGAAGTTACTATCATGTGTCTAATATTGTTGGTGACAAAATTTAGTAAGAAATATTATTTACTTGTTTTGAAACAAAATCTCTTCCTTCACAGTCATTTAGTCGGCTAAATTTAAGACTGACATTATTTCAAGCAGACAGTTGACGTCTATATTAATTCACCTAAAACAATTGACGAAACATTTCTATCAGAGAAAGCACAGAGCCAATGTATAATAATACTATTCCAGTATAAATTATTGTGCCAGAGGCGCTCATTGTACGGCAAACTTTACAGCGACACGTCGTAACGAACGTCTTAACGGTAGAATGCTCCTTACATGTTTGTGTGCACGGCCTGTACATGGAACAGCCTTTATATTATGAGAGCGCATGCGTGTAATCGCGATACGAACGTAAAGCTAATTTTGGAACTCTGGTTGTATACCTACTAAGCATTACATTGTTCATGCATAATCACTTGTGGAGAACTGTAGCAGGCTTCATCTCATTCAGTATGGGGTACCGACAGTATTTCCTTCTCCAACAACAAACTCCAACTTGTAAAATCTAATCTCCTATGCCAAGTATCATTATGTAACTTATTTTACGGAACATTATTATTTATATTTAGAATACTATTTTATGTTTCAATAGATTTTACACTCAAGAGACTATTACCAAATATAAAACTTTTTATTTACCAAAATAAATGTTTCAAAAATACCTACATTAAACGGAATTCTGTGGGATAAGCAAATTACAGGAGAAACTAAAACCAAAACCAAAATACTTAAATTCATTCTTAGAAGTATCATGACTTACAGCTCAGAAGTTTTAAGTATTACTAACACACAAGAACAAAATTAATGATAGCAGAAATGAATTTTTAGAGACGTTCGTCAAGAGTATCCAGACGCGAAAAAATTATAAATAATGTCATTAAGGATAGAATTAATGTAAAACATTTAATTGTTGATTTTATCCAAGCAAAAAAGGCAACTGTATGGACACGCGGAAAGTATGACACAGGAAAGATTGCCAAGGAGAGATGTAGAATGGACCCTACCTGGAAGAAGGAAAGGGGAAGACCACCTATCACTTGGATAGAAGAAATTCAGACTATATTGAGGGAGCGAGAAATTTAAGATCTTTGGATGGACAAGCAGCAGTGGAATATAAGAATTCAATCACTTCTGTAATCTTTGGTTCCAAAAAATGTGTAAACATTGTACGGAATAATACAAAATAAATAAAGTTCAATATTAGTCTTAGTAATTGATGAACCAAAAAATGTTTAACCTTGATATTCAGTTAGAATCGGCAAGCGACAAGACTCAACAATAATTGTCAGATCATACAATAATTAATAATTAAGTCATATATGTAGTAGCAACACAACTATTAAATTACGTTGCGTTTCTAGGAATGATAATACCTGCGTAAATTTTGGCCTAAATGCGTTAAACTAAAGTAACTGTAAAGTACCTGTGTATTGAATTTAAATACACTGTAACTTCAATACATCCTCCATGTATTTGATAGAGACTTTGACTCAAACCCAGACGATGGTATCAACAAAACTACAGGTATTTTTAGATGTTAGAACAAAATAGGCACTGTCAACATATAGCCATCCTTGTCATCGTCATCGTCATCATCATCATTATCACCATTATTATCAACTTCTTTCGGTGTTTTGCCAGTGAGAGTTCTAGTACTCCAATATTTCCAAGACTTCTTCCTTCGACACATGTTCTTTGTTTCTCTTACACCCTGCTCTCTTAGTCCCGTGTATTAATCTCGTTATTCTTATGTATTTCGTTCTGCCCTAAAACTGTTGTTTCCAGAACAGCCGTTAGGATTATTTTTCCTCTTAATATCTGCTATCCGGAGATTTCTTTTGCCTTCAGGATTCTATAAAAAATAGTATATATTGTTGCATTTTTACAGGATTAGCGCGTATCCATGTACGTCACTAGGGTATGTCAATGTCATCAGGACTGTTATTGGTGTATTATTATTAAAGGTAACAATTTGTTACACAATAACACGCGTGACCACATGACACTTTGCACGAGTTTTGTCAGGAGCATAACAACGCAATATTCTCCCACATTTTAGGGTTTTTCGTCTTCAGATGATGGTCGATTATCTACAGGTATCTAGGATGGTATCTGGTATAGGAATCATCCATTATAACGACACACACAGGCAAAGTGTAAGTGAATTTGTTTGAAAGCGACCATTGTTAGAGTTGTAATTTTCCGTTCAGTGGGCGTTGTCAGACTGCTAAATGTGAACCATTGTGTGCAAACTTCTGTAGGCTTCACGCTATTAATTGACGACTTGTTGGGCACTTGTAGAAACATATTAATACAAAGGATTTTGAAAATATATAAACACTTTCGTTTGCATAGTACGTTTCACAGTTTTTATTTAACTTTGTCACCTGTTTCAAATTATTAGGCTATTCTCAAAGAGAATCCAGGAGCAACAAAGAATGTGGAGGTGGTGAATATGTGTTTAGGGTGTGGTTGGGACATGTGTGAGTTGTGTTTGATGAAGGGGTTGGAGAAGATCAAGTGTCCCCTTTATTAAGTCACCATTATTATCCCCCTATCACATTTATTAAAATTGCTATATAGTTTAATTAATTTGTATTCTGCCTTCCGTATATACTTTGTTTAATATACACTTGACCTTCCCCACCCCCTTCATCACACACACCTCACACATGTCCCAACCACATGATCACCACCCTTACATTCTGTGTTATTTTAGTTGTTCCTTGGTTCTCTTTGGGAATAGCCTAATAAGCTGTCAGAGTTAAATAAAAACTGTGAAACTTACCAAGTTCTTATATATTTATAAAACGTTATGTAGGCTTACTTGGTACCTTCTTGATTAAGTGATATCAGTTATTGTTTGTTACATTAGTTTGTGTTGGAACATCGTAAAATTTTAGAATTAATTACACGGGAAATTATGGTTTATTTAAACTGTTATTAACGTTGCGACTATAAAATTCTCTGGTGTTCAATTAATTTAATCCACTGTGTAACTCGAACTTGAGGATTGGTGGAATCATTGTAACTGGCGCTATCTATCACAACAATAAGAAGTCACATAAACAAAACTTTAAGGTATAAACTGTATATGTAGATGTTGAAAAGTATAGAAAATTAAAAATAAAATAAATTTTTCTATCAAATTAAAGTTTTCTTTATTGTGTTTTATAATGTACATGGTCGAAAGATTAGTTTTTTAAATAAATTATATGTTCTAGTTACTTTTAGCTTGAAAATAAATCACTTGTGATTTGCACTAATTTTTAATTTCCCCCGAACTCTACTTTATTCAATTCATTACTAACACATAACACACGTTCTCGTTTACTATAAATCAAATTACTTAGTAAGATTAGGACTAGAATTAGCTTTATTATTCCTTTTATTTTATATCTAAACTAAAATTTATGATGTTTTTTGAGTAACGCACAGCGTGCGTTTCGGAAAGCGTAATTAACACAGTAAAATGAAACTCATACTTTTGAACGCCAACACACATGAACATGTTTAGCCTACACCAGGATTATGAATACGAAAATGGTCCCAAAAAATTCGCGTAGTTTAAACCACTATGTCCTATGTACATCGTTGTTACAAACAAGATTAGCTCGCAAAAATTGTTTAAAGGCAGTTATACTAAATGTGTTGGTTTATGCACACCTATACATTATTGAACCAACTGTCCTGTACTGTGTGTTTTCAGAAGTATGAATAACACATAATTTAACGAAAATTAATATTACTTTCAGCCACAAAAAATTTGTCTATTGCTAAATGATATACTATAAAAAACGAGAAGTAATTACTTTCCGTCAACTAACAAACGTTGTTTAAATAATCTTGTGACTTTTGAGGCGTTTCTGATTCAGCAAAATCAATATGTTCGGAAGATAAATAAAGCAAACAAGATTTTTGCAGAATCTTTTTAAAGTAGTTTTTTTAAAATCCAGTGGCTTCAAGCAAACTGCAAACTTTATCAATTATGCAGACACGCAAAGCTGTAAAAAATGAAACAGGTTTATACCAAACCATCAAAGTTGCCCTACGTATCGGACAATAGAGACTGAAAAACCGATCAATTATAATGGAACTTACACCTAATTATTTGTTAATTTTTTTTATTACCTAATTAAATGACAACGAACAAAAACGTTTCTATCAGAAATGGTAAGTTTTGTTACACAGTGCATGCAAAAGATACAAATAGGCTAAAGGTCAATTAATTAATAACATATTAATACAATTAATAACATACACAAAATAATTAATCTGGTATGTCTATAAATTGACAGTCGATATCTTACATTCCCAATAAACATATTTATAAATGATTTGAAGAAAATCGCTCTAGGACACAATTAAGTCTGTCTAATATATTGTCTTTGTTATTATTATTATGTTTGATGTTGTTGTTACTATTATGACTACTAATATTATAAAAATTGTTATTTTTCATAATGATATATTTTTCAAACTCTATGTATTAAAGATGATAACAAAGATCATAATATGTGTAAAAAATAAACTCGGGTGGATTAAATAAATTGTTTCAATAATACAGTGAAATTAATCATATAATTTTATATTTAACAACATACCTACGCGCATGAACACGTATCTGGGTGTGTATGCGCGAGTTGTGTGTGCTGTGCGCGCGCGTATATATGTGTCTG
The DNA here is from genome assembly GCA_034769895.1 of Magicicada septendecula. Lineage (NCBI taxonomy): Eukaryota > Metazoa > Arthropoda > Insecta > Hemiptera > Cicadidae > Magicicada > Magicicada septendecula. The sequence goes on from CM068375.1 coordinate 343,660,857, forward strand.
TATATAAATAAATCAAATTTAGTGGCAGAATGAACAATAAATCATATAAAATTCCGGATGTGAGACTGTGAAATTAATCAAAAATGCTTCCCTCTGTAGATACGTGATTACAGGTAATTTTTTTACACTTTAAAAGTAAAAACAATAATTTGTTAACGGACAAAAGTTAATACAAAATTGTGTAATACCAAACTGTCTAATAACACACGTATAGTAATTCATCAAAGATATGTAATAAAATACAGACCATCCTATAATTTGAAATATTGATCTAAGCCAAAGCTCAAACAGGTGATCACAATTAACACGTAACAAGTAAATACACAACAAAAGTTTTCAATACATGTACAAATAAATACTTGCATAACAACAGTTTTAAAATAAGATGCAAAGTTGTTTAAATATGCAGCAAAATATTCAATAGTAATGCACACTCTATTAAGTATTAATATAACATTTCTTGTTATTCAGTGATTGTAATTTACGGTATTTTAGATATTTTAAAACTTTCGAAAAGAGTCGTAGCTGTCGCATACTTTCACTTGTTAGAATGTCGCCAACGTTTTTGTGTTACTACATATACGAGTAGAGGGACATAGAAAAGTTTTGTTTTAATTGACCTTCTAGGTAGGTAAATGTGCTACGTATCTCGCTAAACTGGGAAGGTAGTTCTTCCGATTTTGTTCCGTACAGTATAAATATTATTCTGATAAATCGATTTGTCGAACATGTTATCACAAATTTGATAAACTTGTTACTATTATATTTTAAACTAGCTGTTACCCGCGCCTTTGCACGCGAAAATTGGACTTTTAATAAGTATTTTAATATAATTTTTATTGTCTATGTCTATATGGCGTTCTGTCAGCTCGTATAACATTTCTGTACTCATTAGTCGAATTCTCTACAAAGCTGTTTTCAACACTTGTAGTATTTTAAATTGTAATAAATTATTATGTTGGTGCAACAGCTTTTGGAGATTTAAAAGTACCCGTTTATAAAGCCTTTGGAGACATTTATAAAGTATCTGTTAAAGCAAAAACACTAAATTCTTTATTTTAAGTGTTACTGTGTTAGAAGAATTGTATAACACATTAAACGTTGTTTTCCTCAACCAGATCTTTTATTTATTTCAGCAGTAAACTGAAAACCAAAAACCGTTGTCACCTAACCTCACAAATGAAAACAACACGTATTTTCGCTTTGATTTAAGTATAGGACAATTTACAATTAGTACACTTCTTCTTTTCCACATCGTTATATACCGATACAATTGCATTTTATATAAAACTTCAAAAATGTGCTGCAGGTATGGATAAATGTACAGGTCCGATGCCGCTAAATAATCATTTGTCTATTTACATGTTACTATGGTAATTAATTCTGGTCTCCATGGTGATGTTGACATCTTTATACGCGTCAACAAAATGGCATAAATGGAAGGGCCTACATCGTGCGAAAAGGGCAAAATATTAAATCCCAACTTAGATAGTATTTTTGACTTTGTGTCAAAGGTTACCAGCGCAATATTTGGTGGCAATCGGTGTAACGGCGTGGATTTGTATTCAGTACCCATAAATCCACAGATTTTGAGTTTTATAAATATAATATACAGGTATAGACTATGTATATCTAAAACTTTCATAACTGTCGCATATATTTATCAGATTTTTTCACAAAAGAACAAAAACATAATTTATTAATTCTCTTTTTATATTCAATCTGAGACTCTGGATTGCAGATATCCACAATAAAAACCAAAGTAGTTGCTTTTTGTGGAAATGATCCCGTACGGGCAAAAACTGTTGTAGACGGTAGGCTACTGTCCTGAAACAAGTTAGCAGTTTTGAATACCCGGGCTGCAGTGTGTCCTATAATGCAAGAAACGACGTGGTGAACAAGTTGAAAATTTCAACCTGATGTGCGGGACCATCAGGCGAACCCTTAAGTCGGCAAGCAAAGAAACAATGGTGATGGCTCTTCCCACACTTCTTTATGGGTCTGAGAATTGGACTTTAACGAAAAGTCAGGCCAATTGCATCCAAGCGGCTGAAATGAGATTTGTCAGGCACGTGGCAGGGTATACTCTCCATGATCATAGAAGAAACACAGATATACGGCAGGATTATTATGAGTATACGCGACAGGATCGCCCAGTATCGGCTGAATTGGTGGGAACATCTTTGTCGAATGGATGACTGCCGCATCCCCAAACAACTATGGAAATATAGGCCGAGGGGACGGAGAGGTTTGGGACGTCCGAGGAAGCGCTGAAGTGACCAGCTGTAATGTTTGCCTATTTGAGACCTGAACAAACTATTCTTGTTTTAAACTTTGAGGATGATGATGATGATATTCAATCTGACCAGTCTACTGCACAGTACACTAAATGACTTACGTTATAGTGTTAAACAGAGAGAGTACTTCTTTTAAGAGTTTTAGTTATATACTAATTATGACGATGTGATGAGTACACACACAGTTTGTACGTCTTATGGTTTTGCTTGATAACCTCAGTTACTGATTTAAGACAATCCTATTCACAGCTCAGAATTTAATTTCCTTCGTCATCAAACGTTATCTTGAGCTCCATCAGTTTGTCCACTAGTCATGTTTGCACCTGTTGCATTTTGTTTAAGCTACTATATATGACGCTTTCTTAATTTTTTACCCATTGGTTTATTCAATCATGCAACGAATCATGCAATTATTGTTGAATCGATTAGCATTGTGGCAGATTCGGGGTGATTAGCTAGACTTTGGTTAGTAAGTACTAGCTCAGATTTGTTAGTATGGCGCTTCATATGTTACACAGGGAACTCTTTTTCCCCAGAAACGTATGGCTTTCACATCGGTTAGAGGTATGTTCGGCTCTCCAACATTTGTCAATAACTTTTATATTTTTCTACAGGAAAAGGCCTCCGGCGGGAAGGCGAAACGTTTATAAAAATGACTGAACTAAAAAAGCATCCACGGCCAAACAGCCAGGATTGAATTCTTGTATCATTGACTAGGGCCGTGAAAGCCTACTTTATAAAATTCAATAATAAATTTCATAGCAACTGAAAACCGTTTCAAATTATAATGAGTCAAATATTATTTTCATTATAAGTACCAATAGAAAACAGTACACTGAAATTTTAAGATAGAATAAGAATATATAAAAGCACATATAAAGTACATACATTAAAAGTTTACACAATAACCGAAACGTTTGTGGATGCTAATCGGATTGCGATAAAAAATTTGGTAAGGCTCACTGGAGACAATGTACAGCATACTAACGCTCTTCGTAATCTTTTCTGAGAAAGAAAGCGTTGTAAGTTCCTTCGATAGCAATGTGAGTGATGTAGGAGAAGCTTTAGGCTTTATCGTTATTGAAGCAGTATTAACTTGGTTGTGTAAATTTAACGGATTTTGTATACGTCAGCGTAATATTACAATACGAGTGACTTATGGAAGAGTAATTCACGGTGAAACTTGTCGAGATAGGCTACACGTTGGGATGCAAGGTTTCGCGTCACGTGTATAGCGGTATCAAACATCCACACACTCTAATACCGTGTTCCAGAAACAGCAGTAAAGGCTCCCCCACACAAACGCCATACGTAGGTCGGTATGGTATAGTCGGAACAGTACTCGATAAGATTATCGCTGCTTACCGACAGAACTACCTATACTAGAGCGACACTCGGTGCATTCGGTAGTCGGAAACACAGCTGGCTTTGGTTCATTGTTTACAGTGTTGTGTCACATTTCTACAGTCTTGTTTTCGCTAATGACATTAAATCTGATGTATCTTTACAACCACGATTATCAGTGCTTTCAATAAAAGTTTACAGTTTTTCCTTCCTGTAACAAACAATTGCGACTACCCACAAACGATGACGTATTAGGCATTCTCAATAATCACTTACTTTATTTTGCTGTCAAACCTGATGATGTCACTTTCGTGTAGTGAGAGGGTATTTTTTACTACAAACAATACGAAAACTAAAATAAGAAATACGTTGAACACCGAAACGATTTCTGGACTTCTGCATTCCAAAATAAATACAAAGTCTGCATTCGGATACGATTTTAAATTTGGCGGGGAGTTTATAAGTTTGATGGGCAACAGCATCTTACATTACTGGCAGGGACAAAGGAGAAGAAAGACTTAGAATGTAAGACAACGTTGGTAAGTGAAAATTACTTTTCCCATAATAATTATACCGTATATTTCGTTATTCATTAAAGCTTATTACAGTTTCTTTGTGATTTATCAAAACAACTTCCGAAATTTTCAGTAATCTTTTGAAATTTTTACGTGCAATATTCAAAAAAATTATTTAGATCTCGGAACACTGTATAGTAGTAAATCAACAAGAGCCAAATGTAACTTATAACAGACTTTGTACAATTTTCATTATTTTTATACAAACCGGCTAGCCGTGGACCACGCCAATATCACTTCCTTTTCTTCTCCTGCCAGAAGGCCCTCATTCGCACAATGTGCGCTGCCTTCCTTTCCACTGTCCACCCCTTTATCGTTTTCTTCTCACTGCAGAGATCCTCAATATTCTGAATTTTGTTTTCATATGTATATATATCCACATAGTCGTTCAATGAGATACCCAGTTCCATCACTTCTTCCTTGAGTTGTTTGGTGTATCCGTTTTGACTGGAAATTTGCCAAATATAGTCAAAAATTTGTTTACTTAATCTGGACTGATCCGTCCGAACCACATGTCGAAGAAATCTCAGTCTTCTTTTCCTTCGGAAAGGCGTTTCCAGATATTTAAGATCCTTGTACAGCTCTTTTTTGGGTATATGTCTGCACCCATTATCAGTTTTCTTGGGGCCAAAAATTTGTTGATGGATTCTTTGTTTAATTTTAAGAAGAGGTACTAAATTTTCAAATCACATTGTTTCCACTTCATACATGATCATCGGCCTGATCACAGTGTTATAATGGCGGACTTTCGCACTTGTGGACAGTTTTTTCCGTACGGTTCCCGGGCTAGAGTAAAGGCTTCTGGTAACATGAGTTTCCTTGTATTAAAGGATTCTTTGCCTGAGGCCTTTCGGAATATGTTTGTTTCTAGTAAAATCTTCATTTAATTAAAACTAAATGAAGTAAATGAAATTGAATTTTACTTCATTAATTGGAGTAAATGAAAATAAAATTTTATAAATGAAAGTATTTATTAAATTGTAAACGTTTTTATTCTATTGATAATAAAAGATATAAAAAGATTGTCCAAATTAAGTACTTACTCAGGTCTATTTACTTTTTTGTCAACAGTGAAAGAAAAATATAAATATTCTTCATAAATTGACAAATCCATACTACCTAAGCGCAGTGAACCGATCTGTCTGTTGACCTCGCTCGGTAGACCGAAATACGGAAGCAATATACCGAGTAAAGAAGATGGCCTCCTCGGTATCCTGCACGTGTGTGGTGGCTTTCATTTACCGTAATGTGATATGACATTGTCCCGAACCGTACCGAGTTGCGAATCGCCTCTGTGTGGGAGAGCCTTTATTGTGTCACCAACAGCAGTGATGGATATTACACTACAATTTTTTATTGCTTTAAGTGTACCTTTGTACGTTTTTTATAATAAAAACGAACTCAATTAGAAAAGGTAAATGGAGTTTTGATGTAGCTTCTTGACAACAATTGTTTAAATTGTAACATGAAAACCTTTAACACGGCGTGGCCTACATAAATCTGACGATTGTAGAAACTATTTACATATTGAAGAGAGATTAATTCAATTACCGCTAGGTGAATTTTGTAACAAATCAAAAGACGAAATACAATTATGAGGTGTGTAGTTATCCGCAACACTTAGCTATCTGGCAAATTCTAACATATACAAAAATTAAAAATTTTCCACTGAACTTTCTTCACTTACTTAGAAAAATCATAACAGAAATATGTGCTACTATATATGAGGAACTTAAAAGAGAATATTTGAAAGTGAGTGAAATAATGCTAGAGTAACAAACTCTACGTTAGTTTATCTTTTGAAAGTAATACTCATTATTATTTAGTCATTCTGGAAATAGCGTATCAGAATATCTTTGTTTCCATTTTGCAACCAACTCGTTATAAGCGTCACTTCTCAACTGCGTATCTGAAGCGATCAAGATATATAAATCCAATAACAGCCTGAGCAGGAAGGACGAACGCCTGATGAATAAGACCTTGTATCCGGCACTCAGAGGTCTTCGGATCACTACTACGGCTATAAAGTCAAACTCCATTGTTGACTCAGCCGAGCAACGGGATTAGTAAAACTCTCGACCAATCAGATAGCAGCGAGCACGCGGATGGCTACATAAGTAGCATAAAGTTTGAAACCCCTACTTCATTTTGAGTAGTTAAAACAAAAAGAATATTTCCTTTTGTAAAGAGGGGTTACAAGTTATTTAAAACTAGGCTAAGGCCTAGAGAAGCTAAAAATTGCGCTGGATCCAGTAAGATCCACCGAAGAGAAAAAGCGTCCGTCAACCCTGAAGTATTTTGTTAGACAACCATGTTGAGACAAGACCTTAACAGAAATTTCCGTTCGTTGTTCGTTTGTAAGGAAACTCTCACCAGGACGCAGCACTGTTTAAAACTGCTGCAAAAACTCAGCAGATGGCAACACCGATCAAACAGTGAAAAAACGAAAACGGTAGCCTCTCCTATCCGCGGGTAGAGAGCAGCACTCATTATTACTTTAATTTTTGTACTGTCCTTACCGTCAAAACTGCCAATAAAATTACTGAACTCGCGCTGAATCTTTTGACTCAGCACACCCTCACCCCAAAAGGGCAACATAGTTGCCCCAACGTTAAAGGCCAGGAGGATACCCTGCAGTGTACCTCTCACCAAAAGATACAAGTGGACGTCGTGGTTGGGTTGGCTCAGCTGAGCTTGCTCTCAGGAGAACAGAAATCAAAAAGGGAAAATGAAAGAGACGAAAGAAGATATGTATTATGTAAGTGTGCGGGTGCTGCATGCTGACCTGATCAGAGTCCGCATACAGCACAAGAGAGAGAGCTAAAGACAAAAGAAAGATTCTTGTATGCATCTTCCGATCTCCTGAGGCTCGCCCACTGACTGAGGCCCAACTTGATACCTACTCAGGACAACAACAACCCCCCCTTTTCTTAGTGGATTGGAAATCTCAACGCCAATGCAACCATCCTCATGCGACCCTCTCCGCCAGACCAACCCCACAGGACCGCCCCAATACGTCACACTCTCTGGTGACCACCACCTACTCCTCCTGCTGCCACTCACACACGCGTCTGAAGACCAAAACAAGGTAACTAATACCTTGGTATGTGAGCGCCCATAACTTTATTGTCCACATATGGACTGACCAGCCATATGCTAAAACAAGGCATCACATATCCTTGACATATCTAACTGGTCGTTAAAAAAAAAAGTCCCTATACCTAGGGCGGACGGCCCCTATTAGCCGGACTGAGAAAACCGCATAGAGGGCACGCGAACATCAATCCCTTCACTTGGTCTTCAATACTGCAGAACTAACGAGGGGGTTTTACTTCAGTACGACCACGTCGAACAACCTACACTTAATCAAAAATAACTACAACGGAAATCAACTAGGGAATGCGGCATGGCCAGGACTCTACAAAAAATCAACGACAACCTACAACAAAGAAAAATGAAAACGACACTAAACTTACTACACACGTAGTCACCACTCTTCCAACTAACTTCTCTCTAACTCCTCTCGGATATTTTTTTTTCCTTTTCTAATTTTTTTTTGCTTTTTCCTTTCTAATTTTTATTTGTTTTTTGGTTTTTACTTTGTTTTCTGAGGGGAGGGGTAGGAAAATTGGGAAGATGAAAAGGGCAAGGATCATTGAAAGTTCAACAGCTAGGACTAAGGTAAAGGACATGGTTCCCTCCGGTAATAAGGATAGGTGGAGAAAACCAAGGCTCGCGGAGGCAGGGGCGCAACCCTGAAGTAGATGTACACCACTGGGACTGTGGGGAACATCCACCCGCTACCCATTAACCGCTTTGTCTCACCATTTTATAACGAACTTTAGGAATCCGTTCCTTGTGGACATCACTCTCTGAGGAACTATCTCGTGTTGAGCAGTACCGATTTATTTCATGTAAATTATAATCAAGGTAACTTACCTTTCTACGTTTACCCCGATTTGGATTATCCTCAACCTCTAACTCCTCTGCTTCTATCTTCTTCTCTTCTACAATTGCTTCTGGTTCTATTTCTTCCACCTCTTCCTTTTCTTCCTCTACATAATCCAAATCATCATCTCGACACTGCACATCTTCATCTTCTAGTTGCTCACCTGGTCCGCCTGAAACTTCTTTCCATTCCTCGGAATCCTCAACAATACTTACAGAAAGCGTCTGCACATCTTCACACACTACATCATTCTCACCCACGAACTCTACAACGCTGCCACCCAGTTACTCCCCAACTTCTACCTCATCTACTTCTACCACACTTGCAGACTGGACATCCACTAGTCCATCCGCGATCTCAGAAACACTTGCAGCCTCCCTAACACTTACACTTATACTCCCCTGCGTAGCATGTGCAGACCACTCTTCTGCCTCCTCCTTCGATTCCTCTTCTTCACCACTCTCAGCAACTACAACTTCCTCAACAGTACTCAACCTGGAATCCAGCTGTCCAGGTCCATGTGCAATGTCTAAATTAACTTCTACTGACGATGGTAAAGCTCCACCATCAAGTGACTTATCATCTTCCGGCGTAGGCGATGATGATGTTATCGGCTCTGGATCCACCTTGGGCAGAAATGGATTTACCGGAACAATTACTGCGACCTTTGGTCGGACCGTATTTGTAGCAACACAACACCGGGCCATCTCCGCGAAATTATTTGGACGATTCCCAAACCTTCCCAAACGGGAACCGTCTTGGGAATTCAGTCCTCCTATAATTATATCTAGGACTTCGGTGTCGGTCAACCCTAATCTTAATACCCGGGCAGCTTTTCGTATGTCCTGCACGTAGTCCCCCAACGGCTCTCCATCGGCCTGATAACGATAGAACCAATCCAGCCTAAGCTGGGAACGTCGTGGAGGATACATGAAGTAATCCAACACTTCCGCATGAAAAGTGTCGACCGTACCGCCCCGACGCCAAGTGTTGGTAACCTTCTGTTGCAACGTACACTGGCAATACGGGTATATAAGGCACAAGACCTCCCCATCGGATATACCCGGATAGGCTGCCAGCTGCAGGACAAGGTCCAAGAAAACCAGCAGCTGGTCCTCCTTAAACCCATCTACCACCGAAAATTTCTGGAGAACTGGGGTGAGAGGGTGGGGCAATTTCTGTTCCTCCCGGTGGTCGGGGGAAGACAATTTCTGAAAGCATAGCGCCGCCAGAATTACACAATTCGCAAAACACTATCAACAAACACAACACCCTACAAATACCTAACACCTACAAACATAATGACAATAATAAGATTGGAATAAGAAAAACTGACGTACTATTCTTCCAAAGAGTAGACTGCGGGTCCACCTAACGATGCGAGAAACTAGCCCACTACCTGAACAGCTCACACTCGATTACACCAGACAAAAGGAACGCGACACACACACAACACACACAACACGAAAAACAAAATACCGACCAACGAAAATTTATTTTAACCATTTCTTAGGTTACCTCCGGCTACCATTTATCGGAAGAAACCGACTGCCGATCGGGCCATACCGCCTAATCACAAAAAAAACCGCAACACCTCCCCAAACATGGGTAAGGTAAACTCAAACTAACCAAGCACCGACTGCGATAAGTCTTGCCCAGGGATTTCCCCTTCTAAAATTTCCTACCACGTGGCACTATTCACTATGCAAGGCGGGCAAGTACATATACATATGTTTCAAACCTTAAAACTAACAAAATATTTTCAACCTTGGGACATAGGGCCTTTAAAATTTTTCCAAGTTCTATTTAAGAACTAAACATTGTGAAAATTCCAAAATATTTCCTAAGTTTGCAAGCCCCGTCACACCCACAGGACCCTCATCGTAAGCGCGCTCTGCTACCAAATGAAACCCCTACTTCGTTTTGAGTAGTTAAAACAAAAAGAATATTTCCTTTTGTAAAGAGGGGTTACAAGTTATTTAAAACTAGGCTAAGGCCTAGAGAAGTTAAAAATTGCGCTGGATCCAGTAAGACGGGACTTGCAATAAAAACTCAAGAATTAAATAATTAACAATCCCATTTTATTATTCTATCTCATATAATAAAAATAACAAAAAAACAACAGTGATTTAGAATTCCCCTTTAAATGGTTAAATAAAGAAGTATACCCTCTCAACAAGGCCACCTGAAAAATATTAACTGAATCCACGAAAATAATTGCTATGTCACCATCAATGAATTGAAAATTTAAAATAATCATTAACCTCAAAATAAAACTCCCATTAAACTATTTATTAAAATATAAAATTTATATCATATGTTTCTTTGAAAATGCAGTATATAAATTGATGAAGGTAAATGATTTCATTCCCAGTTACTATTAATAATTAAAATAATTACTCTACCAATTAAATGAACTTTAAAGGTGACACTTCCTATACTTGTTAAATAAAATAATTAATTTAAAGAAATGATCAGCCACGATTATTGAGATAGAATACTCGTCTACTGGTGTATATAAATTCTAATAATAAAATCCCTATATCCCACCAAAAGTACAGTAATGCATAATATTTATATATATATATATATCCCCCAAAATGTACACAGAAATATACAGACATAACATGTTCCACAAGACAAATTACATATACAATAGTATACAAATACATAAAGGTCTCTTGCCACGCCCTTTTTTTATATTACCCTTCTGGTGTATATAAATTCTAAACTTCTTCTTTATAGGAATCCCAATTAGGATTAAAGATTTATTTCTATAAATGTACCCCCATGGTGTGGGTTAATTGCACGTCATGTGTATCATAAAGTATTGCATACAAATGTCCCCAGGACATTAAAAATTTAAAAGAAGTGCCTAAGTGGCTAAGTGCTAAAATACTTAATTAAGGTGAGAAATAAAAATTGTTTAAAATAATTAACGCCCCCCCCAGTTACCATGATTAATATAAAGAATTTATATAGACTAAAATAGGGCCAATTAATGGAAAGAGAAAAATTGCACCATATTAGCACCTTATATAAAAAAAATACATTTGTGTGTCAGAGACGGACATGTTTCTTCAACTTATAACCAGTCTCAACAAATTTGTCTCAACAACCTTGTTTCGACAAACAAGTTGAAAAGTGTTTCGACATGCACAGCTTGGTTGAAACTAATTAAAAAAACACCTACCTCCCCAGTAATCTTTTATACAAATGACATAACCAGATTTTAAAAATAAGAGAAAATATGTGTTTTTATGCATAGTAAATTAAAATTGAGAAAATTACTAATAACAAAAGTGACTTTAAATCTGTAGCGAAAGCCCTATAAAGAAATGAGTGGAAATCTAAGTTGGATGCTGTGTTGTAGACATGTCAGTCTCTGAACTGACAATTTACTATACATGTATTGAAATTTTACAATTAATTCTTGGTGTTCACACTAAACTGTCCCATCAATTGGGGATGCAAATGAATGTATACTTGAACGGTAAAACTGATGATTATGTATAACTGGTGCCATGTTGATTCTACGTGTGAATTATAAATGGATATTTTTCACCTGCTTATATGTGCCCAGAAGGATGATCTCTTATTTATAGCGTGGCGATCTCATGATTGGCATGTTGTTGGCATGTTGTTGTGGTCTTATTCTCTTCGGTGTCGAGTGTGGAGCTTTTAGGATGTCATTCTTTCAAGCATGTAGCAGGACTTGTCTCTATTCGGTGAACCCTGTTCACACATTACATTTTTAGTGAGAGACCACACACAAATGCCCCCACTGTTTGGACACCCTCCAAAATACATAAATAAAAACAACACCTAGTTATGTTGTACATAATGAAACTTGGTAACATTATTTTGGCCAACATGCCTTACTTAAAAAAGTTCTCTAACAATGATTCTTTATAACGCTTTATAACTTGAACCTCACTGAATGTGAGTTGCTTTTGCAATATAATAATTTATCTTGGCTCTGTAACATCTTATGAACTTATTACTTTGAGTGAAATTGAGGTTACCACGTGGCGCAGAATTTATTTAAAACACATAGTTTTTTACTCCATAGAATCTGAGAATACTATTACTTTGAATGAGACATGATTTACGTTTAAAACGTGCCTGAGTAAGTTCCCAATTATATATGTATAAAGTTTTACTGTCATTGTAGCAAAACTTTATACCACTTAATGACGACACATTGTGTAACAGGTTAAGTGCTCAACACAATCTCGTTACATCAGTTTTAATGAAAGTTCAATATTAAATATATTGTGGTTATTGTACTTTAGGTATTAAAGCCGAGATTCTGACACTCAAATAATCAAGTTTTATTGGTTTATAAAAACTTTACGAACAATTACGTCTCTCACCATGCATGATTCAACAAGTGGGCACGCTTACTCAAGCTTACTAAAAAAACGTTTTCTCCTTTAAAAATTTAGTATATAATTAATATAATGAAATCAAAACTCACCACAGTCGTGAAGAGAAATTTATCTAGACATAGTTATAAGAAGTTTTAGTTGGAATTCATTCCTCTCCACCGAAGAGAAAAAGCGTCCGTCAACCCTGAAGTATTTTGTTAGACAACCATGTTGAGACAAGACCTTAACAGAAATTTCCGTTCGTTGTTCGTTTGTAAGGAAACTCTCACCAGGACGCAGCACTGTTTAAAACTGCTGCAAAACTCAGCAGATGGCAACACCGATCAAACAGTGAAAAAACGAAAACGGTAGCCTCTCCTATCCGCGGGTAGAGAGCAGCACTCATTATTACTTTAATTTTTGTACTGTCCTTACCGTCAAAACTGCCAATAAAATTACTGAACTCGCGCTGAATCTTTTGACTCAGCACAGGTTTGGGGTCGCCATAGGAGCAGAACAGAATACCACTGACGGTAACTGCCGCAGCTGTAATCGAAACACTTGAATCTACAAATAGAGGACCAACACGCTGAAAAATAATTTTACTGAAGATCTATGAATATTCTTTACATTTATTTCATAAAGAAGTGAATAATATTAGTCTAATCCGGCTGTACAATGTTTATATATTTTTCGGAACCGAAGATTACATAATTGATTGAATTCTAATCTTCCACTGCTGCTTGTCCATCTTCTCCAAGTGAATAAATGATACAAATAATTGAATGCTTACAGAAATAATAACACTGTTACACATCACTATAGAAAAAATATTGGCATGGAAAACCCTACATGACTTCCATGTTCTAAGATGTATATTTAAAATAATTTTTGAAATGATATGTATCCATAGAAACTACTTATTTCTTCAACCTTAACCTCAGTACTATGGTCACTAACGTATACCACCTCAAGTTAGCCCAATCGATTTTCACTTATGATTGCAGTCGATGGCACTGCCGGAACGTCTGGTTTTGCAGAAAACATTGGACAACGGCCAAACAGTCCGGGAAGGAATTTTAACAAAAACTACTTCTTTATTGCCGAAAACGTAGTACACATTTAAAAATTATCTCCTTTCACTTCAACTACCATTTTCATTTTTGGAAATTACCCCCTCCCCTTTCAATTGCCCTATTTATTTATAGATATTTTATCTACTTTTCTACTGTGGATTATTACGACCTTCTTTTCAGGATAGTTTATTTATCAAATTTATGTACTTTACTCTTGTTAAAACATAAAACGTTGCTGGTAAACTGCCCATTTCCCTTGACTGATATTCACCAAAATCAATAAGTCTTGAGTCCTTTACAACTCGTGCACACATGCAACAAATTATTTGATTCTTTTTGAGTTTGGGGCAGTTATCGTTCGCCATAGAAAAAATTCTACACACAGACACGCAGACACACACACACACACACACACACACACACACAAACACAAACACTTTTGGAAAATGAATTTTCTTAATGTTTTGAGGGTAGTACAACCAGAATCAGCCCTTATCTCGAACACGATTTTTTTCGCCATCACCATACTTCCATTTCCTTATGGAACATGGAAGTAATTATTTCGTACAGAGCTTTCAACCTTTACAGCTCATCATCAGATCGGATTTTTTCCGATCTGATGATAAGCTGTAAAACTTAAAAGTCCTAATCGGAATAGGTTTTGTTATAGTAGTGTGCAATAGTGTTATTTCTATTTGTAATTATAACCACTAACACAACTTCGTTAATTAAAAAAAGTAACAAGCAGAATGATCACTGTTGCACACCACTATATAAAAATTATCCCGATTAGCGCTTTCAAGCTTCACAGCTCATCGTCAGATCGGAATAGACAGAAATTATGTGAAAACGAACCCTTAACCCCTGTGAAGCTTGAAAGCGCTAATCGGGATAATTTTTATATAGTGGTGTGCAACAGTGATCATTCTGCTTGTGATTTCAACCACTAACACAAATTTTTTCATTAAAAAAGTAACTAAACTCATGTCACAATAAATAAAATCTAAAACGTTAAGGACATCTAATAATTAAAAAAGTAAAAAAGTACAACAGACTACAGAATAAGTGTAGTAACCTGAAGGTGACAGACACTGTGACACTATAAAACCGTTGCACCATGACACCTTCAAGATAGTGAAACATGCGTCGACTCCTTCATGTTTCAAACAAACGTTGCCACACACAAAGTGATACATGTTTCATTAAACGTCGGTATTGAAACATGTGTCGATGCAAGTATCATAATGACTGCCCCACGGTAGATAATTAATCTCAGCCATTCAGCAGAACTTGCAGGCGTAACTTGCATAGTAATTTGCATTGCGTTACGAAGTCCCCATTCAGTACCATATGTTGGTTTAGTAATATGTGCCTGACTTTAAGCAACCACAGAGAGCATGTCACACAAACGAAATTATATGTTAGATGGAAATTTTCATATATGTGACGGACAACTTCCTTAATATTTTACTTTCTACTTATTGTATAGTGTTTTCACTGTATTCATTTTCATTATTAAAAATAGAAAATAAAATCAAACATGAAGTAAATACTAAACATTTTCGAAATGATGAAAATGTGCAATATAATATGTAGTAATACCAGCAATAATAATAAATGAGCTCCATTCACATACATAAACAATAGGATGTCAAAGAAACAAGAACCAACTACAATATAAAATATACAAAAAAACCACCCCCCACTAACATCACTATACCTAACCATTTCAACCACCCACCACAACATGAAAAGGCAACTTCTTACTCACTCTTCAATAAAAAAAAAATATGCCTAATTAAACAGGAAAGAAATAAAAAAGAAATATAATATACCAAATTGCTGATGAAAGTTGATACAATAAAACACTATACACAAAATGTAAAATGAAGAGAAAATAATTCAGAAATGATAAAAATTAACAACACATTAGTAGTAATAACTACAGTAATAAAAACTGGGCTACATTCACATATATAAACAATAAGACGTTAAAGTTTACGAAACTATTTAAAAATGCAGGCATTAAAATACCTTAGAAAACAAACAAGAACAACTTACAAAAACTAAATAACCCACACAACAATGATAATACAATAATCAATAGAAAATACAAAATTGAATGCCAACAATGGAATAGATGTTATATAGGTCAAACATGAAAACAATTGAAAAAATGTTATCTTGAACACTTAAACGCACAAAAAAAAAGATATATACAAATCTAATTGGACCACACATGCAATGATTATAGGACACGAATTCCCAAATATAACCAACATGACACTGATAGAACATATACCACACAAAGGCACAATAATGAATATACAGAAAAATATTAAAAAGGTATAAACAAGAAACACGTGAATTAATACCTGAACAAATACAAATCAACACAAAACACGACACAATTTGTAAAATACTCAATATAGGGAACACTCAAAAAAACGAATATGCATATAATACACCCACATAAAGAATACCATTTTAAACCAATACAAACCAACAGAAAGCCATAGCAACAACCAACCTGGACACATAATTCATCAAGATTAAAAACCAAGTTGACAGAGGATGACAAAACTAAATAATTATTTCCGAAACATATTCAACGTAGGGATACCTTGGTGGCATTTAATTACGTATCAAAAAATTTACTGAAGTAAGAAACGTTTGTGTGTGTGTGTGTGTGTGTGTGTGTGTGTGTGTGTAGTTGTGTGCGTGCATGCGCTCATGCGTGCACATGTGTGCGGTACATTTATTTATGTCTACACAACTTCTTATGCACTCATAGGGAATGTTATTGAATTAGTATAACACGACATATCTGCAATTTTTTATCATATCCACTTTCTAAGGTGTTTTCACAATATTCCAACGCTTTAGTACTTATGCACTGACGTGTGTCATACTTCAAGTTACCAAATACATCCTACAATGTATAAGAAGACACAACGGTAAGGTTATCATTAAAGTTTTCTAATTAAATCCATGTTTTACAGCTCTTGAGGTTCTTGTTATAAAGATTATCCGAAAGAGAAATTACCCTAACATTAATTTATACTCACATCTCATACGTTGTAAATTTAAATGATTAGTACACAATTATTTAAGGACAATCTGCAAAAGATGTGACATACGGTTACTTTAATAGTCGGAATCCATGTTTTATTCTAAATGCGAAAGTTGTATTGTGCCGGGTTTTTGATGACCCGGCGTTTGTATAAAATAAGAAATTCGATATATAGTTACAAGTTATTAATGTCAGCCGCGAAATTATTACGCGGCGCCGAATTGTGCTATCATGTCGCCCTGCTGCACACAGGCGCGGCCTGTTGAGGGATATGAGGAACTAACTGGCTGATCAGGCTTGCGTTGAGCGTGTCGCGATTAGTCAGTTGCCCGCTTCGAAACCGAAAACAAGTCCCTCTCTTCGGCGGCAGAGCTTGTCTAAATTGTGCGTTTTCTTCTCTTTAATGGCTGAGTAAACGCCCTAAGACCTTTCCGGTAAGTACTTTAAAGATATATTATTAATTTGGTTGCAAAAGGTTTAAATTCATACTATAATTAATTCTGATGTGAATGGATTTCTCTGGTATGAATGCACGTGGTGTGACCGGAAACGTATTGCTTATTGTGAAGTATTTGGTTTATTTTAAACTCTAATATAGCCTGTTACTTTGTATTGGGTAATTAGTAATTGTGTATGAAAAGATATGTAAGAAATTATGTAATTTTGTGAAACTAGGGGATTTTGTTGGATTGTCTATGTCAACACATGGCGTGTGACCGGAAATGCATATTCATTGTCAAATATTTAATTATTTTTAAACTCTAAGACAGCCTACACTTAGTATTTTGTGATTACCAATTGTCCGTGTCTAATAGGCGTAAAAAGGGAATTGTGTATTTTGCGAGACTTTGGTGATTGACTGGGCGAGCACATGGCGAATGAACTTGCTACCTGTTGTGATATGCTAACGCTGTATATGCCTGTGAGTGTGCATTATAAATTTGAGCCAAATCAAGAGTGAGATATAATTATATTAACTGATATATAAAAGAGAGAATGTGGCACCTAATTTTTGATGAAATATGTTGAATTGGTCAGGCGCGGACAGGTCGTGTGTTTGTCATACACGCCTTATATGTGACATGTGTGTGTTAGGCTTTTGTGATCAGTAAAGTAATTATTACTGATGTCCAGGGTTCCCGAGGTAGACGGAGATTTGGCCACAGCGTGGTGTACCGACAACTTCATCATGTGCTGAACAACTTAAACTTCAGTTCTGCCGCTGCTGAGGGAGACACCACTGTAAGCCATAACCCTGTGACCACCTGGATCAAAATGAGGTGATATTAAAAAACTTTTTTTTTACTCGCACCTGGCCTTGGCAGGAAACATTTTGTTTGGTGAATGTAACATACAGTTCGATTAACTTTTATACCGTTAGACCGTTTAATCGGGTGTGTGCCGGCTGGACAATTTCGATGGAACCTGTTAATAATACAGTTAATACAAGTATAATTATATACCTGCCTGCGGGATGTGTCCAGCGTGCATTAAATTATGCTTTATAATGGGTGCAAAAGTTGTGGGGAGGACAGTTTGTTTTAATTAAGTAGATGGGTATTGTTTCTATGATGTGCTGAACCGGCTGGTTTGGTTTCATTTTTATCACTTTTTTTTTTACAATTAATCATTATCTTTTCATACAAGGGCTGGGGGTTTTTCCGCTATCAGGTCTAGTTACCTTTAAAGAAATTTCACAAATCAGGGGGTATGCGCCTGTTGGTGCCATTGCATGCAGGCTTCTGACGTGTCATCCTATGTCGGGTCAGGCAAGTGCTGGAAAAATCCTGCGGCCGGGTCAATTCAGCATCTCTTTAAATTTGATATATATATATATATATTGATAAAAATTAAAATTTTACTATATTTTATAAAATTGTACAGGCGGTACTGACACTTCAATTGTGATTGTATTTTCTGGCTGGTATGTTCAAATCGGATTTCTTTAAAAATGTTATATCTTGATAAAATTAAAGCTTCTGCAATTTTTATGAAATTCATACAGGCGGTTCACTGGTACTTAAATTTTGTAACTTGCATTTTCTGGCCATTATAGTCAAACCAGATTTTCTTAAAATTTATAAATTTTAACTTGACAAACTATAGAGCCTGCTTACAGGCAGTTTACATTTGGTAATTTGTATTTCATGGTTATTACGGCCAATCCAGATATTTTCGTTCACTTTATATATATTGTAGTTCTGATAAAATTTAAACAGGATGGCTATAGGCTTTTTAAATTTATATAGGGTATCCTTTAATGAATAAAATTAATTTCCAATTAATAAAACTAGCGGGGTTGTTTACAGCCATTTGACATTTCTAAATGGTGGGGAGATAAAAAAAAAAGGCCCAAGGCTTTTATGTTTATAATGTGGTTATGATTTGTAATTGTTATCTTGTAAATTATGTGTGATCTTATGTATGTTATGTGTTAGGTGAATGAATAATATATATATATATATATATTTATAATGTGGAAGGAGTTATTATGTTGGGAATACTATTGGGAATTGGTGATATTAAAAGAGTCTTTCTGAATTGTGATATATCAAATGTAAAATTATGATGGTAATTTTAAAATTGCAATTAATGTACAAAACATCGTTTATGAAATTTTACTATATTATGTCGGCAATATTATTTTGGGAATTTTGCTATTAAAGAATTTATTCTGAATGGTGATATATCAAATGTTAGATTATGATGGTAATTTTAATTTGCAATTAATATGTATATATTATAACATTGCCAAACCCTGATCACATTCGATATAAATAAGTATGTAAAAAATGCCAAGAAACAATATATTTTGATAGATAAATGATAACGAGAATGAAAGTAGTAAATATAATCAATAGTGAAGGAGGAAGAATACAACCAAAGGTGGTTACAAAACAAGAAAATACGAACTAGACTGACAGACAACTGACATTGACCCAACCCCAGAGATTGGCCAGATATTAACCAAAGTAAAGCGAGACAAGAAGACAGTGAAGAAAAAAGAAAAAAAATTACATGGCCATAACAATTAACTCATAAGATTGTTTTAAAAGAACATAATTTTTTATTATTATTAATAATTTATGTTTAAATTTTTATTAGTGGTAACTTGTAAATGACAGTATCTCAGCAATTGTTATACATAAAAAACCAAGTGTAGATATGATTGTATGTATATCCTTATCTATATGTGATGTGTCAGCTGTTATGTTTAAAATTACACTCATACAGACAGGGAATAGAAATGTGTGCGTGATTCAATCAGAGAACAAATTGTATAGCCTACTATATACTTTGGAACTTTTACTAGGATTATTTCAGCAGTATGTATGTTATTTCAGCATTATGTGTTTGAAAGTATAAGGTTTTGGAGAGTTTATTTATTCGCTAATATTATTGCTGTTGCTACAGATGTAGTATGTTTCAATTAACACAATATATTTTAACATTATTAAATTGTTGTTATTATTATTAATTATGACATTTGAGACCAATTTTTATCACTTTAATGACAATGTATACAAAGTTATGTTTTATTTGAAAGATGTATTTACAATACCATGTTGGTTGAATATTATAAAATGATATGTGACAGTCTGAAGTTAACAAAAGAGACATGAACTCATTAGATACAAAAACTTTGTAATAATAGTGAGATCGTGAGA
The DNA here is from genome assembly GCA_034769895.1 of Magicicada septendecula. NCBI lineage: Eukaryota > Metazoa > Arthropoda > Insecta > Hemiptera > Cicadidae > Magicicada > Magicicada septendecula. Next base: position 343,681,209 of record CM068375.1, read on the forward strand.
AATATAAGGGTAATTAGAGATAGGTAGGGAGTGACAAAGATGAACAGTGAAGTGACAAGTGTAATAAAATAAACAGCATATAATCTTAAGAAAAAAGAGTTAAACAAGTGTGACAAACCCAAAACATAAGCACATGTTAAATGAGCAATTAAGTATATTAGACTGAAAGACACAGAATAATTGTGAATGTAAAAAACAGAAAAAATATTATCTCAGTATAAAAATCACCAGGGTGATTACTGTTATAAAAGAGATGGTGTAGGTATAACACTCACCAAATTTGTTCATTTGTTAATTTAAAGAAAGAAGTTATTGGCTTAATGTTTAAGGCAATAAATACCAGAAGAAATAGTTTTACAGTAATATGTTAGTATGTTTTAAGGAAGTAAGGAATTTATAAAGAAAATAATAGCAATACCTTTATAAGAAATAATAGGCAAAATATAATAATTATGTGTAACGAAAGGGAACATGGCAGAATTATACTAAAACTTAGAAATAAGTAAATTATGTATTAACATAGTATTATCAATTTTGGACTAACACATTAATACATGGCTTAGACCAATCTTGTAAGATATCAAACTAATATTTGAAAGAAAATAGGAACATCTATGTAAAGATTACAACCATTGAAATTATCCCCAAGTAAATATAGCCATTATAAAATATTTATTCAAATTAAACAAAAAATTCAAAGTTTGATAACAATGTGTTTATTTTGAGATCGACCAGGGAGAATAATTACGTTACCATGGAAACTGTGGAGTAACAAGCAAAAATACCGTTAGATTTTTTTACTGAATGCATGACGCTTTAATGGTATAGACGCTAATTTTCGAGTGACCAAAATTGTCAATTAAATCATAGAAAATATCAGAAGAAGTTACTACTAAGTGTATACTAAGACATCAGACAAGGACTGGAACCATATTATTGAAGTTGAGGCCAAATTAACGAAAAAAAGAAAATAAATTACTACCAATTAAACTGGAAAAGATGCCTGATGTCCTGAACCCAGCAAATTAAAGAAGATTATAGTATAACCCATGAATAACAGATCGTATGAATTCGCCATAACTACGGAAGTGGTAAGTACCTCTTAAATTACCCAAAATATATAAATAAACTCACGTTAATTATTTCTCACTAAAGGTCGAAATCTCACTGAACTGAAATTAATTACTTTCAAAGATTAAAAAGAATACTAAGTCACTGACAATTTATAAACTAACTAATATAAACTGTTGTTAATGATCCATAACTTGTAAACACTTTTACTACACTGCGCTAAACAAATTATACCTACACAATATGTTAGTTAAGTTTACTTGATGTAAGGGTGTGTATTTTTATTGTTTTAAACATTTGTAATCCTTTTAACGTAACCTCAAGAACCTATGACAAACGAACATTAATAATTTGTACAATTTCCAACAGACGCCATTACTAAAAGTCTGTTTATCAATTCAAATATCGATTTGTCAAACCCTGTAATTGTCTCATATAAATAACCGGAGCATTTGTATTGGAATAATTTGTATTAAATGAATAACAATCACTAATAAAAAATGTGTAAGTATTGAGTGTAACCACGGTGTTATAATTTCATTAGGAGGTGCACAATATTTTATGTACATTTTAGCAGATTACTAACGATTTACACAGCCCACGCATCGAACTGCTGTGCGCTCCAGTGGGCCTAGCTGGCGGAAATATTTGATTTATTCAAACCGCCTGAGCTGCGCTGGTCATACACCTTTGAATTTTATTTTAATTGTTTTAAGAAAACAATTTGGCGCCACCGGGATTTTCATACCCCTAGTGAACATCAGGTAAGAACATCAAGACCTGGTTATTCGTACGTTCGCAACGGACGAAATCTGCGGAAGTTGCACGCATTTGAACTACGGATAGAGAAGACACGTTACACCCATTACACACAAATTGTACATTATTCACATTTTTCAGAGTAAAACGGTAGCCGTACGCACGTCTACATTAAAAATTGACGACCAACCGCTGGAGCTAGAAGAGAGAGAAATACGAACTTCTAACGGCGAGAAAAAAGGTCGAATAATAAGTATAAAACGGTTCGCTACACACTATTCAATAATAATTAACAGGAAAGGTAAACCGTTATTATACAAAGTGGCGCGCCAACTAGTAGGGCTAGAATAATAAAGAAATTATACAATTAAACCCTATTAATTCTAGCGGCGATTACGAAAGGTTAAAATATGCACACCAGAGGATTGTCGAGAAAATTGGCAAAGGAGAAGGAGATGGAAGGAAACAGAGGGGGAGAAGAGGAAGGAACACCGATTGAAGAAGTGGAGACAATAATAACCACAACAGAACCAAGCCAAGACGAAGAAATGGAATTACAGGCGGGCGACAAGGGAGAATTTAGAGGAGACCCGAACATACTAAAATTAATGGAAATGATGAACAATAATTTGAAGGAGATGAACAATAAATTCGACGGCATGAAGAAAGAAACCAGTGACAGTTTGAAACAGATCAATGAAAAAATAGTGAGTACTAAGGAAGAATTGAGGAAAACAGTCAACCAAAATAATGAAACACTACAACAACGATTGCTGGAGGAAATTCAGCAAAGAAACGAAGAATTAAAGGAAGAATTGAAGGAACAGCTGAAGAAGGACCACGAGAAAAATAAAGAAGAAATGAAGCTGCAGATGGCACACCAATTAATGGAGTACCGAGAAGAAGCAAAACAGCAGGTTACGGAAATCAATGACCAATTAGAGGAAACGTTGGAGAAGCTAGAGAAGACCAACGAAAATGTTTCTGGAGTCCGCAAGGAAGTACTCGATAAAATAAACCGTCTCGAAGGAGAAAATAAGAGAAGAATTGAGGAAGGTCATGAAGAAACAGTCAGAAGATGTACCCAGATAGACCAGGACATACACCAAGTCCGGGAAGAAAACCAGAAAGAGGTAGAAGCTGTACGAACAGACTTGGGAGAACGAATGGAAGGAGTTTACTGTAACTTAAATAAAGTAGATAGCAAAGTAGACACAAACCAACAGAGGATTGACGAAATGCGCAGAATAGAAGAGTCATTACGGGAAGAAGTGGATGCCTGGCGTGACCGACCATGTAATAATAATCATGTCATGAACACAGACAACAGAGATACTATTAATTTCCGTAATTATAAAAGAAACCCTATTGAATTCTTGAAGAGGGTAGAAGAGTTAATCATCAAGAATCGAGAGACTCGATGGACTACAATAAGAGGGATGTTGGACGAAATGTTCAAGGAGACATACGACAACTGGTGGACTGCCACTCGACCAGACATCCAAAACCTTCAAGACTTTAAGACTCAGTTCAAGGCTAAATACTGGTCTGAATCAACTCAGAATATGGTCCGCAATAACCTGAGCAATGGAAGGTATGAAAACCAGAATGGACAATCCCTTACCTCCTACTTCTTGGGAAAAATCTGCATGGCCAGGAATTTGGAGCCACGTATACCTGAAGAGTGTCTGGTAATACAGTTATCTTACCACTACGACGACGCCATCCAAAAGGCACGGATGTACAGCCAGGTAAAGACCATCCAAGATATGGCTAGATTACTGGAAAGCCATGAACATGAGTGGCAGTACAGGAAAAATAGAGGGTACAGTTTCAGAAATAATAGAACCAATAAGGGACAATTGTCACAGAATCAACAGGGAGATAATAAGCCACCGGTAAATAACCCTAACAATTACCAAGGGAACACACGGGGCAATAACGCGCCCAGAAATTATAACAGAAGTGGAAACCATAATAATAACAACTTCAGGAACAACCACAGGGGTAATTTCCCGTCGAATGGTTACAACAACAATTATCGCCCTGGAAACAACAGTAATCAGAACAATAATCCAGGATACCGGCCACAGGTAAATTACATAAGGGGGCAAAGACAAAGGAGCCCAAGAAGAAACTATCCCTCATCTAACTATCGGCGAACGTACTATAACCAGGTACCCGATACGAGAAATCACCCATTCGAAGAAGATCACAGGCACAGCGTGGATAACCGGAATAATCAACAGGAGCCGAACGCTAACCAACCATCAAACACTACTGATGTTGGGGGCAATGAGGTCAACCCTCATTTAAACGCTTAAGGCCAGTGAAAACTGTGAACAGCCCATCACTGGACCAATCTCTGGGTGAATAAAAGACAACACATGACAAGAAGATCACAATAATATGTACTAATTATTTGAAAAATATAAGGGACGATTTGATCGAAGAATAATCAAAGCTACTGAAGAAAGAAGAAAGAAGAATAATCAAATCCACTGAAGAATTTATAAACTTAGCTTACCACGACTTTACGGAAGCTACCCCATACACAATGATGTTTGAGCGGCCACCGCCTAGAGAGATAACTGATATGATCCAATTCCCCACCAACACCGAATATCAATTCGAGAAAAAAAAGATTCTATAACAGAATAGCCGAAAAGGTAGAGCAACAAAAGAATAAATACGCTAAGAACCAGAAAAAGACTATTAAGTACGAGGTAGGAGAAAGGGTACTATTAAAAAACAGAGAATTACCCAGCTCCATAGAAGGCATCACTAGAAAGTTACTATTATTATACGTGGGACCATACACTATAACAAAAGACAAGGGCAATAACACTTACGAGATCACTCACCCCGTCACCAAGAAAATAAAGGGGGTATACAATCAAGCCTCAATTAAGAATATTATGACAATCAACAATAACTAAAAAAAAAAAAAACAATTTAAAGTAAAAAACCAACAAAAATACTTTAAATAAAGAAAAAAAAATAACGTGACAAACAAACAAGTCTGCCAATGTCATAGAGAAAAGATCTCTAAAGAATGTCAAAATTCCAAAACATTCGTAAGTACAGCTTACACTAAGCATTAGAGAAACCATTATGATGAATAAAAAATTGTAAAAAATCAAAAAAGATATGTAAGAAAAGCTTACCCAAATATCTCGATAATAGTTTAGAACAAGTAAAAATGGAGAGATAAAAGCTACAAGGCATTCATATAAAGTAAGAGCAACCAACTTACTACAATATTTAAATAAAAATTAACAATAGAGGAGTGTAGTTACAAAACATTCCTACAAAATAAGGTTAAATTACCATAATATTTAGCCAAAAAATGAGGCATAAAAAGCATAACATACTGTAAAGGAATAAGCTACAAAAAATTCCTAACTAGTAAGAAGCCATAACTTACTATGATATTTAAAAATTATGAAAAAAAAAAAATATATATATCAATCAAAATGATCAGCTTCCACAACTATTAAGAAAGAGGGGAAGTAAAATTACCCAAACCAATGATCACAAAACAATATAAATGAAATCAACATTCTAAGAGTTATAATGTGAGAGGAGATGAAACAAAGAGGAATTAAAAATGAATAAAAATGTGAATTGTATCAATAAAAAACAATGCTTCAAATAGTATCTATAAAGAAAGATGAAACAATATATGACTCGAACTGAGCAATAATGAAGTATAAAAGTAAAAGATTCCCAACAAATATTATGATTATGATTATTATTATTATTATTTTGAGTCACGAGTTGACTATGTTTAAGAATTATTAATTGAGATTGTCTGTTGAATGAACCAGCAATCATTTTACTGAGCAGGGATGATGTTCCCCTGATATCAGTATAAGAGTAGTTTTGATGAAAAATAAGATTTATAGGGAATAAGTTATAATAAAAAATCAATAAGCCAGTTCGCAATGTGAGAAAATAATGAAGAAAAGACTAAGAAGAATGGAAATAAAAGATACCGAATTAATTATAAAAAATGAATGAGAAGCAGAATTTGAAAAAAAAAAAAAAAAAATTGATACGATACAATTGATAATTTCATCAAACTTAAATTCACGTTTTATAAAATGATCAATTTTGGTGGAAGGGCATTATATAACATTGCCAAACCCTGATCACATTTGATATAAATAAGTATGTAAAAAATGCCAAGAAACAATATATTTTGATAGATAAATGATAACGAGAATGAAAGTAGTAAATATAATCAATAGTGAAGGAGGAAGAATACAACCAAAGGTGGTTACAAAACAAGAAAATACGAACTAGACTGACAGACAACTGACATTGACCCAACCCCAGAGATTGGCCAGATATTAACCAAAGTAAAGCGAGACAAGAAGACAGTGAAGAAAAAAGAAAAAAAATTACATGGCCATAACAATTAACTCATATGATTGTTTTAAAAGAACATAATTTTTTATTATTATTAATAATTTATGTTTAAATTTTTATTAGTGGTAACTTGTAAATGACAGTATCTCAGCAATTGTTATACATAAAAAACCAAGTGTAGATATGATTGTATGTATATCCTTATCTATAGGTGATGTGTCAGCTGTTATGTTTAAAATTACACTCATACAGACAGGGAATAGAAATGTGTGCGTGATTCAATCAGAGAACAAATTGTATAGCCTACTATATACTTTGGAACTTTTACTAGGATTATTTCAGCAGTATGTATGTTATTTCAGCATTATGTGTTTGAAAGTATAAGGTTTTGGAGAGTTTATTTATTCGCCAATATTATTGCTGTTGCTACAGATGTAGTATGTTTCAATTAACACAATATATTTTAACATTATTAAATTGTTGTTATTATTATTAATTATGACATTTGAGACCAATTTTTATCACTTTAATGACAATGTATACAAAGTTATGTTTTATTTGAAAGATGTATTTACAATACCATGTTGGTTGAATATTATAAAATGATATGTGACAGTCTGAAGTTAACAAAAGAGACATGAACTCATTAGATACAAAAACTTTGTAATAATAGTGAGATCGTGAGAAATATAAGGGTAATTAGAGATAGGTAGGGAGTGACAAAGATGAACAGTGAAGTGACAAGTGTAATAAAATAAACAGCATATAATCTTAAGAAAAAAGAGTTAAACAAGTGTGACAAACCCAAAACATAAGCACATGTTAAATGAGCAATTAAGTATATTAGACTGAAAGACACAGAATAATTGTGAATGTAAAAAACAGAAAAAATATTATCTCAGTATAAAAATCACCAGGGTGATTACTGTTATAAAAGAGATGGTGTAGGTATAACACTCACCAAATTTGTTCATTTGTTAATTTAAAGAAAGAAGTTATTGGCTTAATGTTTAAGGCAATAAATACCAGAAGAAATAGTTTTACAGTAATATGTTAGTATGTTTTAAGGAAGTAAGGAATTTATAAAGAAAATAATAGCAATACCTTTATAAGAAATAATAGGCAAAATATAATAATTATGTGTAACGAAAGGGAACATGGCAGAATTATACTAAAACTTAGAAATAAGTAAATTATGTATTAACATAGTATTATCAATTTTGGACTAACACATTAATACATGGCTTAGACCAATCTTGTAAGATATCAAACTAATATTTGAAAGAAAATAGGAACATCTATGTAAAGATTACAACCATTGAAATTATCCCCAAGTAAATATAGCCATTATAAAATATTTATTCAAATTAAACAAAAAATTCAAAGTTTGATAACAATGTGTTTATTTTGAGATCGACCAGGGAGAATAATTACGTTACCATGGAAACTGTGGAGTAACAAGCAAAAATACCGTTAGATTTTTTTACTGAATGCATGACGCTTTAATGGTATAGACGCTAATTTTCGAGTGACCAAAATTGTCAATTAAATCATAGAAAATATCAGAAGAAGTTACTACTAAGTGTATACTAAGACATCAGACAAGGACTGGAACCATATTATTGAAGTTGAGGCCAAATTAACGAAAAAAAGAAAATAAATTACTACCAATTAAACTGGAAAAGATGCCTGATGTCCTGAACCCAGCAAATTAAAGAAGATTATAGTATAACCCATGAATAACAGATCGTATGAATTCGCCATAACTACGGAAGTGGTAAGTACCTCTTAAATTACCCAAAATATATAAATAAACTCACGTTAATTATTTCTCACTAAAGGTCGAAATCTCACTGAACTGAAATTAATTACTTTCAAAGATTAAAAAGAATACTAAGTCACTGACAATTTATAAACTAACTAATATAAACTGTTGTTAATGATCCATAACTTGTAAACACTTTTACTACACTGCGCTAAACAAATTATACCTACACAATATGTTAGTTAAGTTTACTTGATGTAAGGGTGTGTATTTTTATTGTTTTAAACATTTGTAATCCTTTTAACGTAACCTCAAGAACCTATGACAAACGAACATTAATAATTTGTACAATTTCCAACAGACGCCATTACTAAAAGTCTGTTTATCAATTCAAATATCGATTTGTCAAACCCTGTAATTGTCTCATATAAATAACCGGAGCATTTGTATTGGAATAATTTGTATTAAATGAATAACAATCACTAATAAAAAATGTGTAAGTATTGAGTGTAACCACGGTGTTATAATTTCATTAGGAGGTGCACAATATTTTATGTACATTTTAGCAGATTACTAACGATTTACACAGCCCACGCATCGAACTGCTGTGCGCTCCAGTGGGCCTAGCTGGCGGAAATATTTGATTTATTCAAACCGCCTGAGCTGCGCTGGTCATACACCTTTGAATTTTATTTTAATTGTTTTAAGAAAACAATTTGGCGCCACCGGGATTTTCATACCCCTAGTGAACATCAGGTAAGAACATCAAGACCTGGTTATTCGTACGTTCGCAACGGACGAAATCTGCGGAAGTTGCACGCATTTGAACTACGGATAGAGAAGACACGTTACACCCATTACACACAAATTGTACATTATTCACATTTTGCAGAGTAAAACGGTAGCCGTACGCACGTCTACATTAAAAATTGACGACCAACCGCTGGAGCTAGAAGAGAGAGAAATACGAACTTCTAACGGCGAGAAAAAAGGTCGAATAATAAGTATAAAACGGTTCGCTACACACTATTCAATAATAATTAACAGGAAAGGTAAACCGTTATTATACAAAGTGGCGCGCCAACTAGTAGGGCTAGAATAATAAAGAAATTATACAATTAAACCCTATTAATTCTAGCGGCGATTACGAAAGGTTAAAATATGCACACCAGAGGATTGTCGAGAAAATTGGCAAAGGAGAAGGAGATGGAAGGAAACAGAGGGGGAGAAGAGGAAGGAACACCGATTGAAGAAGTGGAGACAATAATAACCACAACAGAACCAAGCCAAGACGAAGAAATGGAATTACAGGCGGGCGACAAGGGAGAATTTAGAGGAGACCCGAACATACTAAAATTAATGGAAATGATGAACAATAATTTGAAGGAGATGAACAATAAATTCGACGGCATGAAGAAAGAAACCAGTGACAGTTTGAAACAGATCAATGAAAAAATAGTGAGTACTAAGGAAGAATTGAGGAAAACAGTCAACCAAAATAATGAAACACTACAACAACGATTGCTGGAGGAAATTCAGCAAAGAAACGAAGAATTAAAGGAAGAATTGAAGGAACAGCTGAAGAAGGACCACGAGAAAAATAAAGAAGAAATGAAGCTGCAGATGGCACACCAATTAATGGAGTACCGAGAAGAAGCAAAACAGCAGGTTACGGAAATCAATGACCAATTAGAGGAAACGTTGGAGAAGCTAGAGAAGACCAACGAAAATGTTTCTGGAGTCCGCAAGGAAGTACTCGATAAAATAAACCGTCTCGAAGGAGAAAATAAGAGAAGAATTGAGGAAGGTCATGAAGAAACAGTCAGAAGATGTACCCAGATAGACCAGGACATACACCAAGTCCGGGAAGAAAACCAGAAAGAGGTAGAAGCTGTACGAACAGACTTGGGAGAACGAATGGAAGGAGTTTACTGTAACTTAAATAAAGTAGATAGCAAAGTAGACACAAACCAACAGAGGATTGACGAAATGCGCAGAATAGAAGAGTCATTACGGGAAGAAGTGGATGCCTGGCGTGACCGACCATGTAATAATAATCATGTCATGAACACAGACAACAGAGATACTATTAATTTCCGTAATTATAAAAGAAACCCTATTGAATTCTTGAAGAGGGTAGAAGAGTTAATCATCAAGAATCGAGAGACTCGATGGACTACAATAAGAGGGATGTTGGACGAAATGTTCAAGGAGACATACGACAACTGGTGGACTGCCACTCGACCAGACATCCAAAACCTTCAAGACTTTAAGACTCAGTTCAAGGCTAAATACTGGTCTGAATCAACTCAGAATATGGTCCGCAATAACCTGAGCAATGGAAGGTATGAAAACCAGAATGGACAATCCCTTACCTCCTACTTCTTGGGAAAAATCTGCATGGCCAGGAATTTGGAGCCACGTATACCTGAAGAGTGTCTGGTAATACAGTTATCTTACCACTACGACGACGCCATCCAAAAGGCACGGATGTACAGCCAGGTAAAGACCATCCAAGATATGGCTAGATTACTGGAAAGCCATGAACATGAGTGGCAGTACAGGAAAAATAGAGGGTACAGTTTCAGAAATAATAGAACCAATAAGGGACAATTGTCACAGAATCAACAGGGAGATAATAAGCCACCGGTAAATAACCCTAACAATTACCAAGGGAACACACGGGGCAATAACGCGCCCAGAAATTATAACAGAAGTGGAAACCATAATAATAACAACTTCAGGAACAACCACAGGGGTAATTTCCCGTCGAATGGTTACAACAACAATTATCGCCCTGGAAACAACAGTAATCAGAACAATAATCCAGGATACCGGCCACAGGTAAATTACATAAGGGGGCAAAGACAAAGGAGCCCAAGAAGAAACTATCCCTCATCTAACTATCGGCGAACGTACTATAACCAGGTACCCGATACGAGAAATCACCCATTCGAAGAAGATCACAGGCACAGCGTGGATAACCGGAATAATCAACAGGAGCCGAACGCTAACCAACCATCAAACACTACTGATGTTGGGGGCAATGAGGTCAACCCTCATTTAAACGCTTAAGGCCAGTGAAAACTGTGAACAGCCCATCACTGGACCAATCTCTGGGTGAATAAAAGACAACACATGACAAGAAGATCACAATAATATGTACTAATTATTTGAAAAATATAAGGGACGATTTGATCGAAGAATAATCAAAGCTACTGAAGAAAGAAGAAAGAAGAATAATCAAATCCACTGAAGAATTTATAAACTTAGCTTACCACGACTTTACGGAAGCTACCCCATACACAATGATGTTTGAGCGGCCACCGCCTAGAGAGATAACTGATATGATCCAATTCCCCACCAACACCGAATATCAATTCGAGAAAAAAAAGATTCTATAACAGAATAGCCGAAAAGGTAGAGCAACAAAAGAATAAATACGCTAAGAACCAGAAAAAGACTATTAAGTACGAGGTAGGAGAAAGGGTACTATTAAAAAACAGAGAATTACCCAGCTCCATAGAAGGCATCACTAGAAAGTTACTATTATTATACGTGGGACCATACACTATAACAAAAGACAAGGGCAATAACACTTACGAGATCACTCACCCCGTCACCAAGAAAATAAAGGGGGTATACAATCAAGCCTCAATTAAGAATATTATGACAATCAACAATAACTAAAAAAAAAAAAAACAATTTAAAGTAAAAAACCAACAAAAATACTTTAAATAAAGAAAAAAAAATAACGTGACAAACAAACAAGTCTGCCAATGTCATAGAGAAAAGATCTCTAAAGAATGTCAAAATTCCAAAACATTCGTAAGTACAGCTTACACTAAGCATTAGAGAAACCATTATGATGAATAAAAAATTGTAAAAAATCAAAAAAGATATGTAAGAAAAGCTTACCCAAATATCTCGATAATAGTTTAGAACAAGTAAAAATGGAGAGATAAAAGCTACAAGGCATTCATATAAAGTAAGAGCAACCAACTTACTACAATATTTAAATAAAAATTAACAATAGAGGAGTGTAGTTACAAAACATTCCTACAAAATAAGGTTAAATTACCATAATATTTAGCCAAAAAATGAGGCATAAAAAGCATAACATACTGTAAAGGAATAAGCTACAAAAAATTCCTAACTAGTAAGAAGCCATAACTTACTATGATATTTAAAAATTATGAAAAAAAAAAAATATATATATCAATCAAAATGATCAGCTTCCACAACTATTAAGAAAGAGGGGAAGTAAAATTACCCAAACCAATGATCACAAAACAATATAAATGAAATCAACATTCTAAGAGTTATAATGTGAGAGGAGATGAAACAAAGAGGAATTAAAAATGAATAAAAATGTGAATTGTATCAATAAAAAACAATGCTTCAAATAGTATCTATAAAGAAAGATGAAACAATATATGACTCGAACTGAGCAATAATGAAGTATAAAAGTAAAAGATTCCCAACAAATATTATGATTATGATTATTATTATTATTATTTTGAGTCACGAGTTGACTATATTTAAGAATTATTAATTGAGATTGTCTGTTGAATGAACCAGCAATCATTTTACTGAGCAGGGATGATGTTCCCCTGATATCAGTATAAGAGTAGTTTTGATGAAAAATAAGATTTATAGGGAATAAGTTATAATAAAAAATCAATAAGCCAGTTCGCAATGTGAGAAAATAATGAAGAAAAGACTAAGAAGAATGGAAATAAAAGATACCGAATTAATTATAAAAAATGAATGAGAAGCAGAATTTGAAAAAAAAAAAAAAAAATTGATACGATACAATTGATAATTTCATCAAACTTAAATTCACGTTTTATAAAATGATCAATTTTGGTGGAAGGGCATTATATAACATTGCCAAACCCTGATCACATTTGATATAAATAAGTATGTAAAAAATGCCAAGAAACAATATATTTTGATAGATAAATGATAACGAGAATGAAAGTAGTAAATATAATCAATAGTGAAGGAGGAAGAATACAACCAAAGGTGGTTACAAAACAAGAAAATACGAACTAGACTGACAGACAACTGACATTGACCCAACCCCAGAGATTGGCCAGATATTAACCAAAGTAAAGCGAGACAAGAAGACAGTGAAGAAAAAAGAAAAAAAATTACATGGCCATAACAATTAACTCATAAGATTGTTTTAAAAGAACATAATTTTTTATTATTATTAATAATTTATGTTTAAATTTTTATTAGTGGTAACTTGTAAATGACAGTATCTCAGCAATTGTTATACATAAAAAACCAAGTGTAGATATGATTGTATGTATATCCTTATCTATAGGTGATGTGTCAGCTGTTATGTTTAAAATTACACTCATACAGACAGGGAATAGAAATGTGTGCGTGATTCAATCAGAGAACAAATTGTATAGCCTACTATATACTTTGGAACTTTTACTAGGATTATTTCAGCAGTATGTATGTTATTTCAGCATTATGTGTTTGAAAGTATAAGGTTTTGGAGAGTTTATTTATTCGCCAATATTATTGCTGTTGCTACAGATGTAGTATGTTTCAATTAACACAATATATTTTAACATTATTAAATTGTTGTTATTATTATTAATTATGACATTTGAGACCAATTTTTATCACTTTAATGACAATGTATACAAAGTTATGTTTTATTTGAAAGATGTATTTACAATACCATGTTGGTTGAATATTATAAAATGATATGTGACAGTCTGAAGTTAACAAAAGAGACATGAACTCATTAGATACAAAAACTTTGTAATAATAGTGAGATCGTGAGAAATATAAGGGTAATTAGAGATAGGTAGGGAGTGACAAAGATGAACAGTGAAGTGATAAGTGTAATAAAATAAACAGCATATAATCTTAAGAAAAAAGAGTTAAACAAGTGTGACAAACCCAAAACATAAGCACATGTTAAATGAGCAATTAAGTATATTAGACTGAAAGACACAGAATAATTGTGAATGTAAAAAACAGAAAAAATATTATCTCAGTATAAAAATCACCAGGGTGATTACTGTTATAAAAGAGATGGTGTAGGTATAACACTCACCAAATTTGTTCATTTGTTAATTTAAAGAAAGAAGTTATTGGCTTAATGTTTAAGGCAATAAATACCAGAAGAAATAGTTTTACAGTAATATGTTAGTATGTTTTAAGGAAGTAAGGAATTTATAAAGAAAATAATAGCAATACCTTTATAAGAAATAATAGGCAAAATATAATAATTATGTGTAACGAAAGGGAACATGGCAGAATTATATTAAAACTTAGAAATAAGTAAATTATGTATTAACATAGTATTATCAATTTTGGACTAACACATTAATACATGGCTTAGACCAATCTTGTAAGATATCAAACTAATATTTGAAAGAAAATAGGAACATCTATGTAAAGATTACAACCATTGAAATTATCCCCAAGTAAATATAGCCATTATAAAATATTTATTCAAATTAAACAAAAAATTCAAAGTTTGATAACAATGTGTTTATTTTGAGATCGACCAGGGAGAATAATTACGTTAACATGGAAACTGTGGAGTAACAAGCAAAAATACCGTTAGATTTTTTTACTGAATGCATGACGCTTTAATGGTATAGACGCTAATTTTCGAGTGACCAAAATTGTCAATTAAAACATAGAAAATATCAGAAGAAGTTACTACTAAGTGTATACTAAGACATCAGACAAGGACTGGAACCATATTATTGAAGTTGAGGCCAAATTAACGAAAAAAAAAAATAAATTACTACCAATTAAACTGGAAAAGATGCCTGATGTCCTGAACCCAGCAAATTAAAGAAGATTATAGTATAACCCATGAATAACAGATCGTATGAATTCGCCATAACTACGGAAGTGATAAGTACCTCTTAAATTACCCAAAATATATAAATAAACTCACGTTAATTATTTCTCACTAAAGGTCGAAATCTCACTGAACAGAAATTAATTACTTTCAAAGATTAAAAAGAATACTAAGTCACTGACAATTTATAAACTAACCAATATAAACTGTTGTTAATGATCCATAACTTGTAAACACTTTTACTACACTGCGCTAAACAAATTATACCTACACAATATGTTAGTTAAGTTTACTTGATGTAAGGGTGTGTATTTTTATTGTTTTAAACATTTGTAATCCTTTTAACGTAACCTCAAGAACCTATGACAAACGAACATTAATAATTTGTACAGTTTCCAACAGACGCCATTACTAAAAGTCTGTTTATCAATTCAAATATCGATTTGTCAAACCCTGTAATTGTCTCATATAAATAACCGGAGCATTTGTATTAGAATAATTTGTATTAAATGAATAACAATCACTAATAAAAAATGTGTAAGTATTGAGTGTAACCACGGTGTTATAATTTCATTAGAAGGTGCACAATATTTTATGTACATTTTAGCAGATGACTAACGATTTACACAGCCCACGCATCGAACTGCTGTGCGCTCCAGTGGGCCTAGCTGGCGGAAATATTTGAATTATTCAAACCGCCTGAGCTGCGCTGGTCATACACCTTTGAATTTTATTTTAATTGTTTTAAGAAAACAATTTGGCGCCACCGGAATTTTTATACCCCTAGTGAACATCAGGTAAGAACATCAAGACCTGGTTATTCGTACGTTCGCAACGGACGAAATCTGCGGAAGTTGCACGCATTTGAACTACGGATAGAGAAGACACGTTACACCCATTACACACAAATTGTACATTATTCACATTTTGCAGAGTAAAACGGTAGCCGTACGCACGTCTACATTAAAAATTGACGACCAACCGCTGGAGCTAGAAGAGAGAGAAATACGAACTTCTAACGGCGAGAAAAAAGGTCGACTAATAAGTATAAAACGGTTCGCTACACACTATTCAATAATAATTAACAGGAAAGGTAAACCGTTATTATACAATAAACAAAATATGATTTCTGAAATAATAAAAGTTGTTCTTGTAGGTCAAAAGAGAGTTTTAATTGCAAGTCCCGTCTCACTGGACCCAGCACATTTTATGCTTCTTCTAGGCCTTCTGCCTAGTTATAAATATCTGGTAGCCTGTCTTTAAAAAAAAAAAATTATAAAATACACATAAAAAATAAAGAGGGGGTACAGTATGCACAATGCATTACCGTAGGGTAAAAATTCTCTTGGGTTTTGACTAAACACGTTAAAAAATATGCAAAAATAACGTGACATAATTAAAGGAGTCTTAATTTTATTTGTGTTTATTGTAATCGTCAAAAAGTAGTATATATTTATTAAAACTGTTGTCTAAAAACTGATTTTAATAAATAATGGTTAACAATTCTGTACTTTTAAAAGATAACAACAAAACAATCTAAACCGGCAGTAATAATTAGAAGAGAATTAAAATATTTTTGTTAAAAATATAACATAATATCTTTGTTTTACGCCTGCCTTTAATAATGATTTGTGTGTGGAAACATGAAAGATGAGATTCCACGATACAAGAGAGGAAATTAAACTTCCTGAGACACAGCGGTTTTACTTCTATCATATGTGCGATGCGCAATTCCTGATATAGGTCGTGTTGTAACCTCCACAAAGTAGGCCTACATGTAAGGAAAGCCTAACTATTAAACTTTCAGATTAAAAATCAAAACTTTTACAATGCAGATAGCTGTTTTTTCTTTACAGTAGTAAAGACAACGTTTCCAAAAATGTTAACACAAGAGAAATAACATACATTCTTCGTGCACACAAAACTGTAAGGATTATTGTGTTAATAGCTTACAAAATACTTAATATACCAAAAACTCAAATGAAATAAATAGTTAAGGATAAATTCAAGACATCGCGTAGTTGTATTCTTGCAATGCCAAATAAATTTGGAATTGTCGACGTATATTAATTTCCTTATCCAAAAAATTACGTCAAACTTGCTTTTACATTAGAACTCAGCATGTTGTAATTAATTTTCTCACAAGCTATCACAACAGTTCTACATCCTGTCACTCAACCTCTTCCTTGGTCAACCAATGCTCCTCTTGATATTTGGTTGGCTATTTCTTGCCTTCTTCACTAGCTTTGTGTCATCTAAACTTAATATGTGTTCATTCCATATCCTACTTCTCTCCGCAGTCCAAGAATTAATATCTGTTACATTACACGTTTTTCTTATACTATTGTGGCAACCTATTGTACCTTGCCTTTCCTAGTACCCACCGTAATATAGTCATTTCTATAGTTTGTCGTTTCCTTTGAGTAGTTGTATCTGGCTTGACCTCGGATGCATAGAATATTACTGGACGTATTGTGTTTTTGTAAACCCTAATTTTTGCTTCTCGTATGATGTATTTATTATTCTATATAATATTAGCCATGCATCCAGCAATTCTTCTTGCTTTCATTAATTAATGTTTTATTTCTTCACCTGCCCTATTGTTACTAAGTGTGCCTTGTTCATAAGCAGTCTATCTTCATTAGTTTTTCTATTGTTCTGTCATTTATCACAATCTTACGGTTTAATGGATCATGTGAAATTTGATTTAGTTTCCTCTTCCACTATCTTCATACTATATTTCTGGCATGGTGTGTTAGAATTATACACAAGTCTTAGTAAGTCACTTTCATTTTTCCTTGCTGGTATCACGTCGTCAGCATAACATATTGTTACGATCGTCGTATAACATGTTTTCTACTGATCGTCGTATCCTACAGTGGAAAACAAAATACAAGACACCAATTATGTCACTGATTACCAGCTTTAATTATCACAATTAAACAGTTTGTAATCAACAAGATAGTCTCTTACAACAAATCAAATAAAAATTGCTCACACGAAATAATAATGTCAACGAGTGTCGCACAATTATAAAACACAACATTTTGCCACACTACTTTCAACCGCACTAAAATACATTGCCATTTTAAACTGAACTAAGCGGCGCTGAATACCATATTTGTACCCCACTTAAATTCCAGAATCATCCATACTACGCATTAGCGCTACACTAGAGCGTAATTGATTTCGGCCTTGACACAGTACGCACGGCCGTCGAAGTATAGAAAAGCCTTCTCAATTGCTAACGCATGTTGAGAATCACGTACGCACACAACATTATAGCCGGATTCTACTGGAATAGCCGAGAGACACGTAGAATATTCTGTAATGTGAGTAACAATATAATATTAAACACACTACTACCCATCCTATAAACTCTCATATGCTTTACTCTCTTAATAATTTAATGCGTGAATACATTGAGAAGTATGAGACTTACGGAACTGAGTTTACTATCACATCAAAATATTTAACTATTATTTAAGAATTTTTAATACAGTTACGTTTTCAGCATAACTGAGATTTGTCCAAAAGACGAGTTCCGGGCTATTCTGGGGATAAGCCCTCTTGAGCCGACAGTTCATAAGTTTGCAATATGTATGCATTGCATTGCATTAGTTTATGGTATAGTTGTAAGTTAAGTTACGTTCTTACTTCCGACAGTAACCTGTTAATAGACGATAATGTCGTTACGCTAAACCGAAGGTTAGCATGAACACAGCGTGACTCTTTGCAGGCGTTCCGTCAGCGGCAGGATTTCGTCGCGCTCCCCAAAGAGCATTTAAAATTCTCCTTCTTCTTTTTTTTCTACTTCTTCTTCTTCTTTTTCGTCTTCTTCACATCAGTGATTAGGCATTTTTCCTGTTTCGTCTTCACAGAGTGTTTCTCTATCTTACTCCCGGTCTTCCTAAATCTCTTGTACCAAAAGGTCTATATTGAAACGCAACCGTACGTAGTCTTCCATCCTCCATTCTGTCCAGATGCTGTAACCATTCCCTGCAATATGTCTGGATCTTATCATTTGTGGAAAATATTTGTAGCTTTTCTCTAATATCCTCATTGCGCAAACGACAGGATCGTTTGCGACTTTAAATTTGTGGTCGTTTATTCTACAAACAGTCAGTTTTGTCACATAATACACAACGCAGTCAGAGTACTAAAGCGCTCTTCCCGAAGCCAGGACGTCAATTTTATTTAAAAAATGTGTGCTCTCGGAGATGTGTTTTCCATAGCTGTACATTGTACAATGATAATTATGCATTAAGAGCAGGTGTCTGTAATTGGTAATTTATATTGTTTAGTGTGACCCTGTTAATCAGATGATAGTTATCTCTAACTTCGTTAGTGTGTGTGTCAGACAACGTAAACCTGAAGAAGTGTTGTATACGACAGTTCATCGTGGCCTTTATTTATTTAATTATAAATACTAAATCCTATGTGTTAAATTTTTCTGGTTTGCTGTTCAAATAAAGACGAACAAAGTGCACTGATGAGATACGATGGTGCGTTGAGACGAGCAATAATGATATATATTGTCATTTCAATGAACTAAAGATGGAAGTGTACGTAAAGCTGACGAGGCTGCAATGGGCTGGCCATGTCGTAAGAATGGATGACAAATGAACACCTAAAAGTGTCCTTATGGGGAGTACGGATGGCAAAAGACCAAAAGGGCATCTAAGGAAGCTTTCCTTAGCAGCTTTCCTTAGCTGGGAAGATGCTGTTGCTGTGGATGCAAGAGAGATGTTAGGAGTGCGACGATGGAAGTCGTTTACTACTGATAAAGACAGGTGAAGGGTCAGGATAGACGAGGCCAAGGGTCGACTTCGGGCTGTAGCGCCTTAAGAGGAGGAGGAGGAGGATAAGGCTGCGTAGGTTACTAGTTTTTCTAATTTTTGTAATAAAACATAACTTTATTATTTTCTGTTCCGAATAATCATTTTATTTCATCACACGCTCTTCTTTCAAAAGCGTGACTAATTGTGACTAATTGAAGCTGGTAATTCGTGACTTCATTGGTGTCTGCATTTTGTTTCTACAGTACAACACAACCATTCATGAGACAGTCATAACAATATTATTGTTGCTTCAGAAAACTGAAAGTGTATATAAAGTGTAGGTAATAATACTAATTCTGGTCAAAATTGAAATATCACCAACAGTCTTCCGTTGCTTATCCAGCTGTATATAACACATGAGAGCATAGGCCTATACATATTTGTACACACGTACGTATATGGGCTACAGTCTCGGCAATGCGTGTAACAATGTGCACGACCTAACCTTGTTCACACAGGCGTTCCAAAGGTACAGCAATACAATGCAATCTAACCAATGTAACAGTATAGAAGTCAGAATCCTGTGCAATGCCTAACCGTGCATAAACACTAACTTTGATTATCACAGGGTTCTACACAGTGCAATTACATTTGTGTACACATTCTTAACTCTACACATTGTACGTGACTCCATTTTATTGGAGAATGGAAATTATTTTGTACTTTTGTAACCGTTTTCTTCAGCACGTACTATTCTGCACAGCGGTTTCAGTTTCCAGTCGTACGTAGGATGTAGACAGAAATCAAAAGTTAAATGTAAAACAACTTTACATTCTCATAAAACTCTAGTCGAATCTATGTTTATAAAAAAAAACGTTTCCGCAGGTTTTATGAAAAACATCAGCTATACATACAAGAGTATATCTATAATCATGTGCAAACAATTTTTATAATTTATTAAAATATCTGTCAAAATCTGACAGTTTGCTCATTTTTCAACATTGTACCCTTCCCTTGCATTCACTTGGTTCATCGTTGGACAAGCTTCTTGAAACCTTCACAAAAAAAGATTTTCTGGTGGGCAACAAGCCACGCATGCGCTGCATAAGAATCTCCTTGGTCTGTGCAGAGTCGACGTCCCCTTAAGTAATCCTTAAATTGACCAAAGGGATTGTAGTCCAACGAGGCGAGATCGGGGCTGATTATAGGATGCTCCAACATCTCAAAACGCAATTTTTCACGGGTTTGGACAGTTTGGGCGGCAGTATGTTAGCGCGTTGTCGTGCAACAAGAGCATTCCTTCCATCAATAGGCCTCTGCGTTTGGGTCGAATTGGATGCTTCAGTTCGTTGGACAACTTCTCACTGTAACTGGTCCAAATACTCTTACAGTATTTGCTCTTTTGAGTCCCAGAATACTGCGAGCATTACGTTTCGTGCAGAAGGTTGTCTCCTGAATTTCATTTTATCTGGAGATTCAGGTGTTTCCGTTTCATGTTCTGGTGTTTGCTTTCAGGCTCAAAGTTGTGGATCCACGTTTCATCTCTAGTGAATATTTGCTTTAAAAATCTTCACCTTCATTAGCACAGCGGTCCATTAAGCGTTGACAGATGGTCATACGATTGTGCTTGTTCTCTTCAGTGAGCTTTTCTGGGACACTTCTTGCACATACTTTACGAAATCCAAGCCTGTTATGGATAATTTTAGATGCAGAACCAAGACTAATTTGAAGGTGGTACGCCATTTCGTCGATAGTCACTCTTGGCATGAATCATAATCTGGATCATGGCATTAGTAGTGGAAGCGGATAGGCGTCATTGACGCTTTGTCTGGCAGGTTTTGAATTTTTTGATACATTCATATAGACTTCGATGTGGTAAAACATTAATCTACTGTTTCCTCTCGTTCATCACAAGCCGTGGCTACTTCCGCGTCTGTCTCTTTGAGATAGGCAAAGTGGAAGCCGACACTACCTATATGGAGGTTTTTCAAGAGGCGACGGATACCTACGTTATTTGACTGTATAAGATGGACGGTTGGAAAAGAACTGCTGGAAGTAGAGATAATGTGATGAGATTGATGCCAAACGGACAGGATCTCCTAATGTCTCAGGAGATGGTCCTCCCCCACCATAATGACTGTCATAACTCGACTGAGAACCCACAGTTAGATCAATCTATTATTTTTTTGGTCTCCCCAAAATTGTATATTTTTTTTAGATATCCTCTAAGTATCTCCCTGACGGAGTCTGCGGATACGTTTAATTGACACAATGAAAATATATTTGTTGATAGCCATTGGTTTTACTCGTAGATTTTAAACATTGAATTCTAAAATTTGTTTCTGCACTTTGCATTCTTTTTTCATTTTTTTTATTCGATCCAAGTATTGTCCTATTCCAGGAGGCTAGATCAGTCACAACATTTTATGTTTTATCTTTACTTATAGTCATCGTTCATACTTTAACTTACGTCTAAAAATCCCGGTGAAGTAAATTAACTTTTCTATTTTCCTGTCTGCTACAGTTACTAATATTAAACCAATACTTTTCCGAAAAGTCTAGGCTTTCTGTCTTTATTTGGGCTCATCTATTGCTTCTGCTTTTATCAAATTCCTATCCTTGTCTGTCCGTTGGCGAGCCAACAGTATCGTCCACAACATTCGCGTTTCATAACTTGTCTTTACAGTTTCGTTTTTCCATTAATTTTCAGATTTTTGAAAAAAGTGTAAATTCCCGGTTGGTTGATTAGATATTAATATTATCATCCTTATTTCTAAGATTCTCAACATTTACCACCATCAGAATAGGAGTTAGTACTCTCTCCATTGCAATACGCCATGTTAAGAGACAGAATCGTGGAAGTCTTTTGAAATGATCCATCTTGTAAACATAGTTCTACAGGAGCTCTAACAGAATAGACCGTTAAAGAATCCACGTGTCAACTTCTTTTAATAAAACACCTAATAAAATTAATTGCATTAATTTTAATATTAGTAATCAAAATGTACATTAAAATAATATAAATTAAACACTTATAATATAATTCAAACCAATCCTGAATTTGATGATACGTACTCTGCAAATTTCGAATTAATTTTCTGGAATTTCGGAACGGTCGCTCTAACACCTACATACACATCACTAAAAGGAACATTAGGTAAATTACAAAAATTGTATGTCTTTTCAGGATAATAGTGTGTCTAATATAAATATGTAAACAATAGATTAGAGATTGCAGTATCACTCAAACACTCAAATCTGTGCGCATACAAATGAATTACATACAAACAGTACATTATGTAAGGTACGAAATATTGTTATACTACACCTTGTTCTCATTGAAACATTAAATTTTGATAGACTAATGTTTCAGTCACAGCCATAATCATTGTGGTTGCTTTATAAGCCCTTAGTAGTTTACTGTATTCTTTCTTATAATGCTCTTAACCTGCTTTTTACTTCCATGTTCCGTAAGGAAATGGAAGTATGGTGTTGGGAAAAAAATCGTGTTCGAGATTATTGCACATTCTGATTGTACTACATTCAAAACATGAAAAAAAGCCATTTTTCGAAAATTGTGTGTGTGTGTGTGTGTGTGTGTGTGTCTGTCTGTCTGTCTGTGTGTTTGTGTGTGTCTGTAGATTTTTACTTCCATGTTCCTTAAGGAAATGGAAGTATAGTGATGGCAAAAAAAATCGTGTTAGAGATTATTGCAGATTCTGATTGTACTACACTCAAAACATGAAACAAAGTCATTTTTCGACTGTGTGTGTGTGTGTGTGTGTGTGTGCGTGTGTGTGTGTGTGTGTGTGTGTGTGTGTGTGTCTATAGATTTTTTGTCTATGGCAAACGATAACAGCCGCAAATTCAAACAGAAATATATAATTTGTTGGATACAGCCCTGATTTGTAGAGTACTCAAGACATATTGTTTTTGGTGAATATCGGTTAAGGGAAAGGGGTAGTTTACCAGCTACTTTTTTTGTTTAATCAAGGGTAATTTTTTTTATGGCAAACTATAACAGCCGCAAATTCAAACAGAATCAAATAATGTTTTGCATACAGCCCTGAATGGTAGAGTTCTCAAGACCTATTGTTTTTGGTGAAGATCGGTTAAGGGAAAGGGGTAGTTTACCAGCAACGTTTTATATTTTAACAAGGGTAGTTTCTATGGCAAACGATACCAGCCGCAAATTCAAACATAATCAAATAATTTTCTGCATGCAGCCCTCAATTGTAGGGAGCTGAAGGCTTGTTGATTTTGGTGAAGATCGGTTAAGGAAAAGGGGTAGTTTACCGGCAACATTTTATGTTTTAACAACGGTAATTTTTTCTATGACGAACGAGAACTGCCGCACATTCAAACAGAATCAAA
Organism: Magicicada septendecula; assembly: GCA_034769895.1. NCBI lineage: Eukaryota > Metazoa > Arthropoda > Insecta > Hemiptera > Cicadidae > Magicicada > Magicicada septendecula. The sequence goes on from CM068375.1 coordinate 343,705,180, forward strand.
TATTTTTTTGCATACGTTCCTCAATTGTAAAAGACTGAAGGCCTGTTGATTTTGGTGAAGATCGGTTAAGGGAAAGTGGTAGTTTACCAGCCACATTGTATGTTTTAACAAGAGTAATTTTTTCTATGACGAATGATAACTGCCGCACATTTAAACAGAATCAAATAATTTTGTGTATACCTTCCTCAATTGTAGATGACCCAAAAGGTCTGTTGATTTTATTGAAGATCGGTTAAGGGAAAGGAGTAGTTTACCAGCAACATTTATGTTGTAACAAGAGAACGTTTTCCATGAAGAACGATAACTACCTTAAATTCAAACAGAATCAAATAATTTTTTACATATGTGCCTGAGTTGTAGAGTACTCAAGTTCTTTTGATTTTGGTGAAGATCGGTTAAGGTAAATGGGTAGTTTACAGGCCACATTTAATGTTTTAACAAGAGTTTATATGACGAACGATAACTGCCGCACATTCAAACAGAATCAAATAATGTTTTGCATTCATCCCTGAATTATAGAGGACTCAAGACCATATGATTTTGGTGAAGATCGGTTAAGGGAAAGGGGTAGTTTACCGGCAACATTTTATGTCGTAACAAGGTTAATTTTTTCTATGACGAACGATAACTGCCGTAAATTCAAACAGAATCAAATATTTGTTTGCATTCAGCTTTGAATTGCAGAGTTCCCAAGACCTATTGTTTTTGGTGGAGAGTGTTTAAGGTAAAGGGGTAGTTTACCAGCAACGTTTTATATTTTAACAAGGGTATATTCTATGGCAAACAATAACAACCGCAAATTCAAACAGAATCAAATAATGTTTTGCATACAGCCCTGAATTGTAGATTTCTCAAGACCTATTGTTTTCATTGAAGATCGGTTAAGGGAATGGGGTAGTTTACCGGCAACGTTTTATGTTTTAACATGTGTAAATTTTCCTATGACGACTGAGACCTGCCGTAAATTCAATCAGAATCAAATAATGTTTTGCGTACTTCCCTGATCTATAGAGAACTCAGTGCCTGTTGATTTTGGTGAAGATCGGTTAGGGAAAAGGGGTAGTTTACCAGCCACATTGTATGTTTTAACAAGAGTAATTGTTTCTCTGACGAACGATAGCTGCCGCACATTTAAACAGAATCAAATAATTTTGTGCATACCTTCCTCAATTGTAGATAAATCAAGGTCTGTTGATTTTGTTATAGATCGGTTAAGGGAAAGGAGTAGTTTACCTGCAACATTTTATGTTGTAACAAGAGAACGTTTTCCATGAAGAACGATAACTACCGTAAATTCAAACAGAATCAAATAATTTTTTACATATGTGCCTGAGTTGTTGAGGACTCATGGCTTATTGATTTTGGTGAACATCGGTTAAGGGATGGAGGTAGTTTACCTGCCACTTTTAATGTTTTAACAAGAGTAATTGTTTCTATGGCAAACGATAATTGCCGCACATTCAAGGGGAGGGGATAATTTTTATTTATATGTCATGTGTACTACGTTATCGGCAACAAAGTAGTAGTTTGTTTGTTAAAATTCCTTCCCGGGCTGTTTGGAATGGTCCAATGTTTTCTACAAAACCAAACGTTTCGGCAGTACTATCGACTGTCATCATCAGTGAAAATCGAGTGCGCTAACGTGAGGTGGTATACGATAAGTACCACAGTACTGTGGTTAAGGCTGAAGAAAGAAGTATTTTCTATGAAAATATTTCATTTCGAAAATGATTTTATATATAAATCTTAGAACATAGGAGTAATGTATGGTTCTCCATACCGATATTTAAGTAGGTTATACATAAAGATTTTAAATAATTTTATTTATTATAAATACATATGATTACATAAACATTTCATGTTGTTTTCATGTTCTTGTACTTAGTAAGAACCGTAGAATACCCGCATCAAAATCGTAACAGTGCTCAGTAACGTGTTTCGTTTAATAATAATTAATGATTGGGTGTACATGAGTGATACCTTTATTAAAAATATAATGAAAATCCAACCCACCTTCATTGGGAAAACATCGCAGCTCTGTTCGCTGTCCACATGATTCATATTTGTTTTACTGCGTGGGACACAATGGTCACTGCCCTGACTTAATTGAAAATCTCGGAATACGGCAACCCACGTTTGTTGGTTAATAAAAGAAAAGATAACATCTTGTCGAATTAAATATCTTACACATACATTGAGCAATCAAAAACAAAAACTCCAGTTTCTTCTTTTGTTTTAATTAAAGTTTCTATAAATGCTTGTAGCCGATGTGTTAAAAATATCAATTCCTACTAGAATTATTGAATTTTTATATATAAATCAATTGTAACTGTCAATTTTCTACGTCCTCTGATATGGAAAAGCCACATAAAAAGAACTTGTAGTAATTAAGTTCTTAATATGTTCTATACTATGTAATGTTAACATTGCCACAACAATAAAAACTAATCACAATATTAATTGATGACTCGTTGGGCACTTGATGAAAAATATTAATACAAAGTTTTTTGAAAATGTATAAACACTTGGTACGTGTCACAGTTTTTATTTAACTCTGACAGCTGTTTCAGCTTTTCAAGCTAATGTCAAACAGATCAGTGAACAACTAAACAGAGGATGTTAGGGTGGAGAACATCAGTTTAGGGCGTGTGTGAAGTATGAAGATGGAAGGGGGGATTGTAGGAGCTAAGGGAAGGTCAAGTGTCTGTAAAAACTAAATGTAATCTGAATGCAGAATATTAAAACTAAATTAACTAAATTAAATAACAGCTTTTAATAAAGGGATACACAAAATCCCGTTTGTTCATTTGTTATTTTTTTTACTTTCGATTGCTTTTCTAATTTCTAGAATTTCTAACAAACCCATTTTTTTACCTTTTTGTATGATGTGCAGTAGTCTTATGTTTTCTTGTATTTATGAAGTGGCTGTGTTGTAAGCAATGATCTGCAAAACCTGTATTGGCTGTATTGGTTAAAACCGCTTTCTTATGTTCAGAAATGCGATGTTTCAGAGCACGGCCACATTGTCCGATATAAATAGCATCGCATTCTGCACAGTGTATTTCATAAACTCTATTTTTCTTTAGTTTTGATTTTTCTTTATTGTTCACTAGTAATGAAAAAAGATTAAGTTCCATATACTTTTTAAAAATCTTTGTAGTACTATGTTTCACCAAGTGCCCAACGAGTCATCAATTAATATTATAGCGATTAAGTTTGTAATAAGTTCTACACTATGTAATGTTAACATTGTCACAACAATAAATCTAATAACTGTGTAATTAAACTTCTCTGTTGGAATAAGCGTATTGTTAGACAGGAAAACCGATTTCCTTTACTTTGGAACGATTCCAGTCTTTTTTACATCAAACGAACCGGGAGGTTTCCTTCACCGATTCAACAACATTTCTATTTCCTTTCTCTCCGTTTATACCAGAGAGTTGGCATCACTGTTTTGTCGGTCTATTCCTTCTTTTTGTAGATGTATGTCGTGAATAACTCAGTAATTCTTGGATAGCAACCTTTGTACACCTACGTCAACTGTATTACTTTTTACTTCACATACTATTATATTTTATTATCTTCTCTATATCTTTTATGTGTCTAAGTGTGTTCTTAGATGTTGAACCGTAAATTTGGTGCTCGTTCACATTGTATTGTTATTGTCACCTTTCCTATACTTCATTAGACAAGAGTAAATCAGTTTATTATTTCGTATATCAGTTCTGTCACCACTGATTATTATGTATTAACATATTTAGGGATTCGTGGTAAATCTAGCCAAGTTCACTTATGTGAATATACGGTAAACTGATATTAAACGTTTTCAAGTGCAATGAGAAATCGTAAAACTGATTTTCAAGGCTAATTTTCTTCTATTTGTATTGGCCATCTGAGGAACACATGCCAATTTCAATTCTTTATTCTTTGTTCTTTTATTTTTTCTAATATTCTTTCATCTTATACTATGTCTCCTCTTACTGTCTTCAGTCCACTTTAAACCTGCGTTTTTTCTTTCCTATCCTGGACTACTATTTTTAAAACTTTTACCCGAAAAACTTCTCTTTCAATTGCTTCTTCTGCGTTTATATAATTTTTATTCTAAATCATTTTTGACTTCCTTAATCCAACTTGATGTTGACTTCCTCCACCACAGATATTTGACGATCTGTTTTGATAACCTATTGTCGTCCATTCTATATAAATGTCCAAAAATATTACTTTACTTTGGAACGATTCAAGTCGTTTTTACATCAGACGAACCGGGAGGTTTCCTTCACCGATTCAACAAAATTTCTATTTCTTTTCACTCCGTTTATACCAGAAAGTTGGCAGCACTGTTTTGTCGGTCTATTCCTTCTTTTTGTAGATGTATGTCTTGAATAACTCACATATTGCTTTGATATATTTCATCATTATTTCTTAATTTTTAACCTTTTGAAGTTATTCGTCGACCTAATATTTCCCTAATAATTTGTCTTTCCAATATTCCTAGTTTATGTAAATTATAATTCAATGTTAGACATTTACTTGCATATAGGCAATACTGACTTCACTAATGTACAATAATGACTTATCTTTCCATTTTTAGATATGCACTTTTTATTGTAAATATTTTCAGTTATACCATATGCTCTTTCCATTTTATGAATCCTTTCTTCTATAGCAGATTATTCTAAACTATTTCCTCGAATTATTTTTCTTAGATACTTACATTTTCTAACCCTCTCTATTCGACGAATGTATGTTAGCCGAATTTTGGCACATTTTTAGCAAGGTTAATTTTTATTATTAATAGAGTTTTTTATGGACTACATAGTTGTTAAAAAATAAAGAAAGAGAAATGCATAAAATGTACAGTTTTTGAAACATCCTGAAACGTTATAAGAACTTAGACTTAGGTAGTTTTACCACCAATCCCTTGATATATTAGCAAATACATTCCAGGCAAACGTGTGACAACAGAAATAAATGGTAGCGATAACAAAAATAAATTTCAAAGCTACCCCCAATATTCAAATACGGAGTTTGTAACTTCAAACCTGTATAATATTATGAAAGCACGCTTAAGTCGTAATTGCAGTATTCTGTAGAACTTCTTCTTCTTCTTCTCGTTGTTGTTGTTGTTGTTCTGGTTCCCGTTCCCGTTCTCGTTCTCGTTCTTCTTCTTCTTCTTCTTCTTCTTCTTCTTCTTCTTCTTCTTCTTCTTCTTCTTCTTCTTCTTCTTCTTCTTCTTCTTCTTCTTCTTCTTCTTCTTCTTCTTCTTCTTCTTCTGCTTCTCCTCCATTTTCTTCTTCTTCTCCTTTTTCTCTTTAAGGATTAGGTTATCTTCAATTGTTAACCCTGCTCCGGCTCCCATCTTAACTTTCACGAGCCACGTCTCTTCTGCCAATGGCTTTATAGTTCAATGCAGCTTCCGGCAATCGATCCTCGGTCACTCTTTGCAGATGATACCACAATTGTCTTCTGTAAATTGAAATAATTTTATTTAAGTTCTTTACTTCGAGTTGAGCTTTCATATCCTTATTCCTCATTCTATCTTATCAATGTATAATCTAAAGTATTTCAAAGAAACTGCATTTCAGCACTCTGAATGTTGCCGCATTCCTTTCTTATCATGACCCAAGCTTAAATCAATGGGGTTACTGCAATTGTCTTATAAAATTTAAGCCTTGTGCTTGTGTCTTATTTTATTTCTAAGATTTCTATGAATCGTACCACAAACATACGTAGATTTGTTTATCTACTCTTCTGTAGAACGTAAACCAAATTTTCTTCATGACATTCAACTTCCTGTTGCAATTCTGTGAGTTGCTTTAAAACACAGAATAATGAGCAGTGTTTAATTTTGTTGGTAATACGCCTACAAAGATTTCCATAAAGAATCAACTGTTAGCACTAGCCTTCTGTATAGTAGACAGGAGCAAAATATTAACTAATATATAACATCTAAAACTGAGATGTGTAAATAGTTGCTAATAAATCAAAAATATAATTATATGGTATATATCCACAGCTCTTGCTGGGAGGTCCGTTATTAGAATAAATGTGAAGGATATACAAGATAATACCTAGCAGATTCTTCCAGTACACCTTGAAACACATACTACCGAAATTAAATAGAACAGATGCAGTTAATTTTGACAGAACTGTCATTCAGATTTTAACTGACATATCCCTTGTCATCCCGATTGACTTGAGGTGGACAGAGAAGAAGAAAAGGGTTGGAAACAAATTTGTAAGTTAAGAAATCGAAAACGTTAAGAGACCCTTGAAGACGACGTCGACTTACCTGTTAACGAGGATAGATCTCCAAAGCGTGATACAAATTAATAAATACTCATTAGAAATGCAAGAAGTCCAGGGTAGAAGAGAGAAAACGCAGGTTCAAAGTGGACTGAAGAGAGGAAGAAGAGACATAGCGGAAAAATACAAGAATATTGGTAAAAAAAAGAAAACAAGGAATATAGAATTGAAATTCCCATGTGGTCCTCAGATGGCCGATACAAATAGAAAAAAAATCTTATTAGAAAGGCGTCGTAAAATAAACAAAGTTTTAAAAACATCTGTGTAAATTTTGTTAGAAACTCTACTATTTATGGGAGTAATTTTGACAGTATTACAGACTATAAACATCGGGGAACATTATATGACAGTGATGACCAAAGTTGTGTATTTAAAAATCAACTTAAGATTAATTAAATAAAAATGCTCTTTAGATTATTCGTGTGAAGCTTTTTTATGTTTCCACTTAATAAATCATTAAACTAATATTATATCTACATAAGTCTTAATGTTCATTGTTACAGTTAGTTTTATTTTGATTAAACCGTTATCTAGAATTGGTGCTTCGTTATACAAGCGGTAAAGCATGAACACAATTGAAGAATATTAAGTCTTCTTCCAAAAAAAAGTGCAAGAATCGTATTCCTTTTAATGAACCAATAAGAATTAATAATAAAAATAAAATTGTTTTAGCTTTACTTGGCTGAAATCAAAAGTTGTTCGTTCAATTAGGAAAAAAATGTCTCTAAAAAAAAAGTGTTCTTTCATGTCGAGGTAGAGGTTTATTGAGTGTAATCATATTTAAGTGTACAAACATTTTATAACGAAACATAATAGGTGTTACAGAAAAATATAAATATTTGTTTAAAACCATTTTCGATTACTTGTGAAATTATACTTAAGAATGAAGGAATTATAGTTACAATTCAAATAAACAGGACAAACAGACAGAATTACTGTTACAATTCTGTACTGTATGTCTAATTGGATAGTTACAGAAGAAACAGAAAGTGATAGAAGAATATTTAGAATGCGAAATTATTCCTTTTGTAATTATAATTGTCAGATATTTTGTTTTCATAACAATAATTAAACTCACCCTATCTCTACTTCATTAGTTCTCTAATAGAGTGCACTACCATTAACTGTTTCAAAGTACAATTCACATAGTAATCAACAGTCATAATTAGAGCGTTTTCTTTTCCTGTAGTGTAAGGCATATCGTGCAGTTCAGTTTTTTTTTTGGTTTATACACGCATACCGCAAGAATAGAAAGTCTATTCACCGCTATTTTTATTTTACTTCACTTATAATTTAAAACTCCGCTTATTTCATGTATTTATTTTATGTGTTTAACGTTTATTAGAATATTATTGTGAAGTTTAGGAGTGCCTAAAAAATCAGCGAAGTGTTGCTTACAACGGGACATTTACAAAGCACAAGGACAAGGTCAGTGAACGCTTAATATTTATGCATTGTTGATTACATGAAAATAAATCCTTTTAACAATTTTAGATTTACACTATACAGTCCACTGCTAATAAAAAAGAACCCCACATTTTTGGTCCTCCGGGCCGGATACCACCTTTCATTCTGAATCCAGCACGTTGGAAAGCAAGATTTTTATTAATTATTACGCTCTTTATTATTACGTTTATTGAATTATTGTAACGCTTAAATATTAAAAAAAAAACAATTATTTACTACTGGCAAGTATTGCCAATACTCAGTGCTCTTTTCATTTTGTTATGATTATTTCATGTTTTCTTCACGCAAGCATAGTTGTTGACAACTGTTGTTCTTGACCTCATATATTTTGCGTAGATATGACACGGAATTCAGGAACAAACTTGAACATTCTCGAGATAATTTACAAAATGTTCCTACCATTACAGAAGTAATTACATTCTTAGAAAATGAATGTTCTTGCAAAGAGGCAGCGGGTTTGACTAATATCATCTCAAAAAATGAACCTTCTCTTCAAACCTCTCAAAAAATCAGTGGCTTCAAAATGAATACAAACCAGTTTAAACCGCACAAAATAGTTATGGTCACTACTCACACTCAGCATTGTATCTTCTTTTCATCAAATTCACACAACATATATAGATGTGCAGATTTTTCCGCACTTACTGTACAAGACAGACAAGCTTTTGTTAAAAATAAGAACTTGTGTCAAAATTGTTTTGGAACACATAAGTTAGTCACCTGTAAGTCCGTCCATACATGCAATGTATGTTATAGGCGTCACCATAGCCTACTACATTTTTTTTATCAGAACCGCTCCGCACAACCGCAACAAAAATTGACTCAGTCAAATAGACCTACCTTGTGCCCTTCTGTTGAAACGACGATCCATAAGCAAAACCACTCTGCAGAGTGTAACCAGGATACTACCTTGATAGGTGTTTCTTGCAATCAGAATAACACTGTGTTACTCGCAACCGCTTTGGTGCATATCACATCTGCCAATGGAAATGCAGCAGTTGTACGAGCTGTGCTTGATAGCGCATCCCAAACAACAATTATTTCAGAAAGTTGTGCAAAGACTTTGTGTTTGTACCGCTCTCAAACAGATGTTCCAGAACTTAGTGGCATCTCTACCGCCCCAGTGAAAACAACGGACCTTATCTTTGTGACATTGTCTTCGCTCAGTGGGAATATTTTAGCAAAATCTCACCCAGTCACGATTCTTAATAAAATATCATGCAATCTGCCTCGTGTTCAGCTCCCACCAGAAATTAAAGAGCGACTCAAAGGTTATATGCTAGCGGATCCCACTTTTGATGTTCCGGGTCCAGTTGACCTTCTGATTGGAGCAGATTTATTTGCTTTGACTCTTAATGGTACCTTTATCAATCTCGGCAAGAATATGCCATACGCTGTCAATACAATCTTTGGCTATGTTGTGCTTGGTCCGACACTTGTTTCACTTAAGTCTAAACCTTACTCAGGCTTAGCGACTCTTTTATCGACGAATGATCGTGATCTGCACGCAACATTGCAACGTTTTTGGTCCATAGAGGAACCACCTTACACTACAAAACTCGCTCCACAAGATGAAAAATGTGAAGCTCACTTCGTCTCTACTCATAAGAGAGATGCCTCCGGCAGATATGTTTGTCACTTGCCTTTCAGCGAAAACCCTGCTCAACTAGGTGACTCTACAACTTTGGCAAAACGCCTGTTTAATAAACTTGAACGCAAATTTGTATCTCAACCTGAGTTTAAGCAGAAGTATGTCAATTTTATGAATGACTACTTACCATGTAGGCACATGAAACTGTGCACAACTGTGCCGTCTCTGAACAAGCCGCATTACTTTTTGCCATATCATGGCGTTTTTAATGATAGGAAAATCCGTGTTGTTTTCAATGCATCAGCACCATCTTCTTCAGGTGTCTCACTGAACCACATTCTACATCAGGGTCCAAAGTTGCACAATGACATATCTCATATAATTCTTCGCTTTCGTCAAGATAAATTTGTTTTCTCTTGTGATATCAAACAAATGTTTAGGCAGATATCCATCCATAAAGATGATCAGATCTTTCAGCTAATATACTGGAGAGAAGACACTTCAGTCCCGCTAAAGGTCTACCAATTGACTACTGCCACTTATGGTATGACGTCCTCGCCTTACCTTGCTAATAGAGTAGTACAACAGCTCATTATGGACGAAGGAAAAAATCATCCACTTGCTGCTTAAGCACTCCAACAGCAAATATATGTTGATGATGCTCTATTAGGGAGCAATTCTCTGGAAGAAGCTCTCCACCTTCAAGAGGATGTTGTTTTACTTTTGAAAAAGGGTGGATTCGAACTGAGCAAGTTGCCTTCAAACCATCCTAAACTCTTATAAAATGTCATGCAAGATAATCATGAGACACCCATCATGTTACGCACGTCAGAACAGCCATTTTCAAGTGTTTTATGGCTAAAATGGATCCCAGATATTGATGTTTTTTCATATTTGATGCACACACCTTCAAGTAGTTACACAAAAAGAACTTTACTTTCATCAATTGCTCAAATCTATGAGCCTTGTGGTTTGATATACCCAATAGTTTTTTGATATAAAGTCTTAATGCAGCATGTATGGACCTTAGGCTTAGATTGGGATTCTCCATTACCTGATCATATTTCCGAGAAGTGGTCGATTCGTGAAAGAACTTTCAGAAATAGAAAAGCTAAGGATACCACGTTTCATATCCTTAGCAACTGCAGTCAATATCCAGCTTCATGGATTTTCAGATAGAAGTGAATCCGGATATGCAGCTTGTGTCTTCCTGCGCACAGAAGACGCAGAAGGACATGTCAACATACGACTGCTGATCGCAAAATCAAGAGCAGCTCCACTAAAGCGTGTGACTATTCCCCGCTTGGAACTTTGTGGTGCGCACATGTTAGCCAAATTGCTACATTACTGTACAGAACAGCTCTCACAACATCACAAGATTGACAACATTTCAGCATGGTGCGACTCTACAGTAGTTCTATCTTGGATACGCATTCTTTTTTTTCGTCTCAAGGTGTATGTTGCTAATCGTGTGGCACAAATACAAGACTTAGTTTCACCGCACGTCTGGAAATATGTTTCAACTGTTGATAATCTTGCTGATTGTGCTTCTCGAGGCTTGACACCCACGGTTCTGATGAAACATAGCCAGTGGTGGCTACGACCACCATGGCTCACTAAATCAACGCAGACCTGGCCAAAATCTATCCTTCATCCAATTTCGGAGGAGTCTATCCCCGAAATGAAACCAAATGTGCTTAATCTTATCATGACCACAAAAGAAGTCCCAAGATTTGGATTTCTAACGAAGTTTTCTTCTTGGAAGACTCTTCTTCATGTAATGGCTTATGTCCTTCGCTTTATAACCCGTTTGAAATTTAAAACCGCCATAAGTGGATCATTTAGAGTAACTGAATTAAATAACTCCTGTAACCGCATTTTCTGGCTCATTCAGAGACTTCACTTTGCAGAAGACAGATCTACTCAACAAGAAAAGGACATGCTCAAACCGCATCCAACGTCTAGCACCCTTTATTGATGATGCAGGAATAGTCAGTGTCGGAGGTCGACTGAAGAACTCTGCGCTTACTTACAATGCCAAACATCCTATTCTTCTGCAAAAAATCATGTCACTATTCATTTACTCATCGATTACTATCATGGCACGTACCTGCATGCTGGTCCCCAGTTCCTCCAAGCAACACTATCTCAACGCTTTTGGATCCTCTCCGCCAGCAGTGTTATACGCTCAAGAATATTTAAATGCTTACGATGTTTCCGTACAAAATCAACAAACACGTCTCCGCTCATGGGTGATCTACCAGTCGGTCGTGTTACCCCTACTCGTTGTTTCAACGCTTCTGGAGTTGGTTATGCTGGCCCTTACACGGTCAAGTTTTTTACACTTCGCAGGATACAGCCTATAAAGGTGTACCTCTGCCTGTTCATCTGTTTTACAACAAAAGCTGTACACTTGGAAGTGGTTACTAATCTAACTACAGACGCCTTCATTGCAGCCCTTACGAGATTCATCTCTAGGAGAGGTCTTGTATCAGACCTGTACCCTGATTGTGGGACTAATTTCATAGTAGCTGCTTCTTCGCTCAAAAAACGTTTTCAAGATCTCATGAAGCAACCAGAAATGCAAGATATTGCTACGAACAAGAGTATCACATTCCACTTCATTCTTCCGCGTGCACCTCACCAAGGTGGACTTTGGGAACGTGCCATTAAAGCTGTAAAATATCATCTCACCAGAGTCATAGGTGAACACATTTTAACGTACGAAGAATTTACCACCTTAGTTGTGCGTGTTGAAGCTATCCTTAATTCGAGACCGATAGCTCCTCTCTCGAATGACCCTTCAGATCTTCAACATCTTACACCAGGACATTTTCTAACTGGAGGACCTCTTAATGCCCTGATCGAACCTCAACTAACTAATGCACCACTTAATCACACAAAACGCTGGAAATTGGTTCAAGCCTTCAAACAACATCTCTGGAAAAGATGGCGAATGGTGTACCTCCACACACTTCAAGAACGGTCCAAATGGATCAGATCTCAAGAAAATCTCAAAATAGGAGATTTAGTCGTTATTCATGAAACGAACCTGCCACCCCTCAAGTGGAAGCTCGGGAGAGTCATCTCAGTATCTCCAGGGAATGATAGAGTGGTACGTGTCGTCAACATGAAGACTGCCGGTGGAACCTTGACCCGTCCTTCTGTTAAGTTTTCCCGTCTTTCCACTTACTAAAATCCTTGACCAGTCAACTGGCTACTGCCCCTTATAATTTAGTTTTATTATACTCTTCCAAAGGATCAAATTTGATCTTATGTTCTTTTAATGTTTCTTGTTGAACCAGTTGGTCCAAAGGGGCCGGTATGTCAGATATTTTGTTTTCATAACAATAATTAAACTCACCCTATCTCTACTTCATTAGTTCTGTAATAGAGTGCACTCTCATTAACTGTTTCAAAGTACAATTCACATAGTAATTAACAGTCATAATTAGAGCGTTTTCTTTTCCTGTAGTGTAAGGCATATCGTGCAGTTCATTTTTTTTTGGTTTATACACGCATACCGCAAGAATAGAAAGTCTATTCACCGCTATTGTTATTTTACTTCACTTATAATTTAAAACTCCGTTTATTTCATGTGTTTATTTTATGTGTTTAACGTTTATCAGAATATTATTGTGAAGTTTAGGACTGCCTAAAAAATCAGCGAAGTGTTGCTTACAACGTGACATTTACAACGCACAAGGACAAGGTCAGTGAACGCTTAATATTTATGCATTGTTGATTACATGAGAATAAATCCTTTTAACTATTTTAGTTTTACAATATACAGTCTACTGCTAATACAAAAGAACCCCACAATAATATTTATTCAAGTATTCAGCTGACTAATAGTTATACTGAACATTAAGAAATGAAGTATAAAAAATACAAAAAATAAATATGAAGTTAATTTTTCAGAGGACATAGCCAATAGAACAGGCTTAAAACTTCTGCAGAAAAAACCAAATTCTCACAAACATTAAACACGTGCCAAAATTCGTGATAACAGATATTGGCCGAAGAGAGAGGTTTTGTAAATTTAAGTATCAATGAGAGATAATTCAAGAGAATGGCTTGGAAATCTCTGCTATAGGAGAAAGGATTCATAAGATGGAAAGGGAATATAGTATAACTAAAGATATTTAAAATAAAAAGTGCATATCTAAAAATGCAAAAATATGGCATTACAGTACAGTAGTGAAGCCAGAATGCCTATATGCAAGTGAATCTCTAGCATTGAATTATAATTTAGACAAACTAGAAATATTGCAAAGACGAATTATTAGGAAAATATTAGGCCCACGAAAAACTTCAGAAGGTTGAAAATTAAGAAGTAATGATAAAATATATTAAAGTATAGAAAATATAACAGGAAATATGAGAAAAAAAGACTATTACTTTTGGAAATTATATAGAATGGACGACAATAGGTTGACAAAGCAAATCTTCAAATATCTGTGGGGGAAGAAGTCAACATCGAGTTGGTTTAAAGAAGTTCAAAAGTGATAAAATAAAAAAAATAATTTACACGCAGAAGAAGCAATTGACAGAGTCGTTTTTCGGCTAAAAAGTCTGAAAATCGAGGGAGCCCAGGGTAGGAGAGATAAGTGGACTGAAGGCAGGAAGAAGAGACACAGTGAGAAGATGAAAGAATATTAGAATAAAAGAAAAGAACGAAGAGTAAAGATTTGAAATTGGCATGTGGTCCTTAGATGGCCGATACGAAAAAAATGAAGGAAAATTTAATATAAATATCAGTAAGTCACTAACTAATAACAACTTTCATTATACAGAAAGGATTTTATTTATTAAAGTTAAACGTCTTTAAAACAATTTAAATAATAAATTAGCTAAAACTTTTTCTTTATACGTGGGGATGTATCTATCATAATTTGAACAATAATAATATTGTAGAATGTTTTAATATTCCAGAAATATATAGAGTTATAAGCAAGGAACATTACAATTCTCTTATATAGGATTTCATACAAGAACATAATATAATTTATTAACTAACAAAACAGTAAAAATGGGGATAAGAAAACACTAGATATTTGAAAAAATGTTATTAGAGAAGCATGCAGTGTGAGGATAAAGCTTTTATCGCAGGCTTGAACAGAGTTTTGTCCCGTTGAGACGCCACACAATACTACCTGCTGCTATTGCTCGAAGCGTTTGGTATACAAACACACTGCTGTCGTCTACTGAATTCCGATTCTCTCTCGTCATAATATTCCACGACGTGTGTTCCAGCGCGCGCACATATACACGCTAGCATTCAAATAAACAGATTTTACTTCCTCAGGCTTTGCTTTCTACGGGATCAATAGTGAAGCCAAAATTTACATCAGCAAACTAAATCAATATCAGACATATTTAAATCTTAGCTGCTCCAAACACGAAACATATGAGACTATATATTACAACGTTATTCTTATACACTTACTTTTACACATACGCTCTTACTCATATGCGCGCACTTACCCACGTCACGGAGGTATACACTTCTTCAGCAGTATTTACCTTGATGTTCCCCGGCTGGGTCGCAGGCTTTGGTCGTTGGTTGAGTGTGGATAAGCACGTGAATAACATTATAAGTTTTAATTTACAAGTAAAGAGTACGGAGGACTTAGTACTGATTGTGAAATTAGTACGACTGTTTTAAGGAAAGTATATTCTGCAATGAAACACACGATCCTGATAAGCAGTGCAGTCTTGTGTAATACACAGACGATAAACATTCAGGTCTAAGTTGGTAGTTTGTTAGATTTGGATTTTTTGTATGAGTTTTGTTTTTAGAAAGGATAATGAAGTAGGTTTAGTCAAATTGTGTATGATTTTATGTGTTATTTATTCATGTACTATGTCTGTGAAAAAGTGCGCACGTGCGCGAGTGATAAACGTTTCCCCGAATGTGCGTGATGTAATTGTCATATCGTTGTGACACTTGAACTGAACATAAACTACTGTATTAGCTACAGTTTCTGTATTTTTCATATCTATTAAATGACGTTAAAGTATGATTTCATTAAAATATGAAGTTGTTGTAAAACGCAGTTATGCATGAGATAAAGGTATTCAGAGATTAACATCTATGCATGCTCTTGCATAGTCAATGCACTTTACGGCATGAAAAATTGGTGAGTCATGTTCAAGGTAACTATGTGACTTCCTTCCACCAATAAAATGTTGGAAGGCAGTTGGAAATTTTCTTAGCCTGTTGCTACACAGGCAGTTCTTCTCTTGTAGCTATCACGATCGGGACGTGCAATTCTTGTGCAAGATTTTCCGCTTGCAAGAATTTGTTAAGTCTTTTCGGCGGTAGTAACGAGTGTGAAGACTCAGAACCGTTCGGGTATTACATCTCTACACATAGTGTTGTTATTAGAATATTGCGTGTGTAAATAAGTGAACGTGAACTGTGCTACTGTGTGAGGTATTCTGCAATACCAGTAATATTTCATAATTACTTAGTAATAAATTTTGTCATCATTAGTTTCCGCGTGAGTGGAAGATTTCCGCATAGGGAGGACTGCTGATCGCGGTAGACCCAGTGGTACGCGTGAACACTTGAAGAGTCCGGATTGGTACGAGGCCTGCCTTTTAAGTCTTTACAAACGACCACTAGATGGCGCTAGTGAGATGTGACATTATCATTGTTGAAAAATTTGTCATATGTTATTTGTAAAACAATTGCAGCTCAGATATTGGCCGAGTAGTTTGTTTACAGTGAGCGTTTAAAACAAAAGTGTTTGTGAAAAAATGGAAATTTCATGTGAAGATTTTCGTTGGATGATTTTTACGATTTTAATAAAGTCCTAACTCAACAACAATGCCTCGAATCGCTTCGTACAACTTTTGGTAATCAATCACCATCGGAAAAGACTGTTTACAATTGGTTTGCGGAATTTCGCCGTGGTCGTGCTTCAGTCAGCGATGAATTTCGTGAAGGTCGACCTAAATCGGTTGTTGTTCCCAAAAACATCGATGCTGTGCACAACATGATTAAAGAAGATCGGCATGTGACTTACCGTGAGATAGAGGCATCCTTAGGCATATCGAAGACTGCAGTACATTCGATTTTACATGAACATTTAGCTGTTGAAAAGATCTGTTCCCGATGGATTCCGCATAATTTGACCGAAACTCAAAAACAGGATCGTGTCAATTGGTGTAAGAAAATGATCCAAAAATTCGACCGAGGAAATGCAAAATCCGTATACAACATCGTAACAGGGGACGAAACTTGGATATATTCGTACGAGCCGGAAACTAAGCAACAATCAACTGTTTGGGTGTTCCAAGGTGAACCGAAGCCAACAAAAGTGGTTCGTTCACGAAGCACTTCCAAGAAAATGATCGCTTGTTTTTTTGCTTACACTGGACATGTCGCAACCATTGCTTTAGAAGATCGAAGAACAGTTAATGCTGAATGGTATACAACAATTTGTTTGCCACAAGTCATCGATGAAGTCAGGAAACACAACCGAAAACATCGCATCATTCTTCATCACGACAATGCCAGCTCTCACACAGCACGTCGAACAATTGATTATTTGAAGGAGGAAAACATCGAATTAATGTCTCATTGCCCGTATTCACCTGATTTATCGCCAAACGACTTCTTTTTGTTCCCGAATGTCAAACAAAAAATGCGTGGACAGCGATTTTCATCACCTCAAGAAGCTGTTGAATCCTTCCAAAACCATATTTCTGAGGTACCAACATCAGAGTAAAAAAAATGTTTCGAGACTTGGTTCGAACGCATGCAAAAGTGTGTAAATCTCAAAGGCGAATATTTTGAGAAACAATAAAACGATTTGTATGAAAAAATGTTTTTTCTTTCATTGTCTTTGTAAAAACTTAAAAGGTAGCCTATGTATAAGCCTAATATACCGTTTCTAAGTAAAACTCACTGTGACCTGAGATACTTATAAATTATAAACTCTGTATGAAGTTTAACCAGTAGTATCAATAGAACCGTTGTGGGGTGCGAAGCGTCAGTGTCAACGTTGGAACTCCAGGACACCAGCCCAGCTGGAAGCGTTACCAAGGTGAACCATCTGTCATCGAACGCAACGCCTGACGACTCAACTACACAGCAAAGCCGCCCCCCCCCCTTTTCCATCAACATCGACGCGAGAAGGAATCATCATCATCACATATGTAATGTACCACATCAAGTATATGAACAATAATTAACACTTTAAAAGACTATATCTGAAACACTATCATTATTATGCTTGTCAAATATATCATATAAACAATTACATATGTCTTGTGTGCAATAAATAATCTTAAACCCTCCAATATAGACTTTTGCATTAAGATACACATACTACCATATCCTATGCGCCAGTAGTTAAGTTATTTGTGTTGTCGCAATTCATTTGATTTATTCAAAAATTAAATTCAAATTCTCATGTTATTTCAATGTTTAATGTGGGTTACTTATTATATGAACCCTTATATTTAATCTGAAT
This sequence comes from Magicicada septendecula, assembly GCA_034769895.1. Lineage (NCBI taxonomy): Eukaryota > Metazoa > Arthropoda > Insecta > Hemiptera > Cicadidae > Magicicada > Magicicada septendecula. The sequence goes on from CM068375.1 coordinate 343,723,030, forward strand.
ATAATGTACTCATAATGTGTTTACCTCTTATTTCTTAAATTTCTAATACATAGTATACACATACACAAATTATGTATGACCTGAAATAGTACACAGATATATACATATAACACATATAAATATAATAGGAAATGTGATTAATACGTATAACATTGAAATATTGATCTTGTCTTTACAAGTGTGGTTTTCAATATATACCACTTAAATAAAACTTTCAATTAATTAAAATATTTATTAACATATTATTAGAGAACATTTATTACGTTAATTGATTCTATTTTTAATGGCGCGGTTAATTAACAATCTTCTAATTATGTAATTCTAATATTTAAAATTACTCATTTAATCAATTACAAAATATAATAAAATAATATGGTTTTTGCTTGACCATTTATTTAAGACATTACTATAGTTATACTCAATGATATTTTGAACAATTATTTATTCATTATTCAAATCTAAAAAATATATTAACGTTCTTGTAAACTTGAATATGGAAACTAGAGCTTTTGGCGATAGACCTCAGGGTCATTTAGAATATTAAATAAATGTTCGACTTCACCTGCATTTTTCTGCACCCATTTAACTTTGTTATTACCGTCATCTGGACTCTCGAGTTTGTTGATCCCCTTCGGTATCAGCTCCTCTGTCCCTGCGTCGTTGAATTCCTCGCTCCGTCTCCTGGATGCTGAGTTTTGACGTGGACCTCTAGTCGTGATGATATACGGCTGGATGTAGCTGCATGTGCTGTCCCTGCATCCTCTCGTCTTCTTGTCTAGTTCCTCGTCCTCTTGTTTCTTGTCCCTCGTAGCTGTCTAGAAGTTCTATGTAGTTACAACTCTCGTAGAGTCATTTATATAGTTTCAACTCTCGTAGATTCAATTATATTGTCTGTTTCAAATCACTCGAGTTCTTTAATAACTGCACCGACGTACAGCCGGTTTCATCGCACTTCAGTTTATATACTACCGTTCAAAAACATTACTAAAACTATGTAAAATTTACGGTGTCGAGATGCGTGGATTACTCGTACTAAATAAACTTGATCTGAGAAAGAGTGTGTCGCTCGTTGGGCTTTTATACTGCTGCCTTGTTGGAATCCCTGTTGGAAACTGTTCTGACAACATTGAACAGGCCGGCGCGTCGGTTTAATCGTTAGTTTCAACCTACGCGTCTTTCTATGAAGCGCACACTTTTTTATAATTATTATTACACCAATCGTTCGGTATAATATTAAACCTTATTTACGCAAATTTTGACTGTTACGCTGTGTAAATTATGGCAGTGTTGGCAAAATTTCACACGGTGTCCGAACCGTTCTCACGATTAATGAGCACTTAACGCCAAATTGAAGCGCCAGGCGTCAGCTATGTTTTTACATATGTCGCTGATTCGTGTGACTTATGGTTCACGTACAGTACTTAAAAAACTGTGTGAAATCTTCCACCCTCGTTTGCATAATTCAACCTGTCTGTTATTTACACATGTACACATACACACACTCGCAGACTGATACACAGGCGGCCGCATGTCGTTCAGACGTCACCTCTGCGAGGTAGCGCGTGTCAATTGCTCCCCTTCGTTACATTTTGAAACCAACTAAGCCATATGTTTCCATATACATGCTTACTTACAATACTTGATTTATTTAAAAGTAAATACTACTTATATTTATTACAATATTTCTTATACCTAACGTATCTTTATTATATCATTTTTATTATGTACATCTTACATATTTCATACTTATATACGAAAGCACGTTATCATACCTCAGTCAGGGGTTGATACATATACTTATGCTACACGTATCGTTGCAACATATATATATATATTATAATGATACTTTATCTCCCGTGTTATTTTGCCACACGTTGGATGTGTCAATTCAGTAACGATAATATCTGTCGTATTCCGTAAGAAGACTCGATCGTTCACTGTAAGAGTGTAAAAGTGTAATGTGTATACTCTCGACGTCTTACCAAATCTTCGTCGCTCTTACCCGTACCTCACACAGCCTGCATCCGTTGTGAACGTACGAATAACCAGTACCGAAACCATTACCTGTCCTTGAATTTTATGTTTATTTCCCGAAAGGCGCTAAATTGTTTTCCATAAAACAATTAAAATGTTCAATATCAGTTTGTCTACTGTACTGTGATGACTAATTCGAATTACTCGCCGACTGGCGGGAACTCGAATTTCGCTTATCTTGATGACGTGTTGCCAACATAAAATTTGGTCAAAGAATTCACCAAACACAACACAGAATCTCTGTGTTGACGTGTTCTGTAGTGTGTTCACTGCTACAGAACACAACATACATAATACAATTTAAATAAACAAAGGACAGCTAGTTAAGATTCGTACTTATTTATTTGATTTTATAACTCACTAATTTTCAATAACTATAGTACAATTAATATTATTATAATAACGTTTAGCCTCGGCAATAAATTAATTTTCGCTCAGCAGAGAGCAGGGTGGCAGCACAGTGTTAGATTGACGACGCAATGGCTGTCGTGTTTATTTATTTATACAAGTTAACTTACCAATGAGTTTTTTTGATTACGAATAGGTTTAAAACAAGATGTTTAAATAAAGTACACCACCTTGCAATTGTGGTACTTAGATACTAAAGAGGTTTATATTAAATTCAACTCTGTTGTTTTAAAAGTGTGTGTCAGTTTGATCGGTTTCAAACATAGGTTATTTTACAGTTATTTAATGTGTGAATAAATATGATAGATTAATCTTTGAAAGAAATTTGTGTTCAAAGTTCAGAGTGAGAGTTACATATTGTGACAAAAGTTAATCCGTTTTAGTTTTCATTTGATTTTAATTTAATTCATACTTAACACAACCATGTTGTTAGTGTTACAGATCGTCAAGGTTTCTTCACTGTTGTTAATACATTCATATAATTTCAAAGATAGGGTTGCCGTCTCCTTTGGCGTCTGTTCCTTGTATTTAATTTTTTATTTAATTATTAATTTTTTAATCTTCGTTATTGTTTCTTCTTGAGTTACAAGACCTATTACGGACTTCTAGTATTCAATGTATCTGCATTTCTTTCTGATTTTCTTAGTTATTTGCTTTTACAAGGTCCGCATCAACTTAGCGTCTTCACCTCTGGATAGTTAATAATGGAATTTTTGTTACAGAACGGTCAAAATTATAATAACGTTCTGTAGTCATGGCAACCGAATTAACTCTGATTGGTTAAGTACATTCGAAACTATTGTTACAAATCCTGGTTTTCTGTACAAAATGAATAAATATTTAATAATGATTATATTTCCTTGGGGATATTTCCAGTTCTTGAAATATTATCATAGATGTCTCTATCTTCTTTCAAAGATCAGTTTGATATCTCACAAGGCTGGTCTAGGCCATGTATTAATGTTTTTGTACAAAATTGATAATACTATTTTAATACATATTTTATTTATTTATACTGTTTATCACAATTCTGACATGTTATTCTTGTTAGGTAATTGTAATTACATAATTTACTTGGTCATATCAGTAGAGGGAAAATAAGGTTCCTGACGCACAAAGGAATTCCGCCTTTCCCACGCTCTAGATCAAAGAAATGCCGCCGTTCCCAAGCTCCAACATTTTTCCCACGCTCCCCCCACCACCAATGGACCGCAGCATCCCAATGGACCACAGCATCCGCGAATTTCCGCGAATATAATTTTTTATTTTTTTAATATATTTTATTTTTTTTAATTAAGTTGATTTGCATATCATGGGTGGGTGGGGGTGGGTGGCGTTCAATGGACCACAGCATCCGCGAATATAATTTTTTATTTTTTTAATTAAGCTGATTTGCATATCAGGGGTGGGTTGTGGGCGGTGGGTGGGGGTTCAAACTTGATGTGTGTTATGGTGTATATTAAAAATATATGATCATTGTTACCAACCTTTGCATGGGTTCAAACTTGATGTGTGTTATAGTGTATACTAAAACTATATGATCAGGGTTACCAACCTTTGCATGGGTTCAAACGTGATGTGTGTTATAGTGTATAATAAAAATATATGATCAGGGTAACCAACCTTTGCATTATTGTGTATAGAACAGGTCTGGCAACATTTTTCTGTGGTGGGAAATTCAAACTATATGAGCAGACGCATTATAGTGTACATTAAAAACCATATGATTATTGTCGATTGTGATATCATGTTATCAACTCTCTCTTTGAATGTAAGTAACTATCTCACTCTCTCACATTTGAATGTAAATAACTCTCTCTCTCCCACCAACTCTCTCTCTCACACACACACACATTTAATAGATTACTGTTGCATCTCTCTCTCTCTAATATAAGTAACTATCTCGCACGCTCTCTCTCTCTCTCTCTCTCTCTCTCTATGCCATCGCTTTTACTGTGATATCATGTTATCAACTCTCTCTTCGAATGTAAGCAACTATCTCGCTCGCTCTCACTCTCTCTCTCTCTCTCTCTCTCTCACATTTGAATGTAAATAACTATCTCTCTCCCTCCCTCACTCTCTCTCTCTCTCTCTCACACATTTAGTAGATTACTGTTGCATTCTCTCTCTCTCTCCCTCTCTCTCTCTCTCTCTCTCTCTCTCTCTCTCTCTCTCCTCTCTCTCTCTCTCTCCCTGTGTTTATGTAACGTGTTTCTCAGTGCCAGGTGAATGTACATATTAGCGGTCACTGACTTAACTTCTCATAATCTTAACGTACAAACATATTACGATCTCTCTCTCGCACTCATTCTCTCTCTCTCTCTCTCTCTCTCTCTCTCACACACACATTTGAATGTAAGTAACTATCTGTCAATAGTGCGTACCAGGTCCTTCTGCAGTGTCCAGATTAACAATCGCGCTCTCGTTCTTCCAAGGCGGTCTGTGTGGTAAAGTGTTACGCATAAAAATTCCTCTGAAATAAGGTATTTTCAAATGTTTTGCGTACTCATACAAATCGCTGTCGGACAATGCACGCACATGGTATGCAAATTAGTTTTTTTGTCTGTAAGGACGCAGGTATAGACCCGATGCTATTTTATTGTTACGTTTATGTCTGGAGGTCGTTTTGCGTTTGGTGTTGTTACGTTTATGTCTAGTGGTCGTTTTGCGTTTGCCCACGGATTGACGTTTAATTCCTGAACCCTTCTCCTTTTTTTCTGCAACCACTACACGAGCTCCCTCCACATAGCGCTGATTTTGCTTTCATAGCGGCTGCTACGGCTGCGGTCGGCTCGATGTGCTGTTTCTAATAATTTTTAGCTTCTCATAATCTTAACGAACAAACACATTACGGTCTGTCTGTCTGTCTCTCTCTCTCTCTCTCTCTCTCTCTCTCTCTCTCTCTCTCTCTCTCTCTCTCTCTCTCTCTCTCTCTCTCTCTCTCTCTCTCTCTCTCTCTCTCTCTCTCTCTCTCTCTCTCTCTCTCTCTGTCAGATGAATGTACGTATTTACGGTCATTGACATGACATTTCACTGCTTTAGAAATTTATATTTAGCAAAAATTTTAATTAAGCGTTGTAATGTGTCTCACTCTCTCTCTCTCTCTCTCTCTCTCTCTCTCTCTCTCTCCCCCTCTCTCATACACATTTGAATGTAAGTAACTATCTTGTTCGCTTTTTCTCTCTCTCTCTCTCTCTCTCTCTCTCTCTCACACACACATTTAGTATGAGCAGACGCAGTTGACAACCACAATATCAAGTTATCAACTCACTCTCTCCCCCTCTCAGTCTCTCACACACACACACACACATTTAGTATGAGCAGACGCGTCTTTGTTAGTAAAATGTACGAATCACATGACTTTATGTGAACTTCAAAGGGTTCAAATATTTCAAAATAAAAATATGTAAAACAAAAATACAGAATATATGAAATGTACATTTACAAATAAAGTATATTACATCTTGGGAAATAGTGGCACGTAATTTTCATCCACCCAATCTCCCATAAATCTGCCATAATTAACCCATCCAGCATGGTCGTTAATAAACTGTGTGTAAATATTTGATAAGCCCTTTTTTATAATTTCTGTTTCACCAGACTGCCAATCGGTGCGACGTTGTATTAGCTCTCTGTTGTACTCCATCTCAGACGTCTGTCTTTTTAACCAATCTGTCATATAACTTTCAAAACTGTCCACGGAAGATATTACTACTTGTCTGAAACGAAGACATTCTCAGTGTTTTATCACACACACACACACGTACAAACACATTGCGGTCTCTCTCTCTCTCTCTCTCTCTCTCTCTCTCTCTCTCTCACACACACACACACACACACACACACGTACAAACACATTAGCGAGCACGAAGTTCCCATATTTTGTGTCCACATTTGTTAAGACCACGATGGGATATTTTTTTATTCACCATCAATTCTGACCAATTGATATTGCGTAAACGTGTTTGCTCTACCCAAATATTTTCACACAATAAAGGCCACGCCTCGGTCATTACGAATAATGTTTATACAAAAGTTATATTTTAATATATGAAACAGGAATAATCATGCATATTAGAGTTTACCTTAGTTTTTCATAAAGTATTATTTTAATAATTGATGGCCTACATTTATGTAAGTACAGTATCCATTTATCGACATATAAATTGTAGTAGCGATAATAATAAGTAATATTTACAATGAAACTATTTTCAAATACAAATGATGTTGGTAATGTATGATTTTAAAGACAACTTCGTCACTAGCAATCTTCTTCATTTGGTACTTCATTAAGCCGGTCTTTGGACTTTAATTTTATGGGGGCTTCATAAACATAAAGATCACTACCGCCAATAATTTGTGGTACAATACTTCTGTTCAATGGTAAAACCTAAGACAAAGCATTAAATAAAACATGCAATCAGTATTAATAGTACAAAATATCACTGTTTTATTAATTTAAAATACCGTATAATTGCTTACGATTGACAAATAAGAGAAAAGACATACTTTACAGTTCTTTTCATTCTTTTATTCAAATGTAACATTCAAATTTAAACGTTACAATCTGTATAACGTTTTGTTTCAGATAATAATAATAGTTGGGATATAAAATAAAATGGAACGCAGTATTTTGTTATGAGAAATTGCATTTCTAAAATTTTTACATTTGTAAATTACAGAATTAAATATTTAGAATTAATATTAGGCAATTACCTGTATTAACTTCCGTCTTGTGACTTATTTGGTTTTTCTTAAAACGACGCGTTTCGAGAATAAATTCTCATCATCAGGTTTAAAAATACTGTAAAAACATCAAATTCACACAAAAGGGGTCGTCAACTAGTTAAAATACACAAACACAAAAACACCACACATAACTTAACACCGACACAGTCACGGCACAGTCCGATGCGCATCGTCTCGTTACCAACGACCAACTGTTGCACTTTGTCTTATACGACCGTTATCATTGCCCGCTCACCCATCGATATCGATGGCCGTGTTGTACAGCAGATTCGATCGCAACGAAACCTTGTCATTAAGTAGCTGGTCCGTTTGTAACTTAGAAGCCCTGTGTATCTCATATTTCTCCACGGCGTTCATGTATGCACCCTTTTTACAATTATGAAGCAGTTTAAAGTTTGTGTGGAAATCTGAGTACTTATGATTATACAACATTAAATGCTGAGCGTAACTGGATCTAGTTTTCGAGATATCACTTTTGGGCAGGTGTTCTTTAAAACGTTCGGCTGACGGCCTGCCCGTTTGTCCTATATAGAATTTGTCACAGTCATCGCATTCAAGCTTGTACACTCCAGGTTTCTCTTCAGCCGGGATATGGGTTCTTTGTTCCAAACGTTTTTTGATGTTATTTGTGGTTTTAAAGGCCACTGTTATTTTACGTTTTTTCAGCTCATTCTTTACAATGACTGGTAGTACATTTGTGTACTCAGTTACTATAAATTTAGTATCTTCTTTAGATGGGCCGGTTAATCTGCTTTTACTATTGATTTTTACCGAGTGTTTTCTTATAAGCTTGTCTATGATTCCACTGTTATACCCATTAGCGATAGCTATACTTTTGATTATATTAGTCTCTTCCACTCTGTCTTTTTGCTCAAGGGGAATAGCAAGCATTCTATGAACGAACGCGTTGAAGGCTGCCATTTTTTGGGAATATGGATGGTACGAATCAGCATGAATAGTAATATTCGTGGTGGTGGGCTTTCTATAAATTTTGAATCTAAAACGGTCATTATATTTGCTGATAGTGAGATCAAGAAAGTTCAGGCAGCTATTATTCTCCATTTCTAGGGTAAACTTGATTTTCATGTTTATGCTGTTCATATATCCTTTCAAATTTTCTATTTGTCTACTCGTTCCATTGAATATCATAAAAGTGTCGTCAACGTAGCGTACGTAAAATTTAATTTTGTCTCGCTGTTTTATACATGAACGCCGTGGAGGAATATGAGATATACAGGGCTTCTAAGTTACAAACGGACCAGCTACTTAATGACAAAGTTTCGTTCCGATCGAATCTGCTGTACAACACGGCCATCGATATCGATGGGTCAGCGGGCAATGATAAACGGTCGTATAAGACAAAGTGCAACAGTTGGTCGTTGGCAACGAGACGATGCGCATCGGACGGTGCCGTGACTGTGTCGGTGTTAAGTTATGAGTGGTGTTTTTTGTGTTTGTGTATTTTAGCTAGTTGACGACCCCTTTTGGGTAAATTTGATGTTGTTATAGTATTTTTAAACCTGATGATGAGAATTTATTCTCGAAACGCGTCGTTTTATGAAAAAACCAAATAAGTCACAAGACGGAAGTTAATACAGGTAATTGCCTAATATTAATTCTAAATATTTAGTAACGTGACTTGGAGACAATTAAAACAAAATGAATTACAGAATTGATCTCTAACTACAGCTGCAAACGTTCAATTTTGGTAACATTTGAAAATTGATGGATTTGGTACTCAATATATTCTAGTCTTTCAGTATTTTCATTGATACATTTTGGAAGCCGAGTACAGAGTAAATCTACAATCACCTAGTCGGAATCATTAAGTTTGCAAAAGATCTTATTGATCAGTTTGTAAGAGTCCAATTTGTTGTCAGAAAACAATTATGTGATCGAATAAACATTACCAGAGAACAAAGTCCTCCTAAAGACAAATTTACCAGAGCTCAAAACAGTACAAATTCATACTTTTGGTGAACAAAATCTCGTCAACAACAAAAAAAGTTGTTTGTATTTCAACAGCTACAAACAATAATTAATTTTCTTACACTAATAAACATTTTGTTGTAATTGTTTCAATTAAAGGAAGCATATATATATTCGTCGAGAAAATCTGTTGTGGCTGGACGAAACATGTGACTGAATTAATAAATTTTCTCTCTGCATAGCAGTTGTAAAAGTAGTCATATACATTATGTGCTATATATACAAAAGGCTTTCAACGTGTTTGCCATTTCAACCAATTTGTACCGCGCTCTAATTGTGTAAGAATAACTGTACCGCTCCATACAACTGAGAATAAATCCGTACAAACATACATACACACGCACGCACGCACACACACACATACACATACACACAAAACAATGTTTCTACTTATTTGAACAAGTCCTGTATTAAATTCAATAAATAATGCACATGTTAATGTTTTAATGTGAACAATTTTACGTTTAAATAAAATCTGTACATACAATAAAATTATGTTCACTTATTAACATATTCATAATACTTCTGTTCAATGGTAAAACCTAAGACAAAGCATTAAATAAAACATGCAATCGGTATTAATGATATAAATATCAGTTTTATTAATTTAAAATTATGTATAATTGCTTAAGATTGACAAATAAGAGAAAATACATACTTTTCGGAATTTCTTGAAATTTTTGCAGTTAGTCTTCTGCTCATGTCCCTCACGTGTACTGGCAGCATGTTTGAGTACAGTTAACCATTCAAATTCAATGTTCTTGTTGTTAACTTTCTGCTCGTGTCCCTCTCGTTTACTGGCGGTATGTTTGGCTACAGTTAACCATTCAAGTTCAATGTTCTGAGAAGTATTCATCTTCTTGTTCCTATAATAACAGTACCTGCTTCAATACCATATACATTATGTGCTATATATACATAAGGCTTTCAACATGTTTGTCATTTCAACTAATTTGTACCAAGATCTAATTGTGTAAGAATAACTGTACCGCCCCATACAACTGAGAAGAAATACATACAAACATACACACACGCACACACACGCACACACACACACACACTCACACACACAAACAATGAACTGTCTCTTGACATCGTTTAGAAATTGGCATGACGGAAAAAATTGTTCATGTTCCACCATAGGTTTGTCACCTTCTCACACAATAAAATTATGTTCACTTATTAACATATTCAAATATTTCATGTACACTTGACAATAACTATGTTGATTAGAAGTGTAATATAAAATACTATGAGAATAAATTTTGAAATTGTAGCAGACGCTAAACATATCAAGTACTGTTTTGGAAATTATACGCCTATAACTACAATCTGACGTTAAATAACACACTTGATAAAGTTTTAATATAAATATGATCCAATAATTTTTACGTTCAAATAAAATCTGTAATTTCAATAACAATGTTCACTTATTAACGTATTCAAATCTTTTTACTCACCTCTTAAATGTTCATGTACGCAATTATCGATTTCACAATGAGGTATCAAGGCTAATTGCATTCTTCACGTATATATATTGTTGTATCATACAACGGTAGGGTAGGAGTAGCTCGCGTGCTCGTTTTGAAAGTCGATGTAAGTCATGTACCCAAGGGTCATTCTCCGCAGTGGAAAGCTTTCAGAAGTTAGCGATACTGAAAGTATTTTCGTACATTAGCCAAAATTAGGAAAACAATCGAATCGACAAACATTATGAATTCCGTTCGTGGGAAGCCTGTAATTTTATACTCAGTCAATTTTATTTTCATAATATTATTTGTATATATAGACATTTTACAAAAATCATAAAGCATCAAACTGTATATCCCTTTGTTGATTTGTCATTACTACTAAACAGTAATACATCCTTGGGAAGAAAATATTTGTTATTATTTTAGTAACGTACAACACTAGCTTAACCCAAGCGGTCATTGACCGTGATGAAAAGCTTTCCCCCACTGCTTAAAGCTTTAAGAAGTTAGCGAGACTGAAAGTATTTTCGTACATTAACCAAAATTAGGGAAACAATCGAACCGGCAAACACTAATCCAAGAATTTACATTAACAACAGCCTACACATTTGATTCATACATAGATTTCAATCCGCAAAGATGTATGCAGATAAATGAAATACATATTTTACATTAAATACATTTCTGATTACTATACAAAGAATTACATATTGTTATTCTTCTCTATTATGTTTCCAATTGTAATGGAGTGTTATACTCAGCAAAGAAAAAGTAACGCGCGCACTGGAGCCTATACTAACTGCTAACCGAATGAAATATTTACAGACTGACAACGGGAAGGCATACAGTTTACCCTTGAGGTTGAATTAGAAAATAAACTTAATTTTCTCGACCTAACAAAAACAAGGTTGGACAATAGTTTTCAATACCACATAAGAAAGATCTAATATAAAAAGGTGACAGCACGTGCTGAAAACAGTATGCTTTCGGTATTCACGAACATGAAGATTGTACAGCAAGCAAACAAATTGCCAATAAAGGATATGGACTTTTTGGCGGGTGATGTAAATACATTTCTGATTACTATACAAAGAATTACATATTGTTATTCTTCTCTATTATGTTTTCAATTGTAATGGGGTGTTATACTCGCGGTCATTGAACTATAACTTGTTTAAATAACAGTATCTGCTTCAGTATTATGCCTGTGTCCGTGCGCGCGCGACCTGTAAGATAATATTACAGGTCTGTGAATGTTTTACTTGTTTATATTTGTACTGTGAATGTACGAGGCGTGTCCGGAAAGTAAAGATACAAAGGTCGTAATTGGTCTAAAAATATTTATTTAAAAATAATTAACTGACATTTACGTAAATACATATATCTTTATTTCTCTATATGATTACCGCCATTATCCCAGCACCTATTACGTCTGGGAACCAGCTTTTGTATCCCCGTGTCATATACGTCTGCCCCCAACCCATTGAACAATGTCATGACCTCTTCTTTTACCTCGTCATCGTCATCGAACTTTTTCCGGCCAGATATTGTTTCAGGTGAAGGAACAAGTGAAAATCACTGGGCGCGAGGTCCGGGCTATGCGGCCAAAAACACTTGGTACGTTTCACAGTTTTTATTTAACTCTGACAGCTGTTTCAGCTTCTCAAGCTTCTGTCAAAGAGATTTGTCTTCCTCAGGTATGACTTTTACTGGACTTGTGTTAAGTGTCTGTCTGTGTTGTCGGCCTCCCTTTGCCTTCATCAGCTCTAATGCTACTACGTTACAGAGGCGACTTTTACTAGATTAACCATTTCTTATTTTACGTTTCCTTTCACAATACGGTCACATTTCCCTTACTGCACCTCACGGATTAGTAGCTCAGAGGAGTAGTTGCCATATGGAGAGAAAGGTTGGTGTAACACACAAGCAACCTTTTTACGTGATACACATAAGGCTCATATAACTATTACATTACATTGCACTGGACAAAAGATGTGAATATATTTAGGAAGATTTCAAGTTTTTTATGTGCCTACATTAATTTCTGTGAGTGGTCCATTTATTCCTATCTAAAAATCAAGAATCAACCTCTTAGCTAATTCACCAAATCATGTCGGAAGATGGGATATAGTTACAGTAGCAACAGGAAAACCTTCAAAGGACTGTATTAAATCACGAATTTTAGAAGAATAATGCAATTCAAATTAACCTAATATAAGGGATACACTAATCAACATCAAAGATATTTATAGAGACACCGGAAGTAAACGTGGAAAATACGAGGAACGTTCACGTCAATCCGAGACTTTTGTTGGACTAGAGTATAATGGAGATTCCTGTGCATTTTGTTGGTCGTACATATTGTTACGACATCACAGAACAATCTACGTGTTTGTCGAATGTGCCAGAAGAATCTCGATGTAAAGCGTGTGGCGTACGTGCTTGTTGACGCATTTCCTAGACTGTGCCAGACTTCGCTCGGGCGCACGGACTGTGTCAAGGCCTCAAGTAATTACGTCATAACTATACTGGCGCTATCGAATAATCTAGTAATTTGAGGTGGTATAAATACCAAAACTCAACAACGTTCAGTTCAGTATTAGTGCGAATTATTGACCGTGCGATTCGAGAGTTATAGTAGCGATATTAATGTGCGCATTCAAGTGGTTATTAGTTAAAAGTGTTGCGTTTTATAATCGGACGGTATGATTTTAATACAATTGTGTTTAATTTTAGTAGACATTTTATTGCGTATGAACAATTTTCATTTGATTTGTTGTAAAAGACAGTGTTGTTAAATACGAATGTTTAACTGTAAAAATTAAAGGTGTGATTAGTGACTTCATTGGTGACTTTTACTTATTTATTTCCACTGTACCTACGACGATCGAGTAGACCGTCGTAACAATCTGAAGTACAAGTGTCAGCTATTACCGCATGGCGCGCTGTATTGTTTACACGTTAAACAATAACAACAGTCAGTCGTAAAGAACATGGCGTCCAATGCACATGAGGAACAGCGTGTTGTAATAAAATGTCTCGTGAATGAAAGCGTAAAACACGGTGAGATTTATTCACGACTCTTTGCACAGTACGGTGATGAGGCTCTTAGTCGCAGTAAAACATCTGAATGGTGCAAAAGATTTAAAGAAGGTCTACATCAGTGAGTGACGATCCTGGTCGAGGTGGTTCAGAGCATACTGTAGTCATTCCCATGAACATTCAGCGAGTGGAAGAACTGATCCTTGATAATCGACTGACAACTTGTCAGAAAATTGCAAAAGAAATAAATATGTCTGTGGGAACTGTACACAAAATCATTCACGAACATCTGAAGTTCAGTAAGGTTAGTGACCGGGTACCAAGACAGCTTTCTGTTTTCGACCGGCAAAGCAGATTGCAAATCTGCAAGGACTTGAAGCAACGTTTTGACAAAGAAGACTAGATTTTTCTCTATTGAATTGTCACCTGTGATGAAACTTGGGTACATTACTGTATTTCACCCCAGAATCAAAATGTGCATAAAGTGGAAGGATGTGGACTCACCACCTCGAAAAAATTTCGAACAATTGCTTCTGCAGGGAAAGTTATGGCCTCAATTTGGGGGGATAAAAATGTCATCACTCACGTCGATTTTCTACCGCGTGGAGTCAATATTAACAGTGAGTACTACTGCAATGTTCTTCAAGATGTGCACAATGCTCTCAAGAAATAAACAACCTGGTGCGATCACTAAAGGCGTTCTGTTTCTGCAGGACAATGCACGCCCGCATACCGCCCACCGCACGACATGCACGCTACAAGATCTCGGCTGGGAGTTATTGGCACACCCCCCTTACAGTCCGGACCTCGCTGTCAGCGCTTTTCACCTGTTCGGGCCCTTAAGTTGTTTCTGGGAGGCCAGCATTCCAACAGCGACGATGAGGTGAAGCAGTCAGTCTTATCTTGGTTTCGAGGTAACGACCAATCTTTCTATACTGCTGGTATTCAGGCACTAGTGAAATGGTGGGATAAATGTATAAATGTAGCAGGGAATTACATCGAGAAATAAAAGTAGTTTTTACTATCATAAATGTGTTGTATATTTATTGAAAATTAATAGTCCCGGATTGACGTGAACGTCCCTTGTAATTTTAATGCTGCAGGTAGACATAAAACAACGCAACTAACGTAAGTAAATTGGTTAGTTTATTATTTTTGCGAACATTACACGACACGAACACAAGGAAATAAGGACATTACAGGAAAAAAACAATCGAGAAAACAATGCCAAATGTTATTCGATCCGTAAAGTATAGAAAGTTTTAAAAAACTGATATGAACAAAAATAAATTAATAAGTAACGATGGGATTCATTTAATTATAAAAATGACAAAAGTTTTCCAGAAATTAGTTACCACATCATAAGTTTGTGACGACTAGCGGGAAAGTATAACGATGACCACGTTTGTCAAATGGACAAACAATAACAACATAATTATACGGGAATTGTGGTTATGAATATTACTTACAATAAGGCGTGTAATTGAGGAACTGGAATAAACAAGGCTGTAGAGACAAACAGGAGGGTCACCTAGGATGGGTCGTTCATGTATTTTATATATAAGTATACTGTACATCAGATATAGCAGAAACGTTTGGAATTCAATAAAGTACTTTAGCTTTGTTTTGTAGATACTGAAAAGCAGGTTGAAATATTGAAAACAAAATACATACAGCATCTATATTAAGAACACGGCTCAATGCGATAACGGAGGCAATACTTTCAGAGGCCCAGAACAGTTTCAGGAAAAGCAGAGCATGTTCAGATTGTATATTTACAACAGCTCAGCTGACTGAAAAGCGTAGAGAGTATCAGTGCCCACATACATAGCTTCCATCGACTTCGAGAAGGCTTTTGACAGAATGAATCGGAGCAAACTGTGGGTAGTAATGGCAAGAAAAGGGATCCCACAACATATAATTCTAGCAATACAGAGTCTGTATATGGAGAATAAAATCTTAATAAGAGCAGGGAGACCGAGAACAGCTCCTAGAGTTCGCCTGATCAATTGTGGAATACGACAAGGGTGTCTATTATCACCTTCTCTTTTCAATTTATATATTGACGATGTCATACAAAACTGGCATATGTGTCTTCCAGACCATTTTATGATTGGTCACTCTACAATTGACACTTTGTTGTTTGCGGAAGGATCAGACTATTCTATCGGACTCTGAAAACAGATTGCAGATCGGTATACATTTGTTAAATGGAATCTGCAAAGACACTGTATTGCAGATATCCACAATTATAACCTAGGTGATGGCTTTTTGTGGAAATGATCCCGTACGGACAAAAATTGTTATAGACGGTACTGTCCTGGAACAAGTTAGCAGTTTTCAATACCTGGGCTACAGAGTGTCTTAAAATGAAAGCAACGACGTGGTGAACAAGTTGGATAAGTTCAACCTTATGCGGGACCATCAGGCGAACCCTTACGTCAGCAAGTAAAAAACACGCCAAAACATGGTATTTTTTTTAAGACACCACAGTATCATGGTATAAATAAGAGTGGGACTAAAGTAAATGGAATAATAACAAGACTCGTGTTAGATACTGGCGAACGTGTCTCTGATCGACAGTACGGAATTCAACGAAATTCTAAAAGAATGTAAGAGCATCTTACCTACTCTACCTATAAATAACATAATTTTAATTGGAGCAACGGGAAGGCAAAACAAGACGATAAGAAACCAAGTGTCATTGGAAGTAACCAGCAACGGCGTAACCATCCCAATGAGATTTATGGTAGCGAATAGATTACCTTTTTATATATTGATAAGATGGGATATATGGAGAAAATACTCCGTTATAATTGTGATGAGCAGAGCAAAAGTGTCTCTGAACTAAAAGAATATAGAATGGACGGCTGAGTTAATTGGAAGCCAATGTGCCCCTCAGGCTTGTACCATCTGTAATATTAGGGAATTTAATAATTATAGAGAAAAGAGTAGAGTACTACCGAAAGAAGAATAGAGTACCAAAGTGACAATCATAAATTATGGAACGAGGAATTGGAAGAAATACGACAATTCAAATACGAGAAAAGGAAGCTCATTTAACTGAAAGTCAGGTAGAGAATGTGATATCCTACAATCAATTATCCTTGAAAAAATACCATGAGGCAAAACCAAAGATAGCTCAAATGATAATTTCATCAAAAAACCATTACAGTATTTTTGTAAATAATCAATTTTGGTGGAGAGGCAGTATGTAACATGACATAAGGTAGCAGAACGATAAAACAATTACCATTAGAAACTACGAAAGAATCGATGTACAGAATTAAGAAAATGGAATCAATATCAACATATGGACTATACAATGACTATGACTACGACAATACCCAATTGATTGGTGGTGTGAGTGAAAAGCATTTTTAACATTATGATCATTCCCCAACCTCTTTTCACATAATAAGAATATGATAACAAAAGTGGAAGTACAAAGGCTGTAGATAAAAATCTGAATTAGAAAATAATAATCGTTCCGTGTAAAACTCTAGGGCTATAGAAGTAAACTAGTTAATGATAATGACAGTCATGTTATTAGAATATAAAAGAATAAAACTATTATAAATGTAGAATGTATAATATTAAGTTAAGGTATGTGATTAGTTTAAAGGGAAATAAGGAATGTGAACAGTGAGTGCTATAAATAAAGAGTGTATAGAAACCATGAATGTTATACTAACTGGAAGTCAGTAGTAGAAACAAAATATAATTTTAAGAGTAACTAATACTTAATAAAAGAAGGGATAAGATATACTGTGAAATACTAAAAACAATATAAAAGTAAAAAAATTATTAATAATGAATGATTATTAGTAGGATAAAGAATGTACGTTATGTATTGAAAAATGGTATTTGTATAAAATGTTTAAAAAGAGTTATATTATGTTGGAAAATAATTATGAATAATCAAATGTTGTGTATTAATTGATTTATTTTATTGTATTTGCATTGTAAAGTGTGTAAGGTTGATAAAAACAAAGGAATGTATTCTAATAAATGTATAAAAAACATCAGAAAAAATAGGCCTTAAAAGCCTAGAGTAACATTAAGAACTTTGGAAAATTAGATATTAAAACAGTAGAAATTAATGGTACAATGTATATTATCATTTAGGTTTGATTATATATTTTTACAGACAGAACATGTATACAAAAGAATTAGTTTTGAATTAATTAATGATAGAAAACAAATTTGTTGTGTTTGTAAATTTGTAAGTACTGGACAGAAATCATTATGTTTGATTTCAAATTAATGTATGTAAAGAAAGCAAGACAATGATGTTATTATCTTTAGTATTAAAAATAATGTAAAAAGTTTATATTAATTTAAAGACATTTTTTACGTTTGTATCAAAAACAGTAGCCATGTTTAACAATGTAAAACCTTTCAGCCAATGAGAATTATATACATATTGCCTTGACAACCCAAAATTTACATGAAAACATAGTTAGTTCATTATTGGATTCAGAGGAGAAAGGATTAAAATTTCCATACAACCAGATAAAATAAAAAATGATTTTGCATGGGAATGAAAAATGTAATGGAGAATAATAGTATAACAAGAAGGAAATTGAAAGTGAAATAATATAAAAATAGACGAATAATTGCATAAACAGTGAATTATGAGTCAAACCTAATAATTGAAGGAAAGTGCTAAGTATAATATCAAATCATATAAACTAATCAATAATAAAATTTTACACATTTTCAATCACACATAAACTATATTTCAATATTCATTTGATAAAGAACTTGTAATAATTAATTTATCTCACCATTAAATTATTAATCTATGGTGATAAACTTATTGAAAGTGTAATATTAGTTAGTACACACTTAACTTACAAGCACAGACTGTTGTTAAACAAAATATTTATAACCTTCAATTTAAGTTGCTAACAACTTCTGCACTATTTAATTGCTGTTTATGTGAAGTTTTGTACTTCTTAAAGGGTGTTTTTTGTTAACATTCTGTAGTCCAAAGAACCTAACAAATCTAACTTTAGTAACAAAAAATTGTATAATATTAAACTCTGAAAATCTGAGCCTTATTGCCAAACGTTGAGTATTTAAACATCATAGCTAGAGCTAATATATTATTATAAAATTATTTAATTGTTTTAAAGGAAAGAAATACGGAATCAAAAACTAATAAAACCAGTGTTGAAGATTTTAATTGTATGGTTAATTTATTTCTATGGTAACAATATTTTATTTTCTCATACAGCCAAATGTGAATTTTTTTATCACAAAAGAGAGGTTGGTAACAATGATTTTAGGAACGGAATTCGAATTGAATTATTACAAAGTTAAGTCGACTAAAACCAATAAAGAGAAGGTAAATAAATAAATAAAGTGAATAATTTTAATTGTTTTATTGACAAAATAATTTGGCGCCTAAATCGGGAAACAAAAAATAAAATAAAAAATTAATTAAAAAAATAATCATTAAAATAAAGAAGAAACAATTTGTGATTTGGAATTATATGATAGATTTATAAATATTTGTGAGGAAATTTCAGTCGTCTTACAAAATTAGCGCCAGAAACTTGGGGCTTAATTGAAGAGAAATCTCGTTATCTTACAATATACAATATATATATATATATATAACCTTATAAATAGTTATATATAACGGTTAGGATCCTATATCCTATATAAATAGTAGGATAACGGTTCATAACGTTATCCTACGTCTTCCGACCCCTACTCTCCATTAGTCTCGATCTAACCAAGATTTTTCTTCTAATTCCCGGTCTCTCATTGCCCGGTTGATGCCTTCTCTCCAACTCAGCCTAGGTCTCCTAGGACGACCGTGTGGTACCCATCTCAAAATTTGTTTTGGGGAGTCGATTATCCAGCATTCTTTGTACATGCCCAAACCATCATAGCTGTTTTGTTTTTATGTCGTCGACAATAGAGTACTGTACTCCATTATCTCCCGGATTCTGACGTTTCTTACTTTCTCCAGTTTTGACTTCCTTGCCGCTCTTCGCCAATAATCCATTTCAGTAGCTTCCAACAACTTTTCTGTTCTTTGTATTATTGGCCATATTTCACACCCGTATGACGTAATTGGTTTCACTATTGTATTGCATGTACGATGTTTATTTTGCTTTGATATTTTTTGGTCCAACAATATGTTGTTCAGCAATGCTATTGATATTCTTCTAAGGTTATTTCTTTCTCTTATCACTTTATCTAGACTACCATCTTGTGTAACTGTTGTTCCTAGATATTTACAGCTACTGCAATTTGTTATTTGTTGTTCGTCTTCAAAAATTAAATTCTTTTGTTCCCAACCAATGGACATATACTTCGTTTTCTTTGTGTTTACTTCAAGGCTACATAGCTTATATTCCTCTATAAGTTTTCGTGTCATGTATTCCATGTCGTGATAGTCCTGCGCTACCACGACTTGGTCGTCAGCGAAACACAGTGTGTACACTGTGTTGTCAATTAGAGGTATCCCCATTTTGTGGCATTTCATTTTCCAGGTTTGAGGGCTAGTTCCAGGTATATTTTAAAAAGCGTCGGTGAGAGGCAACATCGCTGCTTCAGGCCAGGCCCTTACTAACATAAAATCTTTTTGGGACTTTACTTCAAATTTTTACACGCGCTTTCAATCCTTTTGTATAAAGTCTTAACCGCTTCGATTAAAGTGGTAGCGATGTTTGTTCGTTGAAGTGCCAGCCAAAGTTTGGTGTGCGGAATACTGTCATACGCACAACTGTCATACTGGCATACTGTCATACTGTCTTTCTTAAGGGCAACATATAGGCAGTGCACTTCTATATGTTGTTTAAGTACATTGTTTTATGTACCAAAATGCAACTATTACAATCTGAATAGACAGGAACATATTTTTGAATATACGTAAAGAGATAAAAAATATACACACTTTTAGATAAAAAAGTCTCTTCTTTTCTTTTCTTTTTTAGAGATGGTTTGATTTAATTTATTAAACAAGTAATTGAAAATACGTTTTTCATAGCAGAAAGAGCGACAATAAACAAATGTACTATCAATTTGTTCTTTATTGAAGACTAAAAGTCCCGTTTAATAACTCAGTTTCAAACTCCAATCTGTGGAACAACTTGTTTAAAACGTTTTGTAGCAGTATTTTGTAATTAAATAAACAATATTCTGTAAAACGGTGTACAAAATGATAAAATAAAAAGTAATTTTACTAGTAATGTACTTCCAGCAGTTCAAAATTTTTTTGTTGCGCATTGTTGTCCTCATGAGGTACGTGTACGTACAGAAAGCTTATAAAAATCCACTGCAGCACTTTTCAGAGTCTATATGGCTGTAGTAAACAGTTACTGTTATTGCTTTCAGAGTAATGGCGTAGGTGACTATAGGCATAACCGTTACACTCACCATGCCATTTTGTGAATATTACACCATATTACACGAATGCTATTGTCACTATGTTATAACATATTTTATAAATACTCATTCTAAATGGATGGTGACGTGTCTCGAGGTACGTCCAAAACCCGTACCAGTTGTGATTTCACTTTTGTATTACTTTTACTAAAACATAACAGGCGAAAGGACACTTGTACATTTACATAAGTTTAAAAATTCTCAGTTGTTTGCATGTTACAACAAATAATATATATATACTGTTACTGCAATGTCACTTATGCCCGTAGAAAAGTTTTAAAAAATATTCGTCACAGTAACGTTATTAATTTATATTTATATAAATATTTGTTTTGCAATGGCGCCGTTTTTGCTATTCAGGTTATTATTCCATGGCATGCCTCACAATCGTGACTTATTGAATAACTGGCAAGCTGTCTAATCTCACCACAAAGTTTTATTATTTATTTAAATTTTCTCACATTACCAACAAATTCCTTAATATTTTTATAGTGTATGCTGCACTGATCAATTAATATACAGCCAGTTCTTAAAAAATAGTAACTTATTCAAATACACAAAATAGTTTTATTTAGAGTTTAAACACCTTACAATTCACAGAATAACTGACATTCGTAACGGTTTAGTATCGCTGACGATTGATTTACATAACTGACGTAAGCACTTCGCAAATGTAATCCTCAAATCGAGGAAACAACAATATTTCCATTGTTAATACAAATGAATTCTTACACAAAGGAAAAAAAGAAGAGTAGATGGAGAAAAGTGTATATTTTATTCATTGAACTCAGGTTTAGATGTTTTTCTGTCATTGTTTACTACTTTTTATCATGTTTACCGTCAAGGAATTGATTAATGTTATAAATAACGTACTTTCATAAATTATGTATTAATTTTAATCCTTAAATTCGTAGTGACCGTCAGTCAATGACTTTTTCCTGTGAAGGCTTTGTAAGGATCGGTTAAAAGGTATAACACAAATTTAAAATTATTTGTGTCGACGTTTCGACAATATTTATTGTCATCATCAAGACAATTGTTGCTGAGCTGTTACGACGGCCAAACACACAACTGTGACACAAGTAATTTAAAATTTTTGTTATAATTTTTGTTTGAGCCTCACAAACCCTTCACCGGAAAACATTGTCATCATCTTTTATGCAAAAAGTACCGGTAATTCCGATGTATGGATAGAATAACAACATAATTTATTATACATAATTGGAAGTCAAAATACATACCAACACAATGTTTACAACACACTCTATCACTATGCTTCTCTTATTGTTTGTATCTTCATTATATAAAGCTTCCTCATGCTATCCGATGACTTTCTATGCGACCTTAGGCATTCTACAGTATATTTCCACACTGTTTTTAAGTAGCCGACGACACTTAGCAGTTCCACTTTAGTCTTAGTATTACTTCACTGAGTTTTCTCGTGACCTACTCTTTACATTTTAATTTCTTCTCCTTTGCAGCTTTCTGATTCCCTAATAATTTTTCAAGATATCTCTAATTTGCAGCTTGCAGCCTTTTTCTCAGTATTTTGCGTTGTACAGTAGCGCCGTTAATAGCCCTTTGAAAAAAGTTACAGGCGGAAAACTTTATTTTCTTACTCACCTTTTGTGGTCTAGAAAGTTCTCGTGTAATGCGTACGTACAGCTTATTTGCTGTTACTACAGTCTTTTGTAATTCATCATCTAACTGGCTTCCATTGTTAGGTATACTTTATAAATATTTATAGGCGTTTAGGTATTCAATATTTATATATCTATGTATGAGTTCAATTCTGTTTATTTCCGTGTACAATCATAAAATTGTACTTCTTATTGCTAATTACAATCGTCTTTATGTTTTCTTGTTCAGGACTAAATTTTAAGCACTAAAACATTTATCCGAATTTGCAGTTTTGTCTGCAAATGTGTTTCTGAATTGGCTAAAGAAACAGTGACACCCGCAAACACTAAGGTCTCACCCTTATGTCCAGTCACAAGATTCTCAAATTTGCAATGACTCTACTAGCAGGCTCATACATTATAAACTCTACTATGTATTACCTCTCTTTCTTCGTAAAACTCAACAACAGATTTCATGTTCGTAAAATGTTTAATGCGTTTAACGTTGTAGAGTTATTAGAGAGGATTTTAAAACGTGTTTATTACTTCGATAATAAGCATGGTTTCTTTTAAAATTCTTTGAGGTTTTATTAAAAGAACACACACACACGCGTGCGAGCGCGCACACACACATACGCAAATATACATTTGAAGTCTACAAAATCCTACAGATACATTTACCTTTAGGTACCGCATCGTAAATGTCATATCTTTTCATATCATTTCATATCTTGCTGATCATTTTGTTTAGAAAGGTTGTTGTCCTTAATTTATAAATACTATAAATTACTGTTCTCTCTTATTTTTACTCTGTATATTCCGTTTGCTATCGTTATTTTGCTAGAAATGTAAGCTCGATCATAATTGTACTTAGTTCTAAGAATCATTTTACGTATTCTAGTTGTACAGGATACACTCTTCCATGACAATACTTGTGACGTATCCCATAATAGTTCTAAAATGATGCTTCTCATGGAGGAATTCTCATGCCTTTACATTTATATGCCACAAATACGTACAAATTATAGTAGAACATACACAGAGTTACATTTCATAGATACCTATACCTCCCTTAAGAAGTATTTCCTTCCTAGATAAATTCATCACATAACCAGTGTTAATTTACTTACACAGTATTTTTGTTTTAATTTAAAAATTTGTATTTAGAGAGTTTGTTTTGTAAGGTATATTTTAGACCGTTTTTGTTTCATTTTGCTAATATTGATAGTTTCGAGTGTATCTGCGTTCAGGTATACTATGAAACGGTTGCTATTTGAAAAACAATACGTCAAAAGTGTGTCAGATAGAGAAGACACTTGGGATTTTGCTTGATGGCGGTAAAACTTTTATAACACTCTAACCTCTGTCGGCGCAAATAACACTGACGCATTTAATTTGTAAAAAAGAGATAAGTTCTGTTTATATTTTGTGTGCTGTGAAACTGTCAATAAATACTCCCATATGTCGTTTTTTGTCAACCTGTTGTTTGTAGCATAGATTATACTTTGCGTTAAAACGTTATTTGTGTAAAATAAATAAACGATGAATAAAACATGAAGAGTAAAGAGTATTAGTACTATTCAATCTTTTGTGACCACTTCTGCAAGTAAGTTTTCTTCAAGCGTTTTTAGTCCGGCCGACTTTCGATTGAACCTAATCAGTAGAGATTATTTTAAATCAGATATTTGTAGCATTCCTCTGAGCAAAGACTGTTTTCCTTTCTGGAATATGTCATGCCCAATTCTATATAAAATTAGGTGCATGCTTCTTTAATATCATAACACCTGTATGTCTACGTAGATTTTTTTTCTAAAATTTGTCTCTTAAAAGAGACGATGAAATTTACATTCCTTTGCTTAGATAAATGTAAGTAGGCTATAGGCTATATGTAGCGCGGACTGACCAATTTAATTTTTTACATATGAAAGGACAGTTTTTTTAGCAATATCGACTTTAGGAATTCAGTTCTTCAGCAATGAATTGTTAAAAGTATAATATTTTTATGGGAAACAAATGTTTAGTGGCAAAACATTAAGAAGCCACTTTTTGAAATGAGAACTTTATATACGGCACTGTGGTTCCCGGCTCACTCCCGTATACCACGGGCTCCTAGTGAAGTATTGTTACGACTGTCTACTCGATCGTCGTAGGTACAGTGGAAACAAAATAAGTACAAGACACCAATTAACTCACTAATCATCAGCTTTAATTTCACAGTTAAACAGTTCGTAAATAACACAGCAGTCTACTACAACAAATCAAATAAAAATTGTTCACACGCAATAAAATGTCACTAATATTTAACACACTTGTATTACAATTATACCGCCCGATTATACCACTTGAACGCGCACAGTAATATCGCCCGAGAATAACTCTCTAACCGCTATATATAACTCTCTGTAAATATATAGCTGCTATACTGACTTGAGCGTCCCTGAGTAATTGTATTTATAGTCGCCAAAAATCTAGACGATTCCTAATTGCGTCTTAGCTTTCGTATGAAGTACGTAATTAACTGCGGCCTTGACACAGTCCGCACGGCTGGTGGCATCGAGAAAACTCACGCACATACGTCTACAAGCACGTATGCCACACGCTTACATTCTGGATCTCTTTGAAACATTCGATAAACACGTAGATTGTTCTGTGACGTCGTAACAGTATACTGATTAACGCGCCAAAAAATGGTTGAAACAAGAAAGCGAGTTGCAAGTAAGAAAAAAGCCCTTTAGATAAGTACAAACTCTTATAGAGACAGAGCTCCGTAAAATTCTCACCACTGCCGCTGTGTTATTTAAAAAAATGTGAGGGTATTATGAATATTTAAATACTATTACAAGAATAACGTACATAATAGAAATAATTTAACTTTTAAATCAATCTATTTAACTTTTGATTACATCTGATAGCTAAATGTTTGGCGTTTACTTCAGGGCCGCAACAAGCACTACGCTCATTTCTTTCATCAAAATGGAGCACGTTACATTAGCTAATTCACATCACCCACAACATAACAGCACAAAAAGATCTGGTGATTACACAATAAACATAATTAACACAATAATGTTTTTAATGTCTTTTGGATTACTTTTCATGGAGCTGACCTCATACGAGCAAAAATCGTTGTAGATGTTACTGTTCTTCTGCAGGTTAATACTTTTGAATATCTGAGCTGTAATGTGTCTTACATTGCAAACAGTAACGTTGTGAAGAATCTGGACAAGTTTAGTCATATGTGTGGGGCCATCAGGAAAGCTCTAAAATCATCACCTGAAATTTTACGAGGTGACTGGCTACCATCTCCTTCTTTTGGGCCTGAGAATTTGAGTTAACGAAGTATCAGGCCAGTCGTATTAAAGCGGCCGCAGTGATATTTCTCAGGCACATAGTACGTGGATCTTCAAGATCGCAACAGAAATGTCGATGTAAAACAGCCGTTGAATATTATGCGTATACTTGATAAAACTGCCCAATAATAGTTAAAATGGTTGGACCACCTTAACAAAATCGATGACAACCGCATCCCCGAACAGTAATGGAATTACAAGCCAAAACGGCGGAAAGGTGTGAGACGTCAGAAAAAGCGTTGGACTGACCAGATCTACTCTAATTTCATGGGATCGGAGAGAACAATTTTTTTATTATTAAGCTTTGTTTAAGAGGATGATGATAATCTTTTAATTTTTTTTGTAAAAAACTGAATTAATATGCTGCCGTATCACATTCTACTTCTCAACAAATTTTTGAGTAAACTTTGAAAAAATAAATATTCTTACTTTGAAAAAAATTATTTGTTACGTGTTATTTCAATATGTATGTACACTAAAAATTATACTACATGTAACTTCATTTTGTCCATATTCACTGTAAGTATTGATTCATTATAATAAAATAATATAAATATTATTATTATATATTATTATAAATTATATATAAATATATTACTATTGTCTCACCTAATTATACATTCACTCTTACTTGAACCTTAATTTTTTTATAGCAAAATCTCTCATACTCCGTAAGTCTCTCTTAAATAATAATATAAAAAAAATTCTTCTCTTCAAAGGATTTATGATCACAATGTCAGTTTTAAAGTCAATGCTTAATAAAAAACGAATACCAAATTTTTGAAAGCCACAACATAGGAGGCAAAAATAATTTTTAAACCTCAATTTTTAAATATCCTATCTCTATACAGCATTTTCAAAGGCTCAGTTTTTAGGACATAACTGTTATAAAGTCTCTGCTTTGAATACAATTTTTAAAATTGTAAAGGTAAATTTTAGAACTTTAAAAATGTTTCCTAGAACATTTCTACATTAAATTTTTCCTAAGGAAATTAACTCAGTTTGGTATTTGTTTTCTCAGTAGATCAGGACATCCCCGTTTTCCACTGGTTCTAATGAGAAAATATAAAATGCCACCGGAAATTGAATAAAAATAATCAAAATGCGCTGCGGTCGCATCAAAAAACAGAAACCAGAAAAGTCGATATAGGTCATCAGATTTGTTTAAAGAATTGGTTAATGAGCAGTTTGTAGCGAAGTTCACCAGTTCCTAAGTATCTAAAAAGCTTCCGCTTAAAGGAATTAACTTTATTGACAATGGTCAATAGCACGCAAATATTACGGAATTAAGGTCTAATGAAACTGTAACTTAATTCCTGCCACCAAACGTGACTAGTTCATTTCAACCCTACATCAGGGAGTTATCAAAAACTTGAAAAGGAAATTTAAATGAAGTGTTCTGGTAATCTCGTAGAAAGAGTTCGCCAGGCTAATGCTTGTGCAGACATGACTGAATCTGAGAATTCCGCTTGCATAGCAGTGACAGTAAACAAAACCTCACTGATTAAGAGATTGTAAACATTGCAACCGAAAAAGAAAAGGAAGAACCCCATGATAGCGAAGATAATCCCACAAGTTCAACACAAGGAATACGCATTACACCAGTGGAAGGATTTAAGGGAGTAGAGGTAAGTTAGTGTATGTGAGCACGATGTAGTGAAAAATGATAAAAATTGTGAAAATATTTTTAGCTTATCGGTAGGCGTCAACGAATTACGTTAACAATATGAAAAAGCAACAGCAGCTGACGTAATGTTCATTAAGTTTTGGCGTGATACAGCAGCTAAATGTAGGATAGTGAGGAAAAATAATGTCATAATAACTAGGAGTGTCACTGACACAAATGGGCGGAGCATTTGATATTGGTAATAATTTATTTATCAATATTTTTACAATCAACCGTCCTTGATCCGTTAGATAAATAGATTCGTAATAATTTATTTATCAATATTCTTACAATCAACACAAAAAAAATATATATATATATATATATATGACACACACTTTTTATAGAATACCCTACATTATAGTACAATTTACATTAATTGTCATTAGACATATGCCACAACCTTTACAACTCATCTCTACGATCAACCATTGATGGTCTTCAATTAATTTTTAGCACTCTATCAAATTTAAACGCCGGTAATAATAATAATGGTTCTAATGTTTTCATACTTGAAAGAGCATACACCAACCTGAAACCTTGTTTGTTAATCCAACCTGAAATTCATTGTCTCCTAAATTAACAATTGCCTTATCTGATGTTATCCCTTGCGATCTATGTATACTAACAGCATATGCCAACATTAACGGAAATTGTTTGAGAGTACAAGGAATTTAATTTTTCTTGAAAGATGCTCCTACTGGTACAATGGGTATTGAATTCTCGTACATATTGTATATTTTTCGAGAGATACAAGTATACATATTGGCATATGATTGTTATAATTTTTGCATTCAACTGCCGGGTCATAAATAATATCAGTTACTGTCCCAACTGAACCGCTGTCTAGTCCTTTTGTAACCCAAAGGTTTCTTCTAAGGTTAACTCGACCACCTTTACATAAACGTAATTGGGCAAATAATCCCTGAGCATCGTCAGATTTTCCTAGAGAGGCTTCTGGGCAATTATGGATTGCATTGATTAGAGCCGCGGGATGTTTATTGCTTTCTAGTTTTTCATATTTAAGGCGTTCGATTACAGCATTTTTCAACATAATACAGACAGTATCTTTGAAATTGTCCCCGATATTGTTTACATAAAATCTTTTAGATACGAGCTGATAATCTTGTTCAGTGATTTTCGACTCTATTTAAAGTCTCTCTGAAATTTATTTGATCATCACCTTACTGTCTCATAATTTCCGTTAAAAAGAAAACTTTTTTTAACTGTTTATATCAAATATTCGACTGAATGCTCTGAACATTATTATCAATATTGTAAAGACTCCTGTCACAAACTGGTGGAAGGTGAGACCAATCACCGACTAAATACCCGCAAAGGCCACAAAAAGGAACAGCTGAAGAACGCTGCTTTGCTTGTTTGAGTCGCATATCCACTTTCAAAAACAAATTTAAACCCAACGTACTGGCTTTATCAATAATAACAAACCTCACATCTTTTAATTCTTCTTCAAAAGCAATTTTGGATTCACCTTCTAAATCTTTGAAAGTTCCTCTCCTTTTCTTTGAAGCATTTATTCTTAGAGCTGAATGAATAGTTTGACCAGCAATATTGTTAGCTGCCACACCAGTAGGAGCCATTAAAAGACTTGCATCGCAGCCAAAATATGAATTAATTCTCCTAACCATTTCATTAATTACACAGCTTTTACCAGTACCAGTTCCAGCTTTTCCCTGAATAACTGCAAGTCTTTGATTGCAATCATCATAGTCATTTAGCTGATATTCTAGGAAAGACAATATCTTATTTTGTTGGTCGTTGAAAATAACATTATATGATACATGAGAATCATACTGATTCCCAAATGTTTCTCCATTCTTTTCGATTAAAGAAGCTTTATTCTTTATATCTGGATATTTGTAATAGGCTGCTTCCCAATTATGAAGTAAATAGATATCACGAGTACCTAGACCAACATGCGTTGGTAGTGCATTAGGCTTAACTGCTGCTGTAGCCATCCAGTCTCTATCGTCAAAAATATCAAACTCTTTATTATTATCCCGATAAATTTCAGTTTCTTTTGTAATTAGAGACATCAGTAATTGTTTGTGAAGCTGTCCAAAATTTTGTCGAGTATAAGCCAAGAACCATGTTGCCTCTGTACTTTTCAAGTCTTCTTCATTACGCCTATGCTTATGTAAAATCAACTTTTATTTACAATACAATTCAGTATTGACTGTATTGTTATTGTTGTTTACTTGAGGGAACACTTGTACAATTCTTTCTTTTTTTTGTGCTAATTGAATTATTTCTTCCCTTAGAATTTTTTTTTAGTAAAATCGGATAATGTTATTTCTTCCATGTATAGTGGTCTACTACTATAAAACTGAATGAATGAGTTTCTGTCATTTTCACTATTGGTTCCATTAATTGCAACATAGTCTTCTATTGTTATGACAAGTATTCTAAAAGTTCTGGTACATTGATACAATGGAATTCCATGGAGTAAATGACATATTTCGCAAGCCCCAATGTCTCTTTCTCCGATCACTCTTATCATCAAACTTTTATATGCTCGACGAGATTCTTCATCCGGGGTTCTCGATTCAACGATTTCTTGAAACATTTCCGTTAAATTTTTAGAAGCAGGTTCTGACTTAGAAGCATGTTTGGGTACATATTCGAACCACCTGGTATAAGGAGGAGATTATACTGAAATCAGTGTTTGTGCGAAGACAGGATTATACTGATTCAGGAGTTCATCATTACAACCCAACAAATGAGTCGTGCCTGATCAGGCCATCAAAGATCAGCTGCACTTAAAGTAAAAAAGTAAAAAAAATCGTAAGAAGATTATCGCACTGTTCAATCATTGATTGTAGTGCACCCCTTCGTTGAAACCAGTAAGATTTTGATCCTCTTATTTTTCCACACCAATAATATAAACTTCTCATTATTTGAGAATTACTCGACAGCGTGTTTCTCAGTTGCTGTATTGTTCCACTGAAATTAGATTTTTTAGCAAATATTGTA
The DNA here is from genome assembly GCA_034769895.1 of Magicicada septendecula. Taxonomy (NCBI): domain Eukaryota; kingdom Metazoa; phylum Arthropoda; class Insecta; order Hemiptera; family Cicadidae; genus Magicicada; species Magicicada septendecula. The sequence goes on from CM068375.1 coordinate 343,753,760, forward strand.
TAAGTAGATGACGCTGAATAGGGTTCAATTAAAAAATCTAAATCTAGGATCTTGTGCAAAACGTCGGTCTTTATATTGCAACAAAATTGAAAATATTCAGGTGCTGTAAGTTTCATAATACTTGCTCGAGTATTATCGTTTAGTTCAGCAGATCCGTAAGGTAGTAAAGCGGGCAATGCCATGCTTACATATCTTTCGCACGAGAATTCAGTTTTGATATCAGTACCTTGTGACCATGGAATTACATTATTCACGGCAGATTGGAGTCGATCAACTTCTGTGATTCTAATATTCTCTGGGATCATACTTTCATAAATTTCTTCAGAAACGTTCTCTTCATCTGTATTCACCTCAGGTAAATCAACAGTGGGTATCATTCCATAAATAGTACCATTTAATGGAAGTTCAAATATTTGTTCCATATCAATGATGATATCACTAAAGAGTGGATTATTTATTTTCAAAAACTTGAGTACTTCTAAAATTTTGTCACGTCTCACATGGAAATCCCGATGCCCATTAACACTTTCCTTTATTACCACTACAGTGCTTAGTGAAGCGGGTGTAGGGGGGGGCAAGGAACTAACAATCTCCGTTATATTTTGACCAAAATTTATAATATTTCCCCTATAAGCATATTGACCGGGATAGCCTCTCGATTTCACTCTATACACACGCATCACTGGTTGTACTCTTGCTATCAAGAGTTTTTCTAACATAAGTGTGATACATCAGTTCTATAGATACATCTTTAGGATTCATAGGATTAACTGCAGTAAACTTATTTGGGTTCCGCTTACACTGCGGACACATACAAACAAATTTTTGCTGCTTCAATTCAACACTCGAGAACAATTTACATTTTCACAGAATTCTAGAGATCGTAAATTGTCTTCAAATTCATTCTGAAGATTCCTATATCCTGTGTTGTTTTGATCATGTAACACATGATTCATGTTATCTTCTACAGGGCCTTCAACAGTTGCCGCAGCAACATTTTGTTGCTGCCTCATCCGTCTTTGATTTGTAGTTAAACGACCAATATTTGGACCTCTTCTTCATTGGGGCATACTAAAAATAATACGTATATACAAATTGATGAATAAGAATGTATAGAATATTTGTTGCAATATGTAATGGAAAGTTGCAGTTGCATCAGCGACTACATAGTTTCTCGTCTAAAAATTGACACTTGTTCAACACTTAAGTCCAATTCGTATATCTGGCTACAACATAGAACAATGCTCTACTACTGTTTGAACTAAACACATGTGAGACAGGAATACAAGTGTATACAGCAAAATCTTATCTTATCGAGCGACAGCCAGCTGGGTCCTATCGTGCTTCCTATCACACGTTTAAACTAAGATTTAAAAAAAATCGTAATCTCTTTGAACCAAATAATTTAAAGAAATAAAAATTACATATGTGCACACTACAATACAGTCCAGATACGTTTGCGAAATTTGTTAACATTCGGTTGAGTAGTTTCGGAGGAGTTCGCGGTCTCAATTGTACACCGAGTCGTGGATAGAGGGCTATGCCTGATTTCGCTACGCTCATCAGGCTCCGCCCAATAAATGTTGAAATTCGATTCACTACTCTCCGAGTTATTAGGCCATGGATATGATCAGCCGCTGAATATTATGAGTATACTAGATAAAACTGCCCAATATCAGTTAAAATAGTTGGACACCTTAATAGAATGGATGACTACCGCATCCCCAAACAGTAATGGACAAGCCAAAAGGACGGAGAGGTGTGAGACGTAAGAAGAAGCCACAGTATACCTTTTCCCACAGATCCGTGAAGAACCTTACCAGTTACTCGAGCCGTTTACGCTGAAGATCGCCTCCAACGGTGGAGCCCGAAACGTCTGTTCTATTCGGCAGTAGTAGTAGACCACGGCCTAATAGTGTGGAGAAGAGGCAGTCGAATTTCAACAGAGTTACCGTCGGCCGTGAGAGCCTAATATACCAAATAATATTAACAAATATTTTGAAAAATAAACCCTTGAAAAAACTTACAAAATAACCTTACACTTATAACCTCGTAATTATTTGTAAATACTGTATTTATTTATATCATAATTGCAATATTAAAGAGTACGATATTATACACTGCAGCGTAATTTATTTAAAATGCCGTAATAAAGTACCGTTTGTTTAAAGTGCCGTTTATTTATTTAAACCCGGAATGCTCCAATATCGGGAACGCTTTCCGCACACATTATACCGGTGACGGGAGGGTCTACTGTATCGTTTGCAATTAATTTCGGCCCGTGGATGTATCCTATTTTTAACGTGTCTCAGGGTCAGTGTTTTGACATATCGTACTTACCGAATGAAATATTGTGAAACATGTATAGTCTGCATACTAAAACGTAATTAAAGAAGTTGTAAAGGTATGCTAACTGGACAGCTTGTGTTATAAATTAACTTTGTTGAAGTGCAGGTGTTTGGCAATTCCTTCATTTGCGTAATTACCTGCAAATTAATTTTCACAGTCACGCTTCGTCTGATGTATTATCCTCTGATTACTTTTGCATGTTGTGCGAAATCTAATTTACAGCATAGAAAACCTTCCACTACAAAACATGTTTGACACAAATGTTGTAAAGTTTAATTTGCCGTATGCGTTTTTGATCTATAATCTATGGTTGTGCAAAGCGAGCTGTCTATATACTGTCTCCTCCATTTCTCATGTCCGTATTTCCACGTATTTTATGTTTACAATGCTCATTCGTAAGCGCACTCTTTGTTAGTGCAGCGTTAACTTTCTTCGATAATCATATTTCTATATCTTCGTCTCTTCTTTGCTCAAATGTTTAATTCTAAATTTAAGTAGAATTAATCTGATTTATAGAATACACATCTAAATATCTATACCAGAGCGATCGCTTGGCATCTCCGAGCTCATTATATCATTTGTTGTCTTTGTTTTGTTAACACACATTTATAAATTTTCCATAATTTTGCGACACACGTTGCTTCGCTTTCAACAGTGTTCTAATGCATATTTATATAAGTACGTTTTGGCAACTTTCCTTTCAATAATAGGCTATATCATGTAATTCTCTTTCTGCACCGTATGCCTTTAACATTATGGTATTCCTTTCGCTGTTAACAATTTATATTAGTAAATTTTCAGGACGCCGTACGTATATTGACATTTACATTACAATTTATCGCTGTTATAAGTAATCCAGAGTCTGTCTCGGTAATCGTTTATTAGGGAATATAATTATTTATTGCCTATATATGGGAATTATGAATGAAAAGCCGCTCCGGTACATATAACCTGCTTTTACGTTAACGCTGCAAGAAGATGGGTCACTATAGAGTACGTAGTTTAATTTGGCCTAGTAAGTTGTGTACAGAGTTTCGGCTTATCAGGTTGACAAATAACACTTAATTCTACCAAAAGTAAATAAATTTGGGTTTTTAAACATCTGATCTACTTTTCTTTATAAAGTTTTCGATGAAATGAATTTTTAAGGCAAACCTTTTTTTAATTTTGTTTAAAACATTCTGTAATACATATTAATCTATCTGTCTAACTTATTTGTCAGCCATGGTGCCTTCACTCTGCTTAGTTACCATTCGGGGCGTCTCACCGAGGCAAATAGGACAGATACCTTAGTATTTATTGTTGCCCCACACATATGGTTCAGGGTAAGATGTACCATTAATTAAAATAGTCTATAATCTACACAAGTTTAGATTTTAAAAGAATAAGCTAGCAATTTATAAAAACCGGATTTAGACATGAGTGAAAAGTATTAAAAGTAAAGACTATGAACCTACAAAATCGAACGACAATATAGCAACCAATCACAAATACTTAGGCGCAGGAGAATTTTAGGTAGCTTTAAGAAGATATCTGTATGTCCGCAAAGATCACTTGGACCTAAGAATCATAAAAAGCTCGTTGCTTATAGATATTGCATAATAACGGCATGTTTTTCATCCTATAGCAAAGCTGTTAGGCGCCTGGCTTTGGATTTCACTGATACATTCATTCGCTCAAGAATCAACAATGACTAGCTTTGACTAGTTAAATCATTTTTATATGCTAATAAAACTATTGCATTAAACTGTCGAAAAGTCTCCCTATCTCTTGAGCAGTAAATATCAATAGATCAGTACAAGACAAGGATTTTCAATATTTCAACTAAAATTTATGACGAGTATAGATTTCATAAAAAACCTGAACATATCTTTTAAAGGAACAAAACAGCATGACATTGAAATAAAGCTTTATGTAAAGCAGTGGAAACTAAAACTGTCAAGGAGTTTCGTTCTCTTACTTGTGCTGAAAAAGGAGAGAATATCTCAGTAATATCTGCTGTAATGCAGAAGCTACCGTTCAGTCAAGTGGGAACGGTACATTTTCATCTGTTTGGAATGGCTTGCCGCAAGGTGAAATATAAACTGAAAATGGTTTTACATATCTTCTGAGCTTTATTGCAAGAGCAGGAAAAACATTTGATACTTGGAAACGGCGAGAAAAAATTTTACTGCTGGAACTGATAACGGGTGGGCACTGAACCTATAGTTCTTCAGACTGTACGTGAGTTGACTGACCGAAAAAATAAGCAAGCGACGTAACACCTACGTGGCACAGTCTATGTTATCGGACCACCCACCCCCACTTGAACACTATATAACACAGTTTTCTTGCCAGCATTATCATTACATAGATCTCAGGATACCCATCGCAATATAGGCAAAACGGTGTCGTACAAAACATTTTTGACATTGTTTATAAAGGAGGACTACTTCAAATACAATATATACAAACTATTTTCATAATTATCAACCTCCAACATGTGGTTTCAATACGCCATATGCCCTACAATATTATTATGTAGTTGTTGAATTCAGTAACCTTTTATCATTTTAATAATTGTGTTTTGTACTCGGTTTTTTGATGCAATACAATTTGCCATTAAACTTTAAATAAAATATTTTTCGACCGTACATAAACCCGAAAAGTTATTTCATCATAATCTCTTTCAAAATTATTCAGTACAGTTGCAAGTGACAGCAACTGTAATATTATTCCGTAAGTGGAACGACTGAAATTGCTACCCGAAGAAATCTGTTGACGATAATACGATTGCGTCTTGAAACAAGTGGCTTACTTGTATGCGTTAGAAGATTACAGGGATTGTCCGTGTATAGTTGGTGTCTTCAAGTATGTGGAAGTTTTATTTATACCAAATCTCTCCACTTTTCTGGGTTACATATGTTATTAGTATTTTCGGAATACTGTTTAGTACAGTGGTTGATTTATCAAAAATTTCGTTTGTATCTTGTTGCTCTATATTTTTGGTACACGTTTATTATATCGCGGTATATTATCAGAAACACCGACAGTAGAGAAGTAAGAACGGTGTAGAATAAGAAAGTAAGTAGATTATAACATAGAACGTAATTTAACTTATCAGATCAATAGTATCATTATACGTAAGCAATTCGATACAAGCATTATAGTCCAGTCAAATTAGCTCGAAAATAAACTTTAGATCAAAAAAATATTAGACGGCTGAAAACTTGAGGACATCATCCCTACATGTCCTACTACAATGAAAAAGTAAGTTCACCCCTGTCATACACATCAAACGTAAAAAATGGCGAATATAAAAAATAACTTTTTTTTGTCTTTTTTTTTTAAACAAGTGTAATGTAAATGTAATCGACAAATTTAATTTTAATTTTTTGAATGATTATTATAAAGTAATGAAAAGTTAATAGAAGCGTAAAATAAAATGCAAATTATAGAGGGCGCAACCGTATAGGCTAGAAAATACGAACATTAAAAAGAAAATGATGGGTACCTTTGGTAATATTTTTTTGAACAAAAATTATAAAATCTTTGGTTTTGGAACCTTTTGCATCTTATTAACTATCAATTAAATTCTACAAAAACATTTTTATGTAATCATTGAAGGAAATTAAATTTATTTTATAAATATAGCTATAATTCTTCTTCTGAAAGATCGTTGTCATCAGATTCAATATCTAGGTTTGTATTTTCATTCTCATCTTCATCGCTTATTTTCTCTGGCAATGATGAGCTCACAATATTGTCTTCTGCTTCGTTTTCAGTTACACAATTATTTTTGAAATTTTTGCATTTTTCACTTGTGCAACTACCAGAAACGTCCAGCCGGTAGTTTTGCAGAAACACTGTTTTTATATGCACTCTTTTTTACAGTTACAAAATATCTTTTGATTTAAGTTTTTTGGGGCTACTGGTTTGGACATTCGAATTGGGGTAACAATTTGTCCTATTTCCATCCCCAGTCTTCTGTAGGTAAATCATTAGACATTCACTTTTGTATTTGTAGATACACTCTATAATAGTCACCTAATGTTACTCTTGTTGGTTTATTGCATAAGAAAGAAACGAAGTTTACTCCACTCTCGAAGATACATTCTTTCGATTGATTTTATTTATAGAAGTTTTCAATCGATTTTTTAAAAGTCTCATCATGACGTTTATTCTCAAATTTCTTTAAAATGCTTATCTTGCCCTTTCCAAAAAAACAGGATGTTGTATCGCAACCGGGTGCTGCATAAAGAAATAATAGGCCTATATATTTCTTCCAAAAGGGTAATTCAATGAGACTGTTCTGTGAATAAATAGAAGGCAGAGTTCCGTTTTTCCTAATTTCAACATATACATTTCCCGTTCTTTCGGGATTAATGCTGATAGAAGAACCGAAATATCTGAGTCGTCAGCAACCAAAACAGGCATTTTATTGGTAATTTGTGATGCTGTCTTTACAATTAATAAGTCAGCGTCATTTTCTGCTTGTATGACTGTAATGTTAGCATTTCTTAAATATTCTATTAAATATTTATTAAACAAATTTAATTCTGCTTGCTTGAGAGCAAAGTATCCTGTTGTTCCGTACTACACATTCCCACATCAAAAATAATGTCAGGCCATACGTTTTTATTGGAACGACGTGTTTGTTCAGCGCCTTTTATGTTATTCAAATTATTTTCGTAGCCATCAAAAACCACAATGACATTATTCGATTTGAAGTCTTTTTTAATAAGTTATAAGCTATTTATGAATTAAATATGTCATTAAACTGATCATTTATATTCCAAGGCAGGTGATGAAGAACCATGCCACAATCGAGGACGAAAGTACATTTGCCATGATCAAACTCGATTTTGGCATTTTGGCACAAATCATATATTTTAGATTTATCAGTCTTACGTAGCGTACCTTGACCAAATAATGCCATTGGGTAAGGCGCAAGCTCGGAAGACACAACTTACGGAATAATTGTTCTTCTTTTTCTTGAGAAATATTAAATTAAAGTCACAAAACATTTCATTCTTTATGCACGATTATCATTAAAAACACAAAATTAAAGAAATTTTAAATATATTAATAATAATAAATTGACACAAATAGCAAAATCAAGAAACACAATCACAACGTGTATAGTTTATTGTGCACTGAACGCTCCGTTTTGCTAGATCTCATGCTTAGCTGAGTTGCGCGCATACTCCCCGAGTTGCAAGCCGACGGCAGATGTGTGAGTGCGGTACGTGCCAACGGCAGATGTGCAGTTTTCAAAAGGTATTTTAAAAGGAAGCAGGCTTCTCAGGTATCAATCCTTACCGAATATTGATAACATGGGTATTGAATACTATATTCCCAAAGTATTAAATCTTAAAATTTAAAACATAAAGCGTAAGAAGTAATAATGTGAAAAAAGCAAGTTTTATGCAGTTACTTTTTCTATAATTATTTTTTGACTGAACAATTTAATTTAAATAATAATTAAACATGTCAAAATTAGACTCTTCAAGCTTTAAAATACATGCTTTATATTTTAATTGGAATGAACTCTCATTGTTGTATGTTGGTTTAAATTTGTAATTTTACGCAAATTTAAGAAAATCGAAATGAAAATCAAAACCGTTTTTTAAAAACAGTAAACAATATCAACTTTCTATGTTTTGTATTCTCATACATATGGCCTAGTATCAGTAATTGGAAACCACATTATCTTGTGAATAAAACTATTACATTTTTAAATATAATTATTTTTAGGATAAAACGACACTTTGAAGCTATCATATAAATATAGTATCTAATATTTTTTATGAAAAAATAAGTTTTTAAAGTAAAGAACTACACAGCCATATAGCTGCATCTTACCTTTAAACAAGAGCGTTTTTTTTCAATTCGAACATTATTTTTAAAACTACAAACAAATAACTGGTTGCGCGCCGTCTAAAACTTGTGCCAACTAGCCCTACCCGCGCTCTCCGAGCAACAAATTACTCATACGTTTCAATATTTTTTTACGGAAAAACTATTAGCTCTGGAAAAAAAGTTATAAGACATTATTATTATAAATTTTCTCTACTTTACGGTGGTATTTTTTATTTTTACAAACAGCGTATCGTTTAAAAGTTATTATCGAAACACTAAATTTTCGAATTTTAAGGGTTGTTTAGGGGTGTTTTGACATAGGGCTGAGGGGTGAACGATATTTTAAATAATGTTCTAGATGAAAATACTTGATTGAAAATGGTCGCATCTTTCTACAATTTATTTCGATCTCCAACTCTAATTTGACTGGACTATTATTCTCTGATTAGACGAAATTACTTTTTACCGGATACCATAGTATATTAAAAACGATTCACATATTCATTTTAAATAACAATTTTGTGACGTCATTGTACATGAAACCTAGAATTATATTTAACAATTAAATGTACTGTAATATTACTGAATTAAGATTAACAATATTACTAAACTGTACTCACGCAATATGTAGAATATCGTGCAATATAGAGAGATTTTATGAATATTGTTATAGAACTCGCTTAGTGGTGATGATCGCGAACGCGCTAATAAACAGTACCGAATCCTTCTTCAAGTTTAATCCTTACCTGTCCTTACTCGTTGTTTTTTCTTCCCGGTAGGCGCCAAATTGTTTTCTTAAAACAATTAAAAGTTTTGATCGGTGTCGTTTTTCTGTGCGATGTTGAAAAATTCAAATTACCCACGCGGACTGGCGGGAATTCGAATCTCGCGTGTCGTTCGACGTGTTGCCAACAGGGAATTATTTTGGTAAAGAATTCTATTCACCGCTAAAGTTCACAAATTATATAATATATTTCAAATAAAAACAAAGGACAATTATTAATGATCAGTACTTGTTTATTAGTGTTCAATATTCGATAATTATTTATCATTCAAGTACAATAGAAATTAGTATAAAAAAGTTTCGCTCCGGCTATAAACAAATTATATATCAGGGATTGGCTATGTTGACTGAACGTTTTGACGAGACCATCATGGCCGCCGATATTATTTAGTTTACACAAATTATTCAGCCAATGAGTTCTTTGGATTACGAAAAAATTTAAAACAAGATGGGATTAAAGTACACCACCTTATATTAATGGTACTTAAATACTAAAAGAGTTTACATAAAATTAAATTCTTTGTGCTTAAAAGTGTGTGTCAATATTATAGGCTTCGTACATAGGTTACGCTAAAGTTACATAGAGTTTGATTAAATCTTATCGATCAATCCTTGAAAGAGTGTAGTGTTCCAAGTTCGGAGTGAGAGTTATTGTTTGTGAAAAAAGTTAATCAGTTTAGTTCGTGATTATTGGTAATTTTAATTATACTAACAAAACCTTGTTGTTTCCTGCTATGGGTCACCAGTATTTCTTCCAGATTGTGTTTATAATTTCGTTAATTTTTAATGGTATGGTTTTCTTCTTCTTCTTCTTCTTCTTCTTCTTCTTCTTCTTCTTCTTCTTCTTCTTCTTCTTCTTCTTCTTCTTCTTCTTCTTCTTCTTCTTCTTCTTCTGGCGTCTGTTTTTTATTATTCAGAGTTTTATTTATTTTTTATTTTTAACATTTGGTTTATTGTTTTCCTTGGTTTACTGGAACTATGTTCGACTTCCTGTATTCATTTATTTTCATCTGGATCTTATTTTCTTCTTTATTAAACTTTAATTGAGACGAATTCAGTTTTGCATCTGTCTCGCTGGATCGTTAATAATGGACTCTCGTTTTATAACGGTTTTAAATATAATAACGTTAGGTTGTTATGGTAACCAACTCCACTCTCATTGGTTGTATACATTTGTATCTATTGTTATAAATCCTGAGTTTTGGTTCAAAATGAATAAATATTTTATGATGGCTATTGTTCCTTGGTGATATTACCAATGTATGCAATATTAACATATATGTCCCTATTTTCTTCCAAAGATCAATTTGACATCTCACAAAACTGGGCTTGGTCATGCACTAATGTTTTTTTGACAAAATTGCTAATCTTATGTTCTTACATATTTCACTTATTTATACTGTTTATTCCATTTCTGACCTATTATTAATGTTAGTTAATTGTAAACAATAAGTTACTTGGCCTTACTTTTCAAATACAATATTTAATTGCTTACAGTTGGTTTTTTCTGAAGTTAGACAGTTAGGTATTTTATAGGCCTAAGCTGTAACAGCCTAGACTTTCTTATTTTGCACTATTTAAACATTATTTATTAAATCCATATGTTTACTTATTGTCATTTAGTACTTATTTGCTTTTGAATTACTTTGGGGCTGTTTTACAATCAACTAATGTTATTATATTTTTTACAAAATCATTTCTTGGCTAATATTCTTTTCTTTTCTATTTTTACAATGATGATTAATCTTGTGCTTGTTAAATTTATATCATTGCTAGCTTATGCCTACTCCTGTCTCTTACACACTTTTTTAACACTTAATCCTACTAACAAAACATAACATAGAAATAGGTTTATGGTCTGCTCATTGTTCAGCCATATTCCTTCATATAAACTATATCTCTTTTAATTAAACAAATAACAATTTTGGTGAGTATTGTCTTGACACCATCTATTCTAAAGTGATAATCATCCTAACGATTATTTTAGTAATAGAAGATGTTTTCTTATTAGTGCCCTCACAACTACTCTGTTTCTTACTAGCTAACACAATTAAATTATTTGTCTATCAACAATTTGATTATGGTTCCACTGGGGTTGGGGTTTGTTTCTACCTACTCATTTACCATATCTATTGGGTTATTTTGGTTAAATCGTATTGTACCGTTGTTTTCCAAGTTTTGCTTCGTTGCTTGCTACATTTCTCTTATCAGAGGTTATTTTTATTATTACCTTTATATGTTTGATCATATAATTATGTTAAATACCCATTCCTTTATCTCTGATTCATCCCTTTTAATTTATAGTGTTAATTATTTAGTATTCTATTTTTCTCATGTTGCTTCTTAAAATGCATGTTGAAGGTATGTACCCTTACAATATGTACAACATATAACACAATTGTTGGCTGTTGCATATTAATTAAAACTTTGTGTACGTGTTTCAAGAGTTAGTAAATACGCCAAAACTTTTTTTTTACATTTCCGTTGTAAATATATTTTACAACCTGAGATACCTGAGATTATTTATAGAACTAAAGTGTATTTTGGGTACCGTGCATACACGATTTTCTTTAACGGATCTCTTTTAGTGTCAGATTGACCGTGAGTTTATTGGCTTCTTCTCAGTAAAGTTTAATTTTCCGTGTACTTTGAGTTTGTATGATTTACGGTGTACTCTGACGAGTGGCCGTAAATCTACCTGGGAACATGGGGTTAATAGAGGTTGATAATTTTAACGGTCTAAAACAAAGTTTTAGTGCAGGGAAAACCCTACTGACAAGCGGTGAACAGTCTTTTCTTAAACAGAACTAACACTATTGCGACTCTTTTCTTAAACAGAATTAACACTATTGCGACACACTGTTACACACTTTCTTCCAATCTGGCGATGAGCTGTAAAGCTTAAAAGCGCTAATTGGAATAATTTTTCTATAGTGGTGTGCAACAGTGTTCATTATGTTTGTCATTACAATCACTAACACAAATTTATAATTAAATAGGTTTTCCTTAGTTCAGTATATTCAAATGATTTCACTATAGGTCTATTTAATATTAAACATAAAACTTAAGTACAACATTAATTAGTAAGTATAATATACGAGTATTTACAAGCATAATATAAACGTTGATATCAACTGAAATTAGTTTTGTCACCTGGGCTGTTAGGTCGTGGCCCACAGTTGTTACTCCATGTGCAGCCGAGGGTAGCAGGCACTCTCCGAGGACAAGATCTTTGTCTCCTCAAAGAGAACGCGACGATCAGCGTTGGATAGTGCATGCTCGGCCACTGCAGATTTCTCCGGTTGTCTTAAGCGACAACAGCGGCTGTGTTTACTAACGCGTGTGCGGACGCTGCGCTTTGTGGTGCTGATGTTCACTTCGCAGCTCAATCAAGGCACACCATACACGCCTCCTGACTAGAGCTGATTCCTTGCGTTTCAGGAATTGTTGCATCTTGCTGGTTGGTTTGTAAATAATCCTCAGTCCCCGTCGATTCAGCAGCCTGCCAATGCGGTCCGTTTTACATTAATTTATTAATAACTGTTGCTACGAGGCTTGCACCAATCGTAAAACTAAATCACTGATTTCCACAAAAACGGACAACAAGTATTTCCATTAACACTCCTAACAAAGTAATCAGGCTTGTATAGCAATATTTCTTAAGGGTACCCAATTATACAGCATTCAAAATAGACAGTCAACATTAAAGTTACTAAATAACTTAAAAAATATCGATTGACTTACTAATGGCTACATTCTTCTCATCTAAATTTAGAAGGTAAAATTTCGTTATCGGGTTTCAATTAGTCGTAAGAAATCCTACTGTGTTGAAAGTATCAACTTGATATGGTTAAAAGCCAGAATTTTTGTTAAAAAGGCCTACCGCAAATGAAAGTTCAAAACAAAATGGCAAATATATCAGGAGATGCTACGCGTTTAAAAACAATGGATTGTAGATAGTCACTATAAAATTAAAAAGCGGTTTAAAAGTTTGATTTTAAAGTGGTCATACGAGTATTAAAGGTGATGTACGCAGTGGACGCCCGAAAGTTTAGCACCACTTGGCACAAAGTGATTTCATTCCAAGTTACTGAATTAAAATATGGTACACGGCATGTTACATGCCTCTCACCTCAAAAATTTCATTCAATGTTAATAGTCAGTCTTCCAACACAGTGAATAATATTTTATTTCTTGATATTTTAAGTTGTTACACTATTTGTGGGCCCACTTTGAGGATTATCTTAATTGTGCGTAGAAAAAGAATAACGCTATAGTGCGCACTTACAAACCATAGTCTTCAAAAGCGCAGCATCTGCTAACACATTACCATTTTATTGTGAAATTCTGTTTGCGCTAGAACCTTTTTAACAAACAATTCAATCACAACACAGTGTTTAATTATGTCCATTTTACAAACTATGTAAAATTTTGAAAACCTGGTAAACAATACGTAATTATCAGAAAAACGTAGAAATTAACAGGTTTTTATATGAAATAAAAGTATTACACAACTGGCAAAAATGTTAGTTCTAGCGCTAACCTTTAAACCCTCGTAAATACATTACGGAAGACATTGCGTATGTAGTTAAATAAACCTTTCGAAAATACTATAACGCGATTGTCTAATAATTTTATATTTTTCAATGAAAGCTTTAATTAAATAAAATGTAGCGTCCCCACAAGTGACGTCTACTACAAGCCTACTTTAAAAAGTAGTATCCAGTTCATACATCTATAAATCTATATATCTATATATATAAAACTCAAAGTCTGAGGATTTATGTGTACTGAATACAAATCCACACCAGTACGCCTATTGCCAACAAATTTTGAACAGATAACCTTTGACACAAGGCACAAAATACTGTCTAACTTGGAATTTGATATTTTACCCTGTTCGCACGATTTTGGCCCTTTTATTTATGCCTTTCCGTTGACGTGTATAAAGATGTCAACAATACCATGGAGACCAGAATTAATTACCATAGTAAAAAGTAAATAAACAAATGAAATTTAGCAGTATCGGAACTGTACCTTCATCCATTCCTGCACATTTTCAATGTTTCTAATATGCGACTGTATCGATATATTTTGTATACAGATACATCTATATTAAATTTTGTAATTGCCTTAAACGAATATAAAATTTATGTTTATACGTATTTTTGATGATGCAATGAATAAGTAATGAAATATATATTAAATACTACTACTAAAAATATCAACAACACCATGGAGACCAGAATTAATTACCATAGTGACAAGTAAATAAACAAAAGCTATTTAGCGGCATCGGAACTGTACATTCATGCATTCCTGCAGTACATTTCGGTGTTTTATATAATATGCGATTGTACCGATATATTAGGATGTGGAAAAGAAGAAATGTACTAATTGTAAATTGTCCTATTACTTAATTCAAAACGAAAATACGTGTGGTTTTCATTTGTGAGGTTAGGTGACAACGGTTTTTGGTTTACGGCTGAAATAAATAAAGCCATGGTTGAGGAAAACATAACGTTTAATGTGTTATACAATGCTTCTAACACAGAAACACTTAAAATCAAGAATTTAACGTTTTTGATTTAACAGGTACTTTAGAAATATCACCAAATGCTTTATAAACGGGTACTGTTAAATCTCCAAAGGCTGTTGCACCAAAATTATAATTTAGCACAAGTGTTTAAAACAGCTTTGGAGAGAATTTGACTAATGAGTACAAAATTGTTATACGAGCTGACAAAACACCATATATACATAGACAATAAAAATTATATTAAAATACTAACAAAAATAAAATATTCGCGTGAGAAGCCGCGGGTAACAGCTATTATTATATAAAGCACAACATAATCTTTACTACGATGAAAACGTAATGTAATAAGTGATTACATTTTTTCTTGTTTTTAGTTTGTTTCTCTGTATAATCAGTATTCAGAGGAATTAATTGTACGTCTAAATGTTTTTTAATCTTCCTATCTGATATCTCTCGAGTCTTATCTTTTTTTATGTGTGTATCGGCCATGTGAGAACTGCGTGACAATTTAAATTCTTTATTCCTTATTCTTTCCTTTGAGTCTAATATTTTTTTTGGATATATATTTCCGGATGCTTTATCCCAATAAGTGAAAAGTTGGATTTTTCTTAATTTTCTTTATTTAAAGAAGGAATTTAACTGCCATATACGGACAGTACATTTAGGTGGACAATCACAACTGCTACAGGCGATTTGAAAGCACATTGAGCTCGAAAAACTTTATTGTTAACAAAATATTGTTATGCCATTACGCGTTCTACATGTTTCTCGGCTACCCCAGCAGTGGCTAGCTGTAATGTGTGTGTCCGTACATATTTCTGCTTCTTTGAGATGAAAGACAATTACGTGACACGTCTCACGCGTGCAAAGCACCCAGGCTGTTCCAGACCCCACCGGTCCGAGCGTACTTTGCCTGCAAGCAATTACGCTCTAGTTTTTCTAGTAGTGTTGACGCGTATTATAGATTATTCTCGAAACTCAGCGGGGTATAAACATAAGGTTTTAGAGACGCTTTAGTTTAGTTTTAGTGACGATTTATTCAAGTGAGTTTCCAGTTATTGTCCGGCGATTTACACAGTACGTCTCAAGTGCTGTATCAGTGAAAAATATTTATACAGTAGTGCGGAATTATTTACAGTTGACATTATTATTTGTGTGGACAGATTAACTTGAACTAGTGGTCGCCCAGTGGTCGAAATTCGACCGTAATTCATTAAATTTTTAAGTTTGAACGTTATTGAGGTTCTTTTGTCAAAGAGTATACCTCTATAATCATTGCATATAATTTTTTGAATTTTGTTGTATTACGTCAGCTGCGAGCGTGTACAAATACGTCATTAGCGTGTGTTGTTTGCCTTAATTCCCTGCAATACCTATAAAATTTAAAATTTAATGTTAGTAACAGTTGAAAAAAAACACAATTACAGCTTGTATTCGTATTTATTTTTTGATATAATTCATTGTCAGTTTTAATTTTTTCATGTTATTATTGAATTAAATAAACGCTAATAAAAATGAGACTTGACATTCATAGAAGTATAAGATACATTGTTTTCAATTCCAGTGGATTACATTTCATTTTTGGTAAGGTACAAAATTCGAAAACAGTTTGAAGATTATCTGCTACAAAGCTTATATAATTTTTTAATTTTTTTTTCTATGCATTAATTTTCGAGTTATTTGAAAAATATGAAAGATACGAAAAATGAGGTTAAGCTTGGCTAAACCATATCTAAAAAGCAATAACGCGTTTTTTGACATTTCCTTGGTTTTTTTTTTATTGCCATACTGAACAGGTTTCGCCAAGGCTACACAGTTATTTTGCCTATCTTTCTCGAATTATATAAAATTTAAATAAAAAATTAATACAAAATAAAAAAAGAAATAAAAAATACGTGCCTCGTATTTTTTCATATATTTTTCATTAAATCAATAAAACCGGGCGGTTAAAAAATAAATGTTGTCCATTAAAATTTAAAATAGTTTGAAAGTAAATTTAATGATTCAGAACGTCTGTGTAAACGAAGTTTTTTTTTTGTAAAAACTCTTTCATCATTTGTTAAATGCCCTTGACCATTATATTCGGAAATATAAAATCTCAAACCATCGAATGATCGAACTCTTCTTGCTGCGACGTACAATTGACCATGTGTAAAAACTGGCTGCCTCAATAAAATTCCAATTTTTTCGAATGTTTGTCCTTGAGACTTATTTATTGACATCGCAAATGCAGGTATAATTGGAAATTGAGTTCTTTGAAAGTTAAATGGTAAAACAGTACCGGAATATGTTAAATTTATACGTGGAATCAAAATTCACTTATTGCGTGCGGTTCCAGTTAAAACTTCGCAATCAATAGCATTACGATGCATACACTTGATGCGCATTCTTGTTCCATTGACTAATGCTTCCTTTGTATTTAAGTTTATGATTAGTAAAACGATGCAATTAACTTTCAATACTAACTTATGTGGTGGCAAACCACTAATAGTCAAATAATTCAAAAACACTACTGGATAGTTATTGATTTCATTGTCATCATCACAAATTATTTTATCGTAGCTATGATATGTTTTCTGTTCACCTGGTATTCGATTAAGTATATCAGTATTAATAAAAGTACAATCATCATTTTTAGGTGCTAAAATAACTGACTTCAATATGTTATCTGAGAGTATGTTCGGAAATATTTCCATACACCTCATTAATAATATTATTTTCATCTCCTATTAATTGCTGAGGTATTTCAATAATATTTTCACCAAACTGAGGGAATTGTGGGGCTTCATCATTACCAATTTTTTCAAGAATTCGACAAATTCTATTTCACTTGGTAAAACTCTCATATTTTGAGTAAACGTTACTTTATGAAAATAAACAAATTTATGCCAACTCGTGACACAATTTTCAATTAAAGTTGCACGTGATCCATGTGGGACAACTGGTAAGATTTGCCGAAAATCACCGCACAGAAGTATCGGTTTCCCTCCAAATGGTTTATGTTTATCATTTTCATCGCATAGATCCTGCAATAATCTATCTATGATTTTCAACACTTGCAGTGGGCACATGGAAATTTCATCAATAATTATGAATGATGATGAATTTGTGTAACGTCCATAGCTACTATTTGCGGTAATATTCGCTACAGAATTTTCCAAAATGGGTATAGGCAATTTAAACACATTGTGTAAAGTTCTACCTCCAAATAATAGAGTTGAAGCTATGCCACTGAACGCTGTTGCAATGGAACTAAGATTAAGCGAATTTAATTTGTGAATGATTGCTGTTTGTGTGAATGTTTTTCCACTACCTGCATGAGCGGTTAAACAAAAAACATTAGATCCAGTATCATGATGCAAAACTTCACGAATCACACGATCAATTAGATTACGCTGTTCAATATTTGCAGTTTCATAATGCTCAGAAAACAGAGACTCTTGTTCTATTGGATCAATAGCATTTGCTTCGTCTGTTCTCTGCGAATACGTGGGAACTGGTAAACCAAGTTCTTGACATGACAAATTATGAACATTCAAAATATCTTCAATTTCTAATAGAGCTGTATTAAAGGATACTTCTTCGTTGTAATCTCTCAAAAAATATACACTAAGATATACTTTAAATTCATTCTATAACGCTAATGCATTGGCTGGCACATTTAATGCACAAATGTAACCAAATAAATTTAATTTCGCATTTGTTTTGGTGAATGTAATTCTTTTGCTTCATTTAAACATTCGCGCCATTCATTATCATTTGAAGCAATGCCGCGAGCATGGCACGCTTCAACAAAAGAAGTGTGTATAATTCCATTGCATGTTCTAACATCCTCAAATGATTTTGGACCACAGACATGTAATAAAAGCAATCGTAAATGGAAAAGTTCGATGTCTTTTGGTGATACTACATATATGCGTGTAATGATTTTATCACCTCCACGCCTTCTCTTCTTCCATTTTATTCGGGAATCTTCCCACACATAATGCAAAGGAATTTCAATATACTTATATTCATGCGCTGATGGATCTGATCGATTCAATTCAAAAATGCTAATAATTTTGTTTGTCTTGCATTTTCAATTGCTTGACGTTCTTGCCCTTCTCGAAAGTAAACATTCTGTCTACGCGGTAAATGAATGTCAAGTCTAACGATGACATGTGATTGAAAATGCATTGGTAATTCATAGATGCGCCATACAGCTTCAGTTGATCCGACATAACGGCCATTTAAAAAATTTTTAACTTCATCAATTTGTATTTCTTGACCTGGTTCATTTCTCTCTGAACCTAATTCAACAGATGCACTGTCATAGCCTTTATACACGTATTTATAAATGTATTTAACACTTTTAACTGTAGTGCATACTCCAACATTTATATGGCAATTAACTTGGGCAAGTAAATACGGATTGTATGGTACAACACAACGATTGTCGAGGCAACTACCGCGAACTTCAGCATTAATACCATTATCACGCCTTCTGTATAATGGATATCCATTTAATGATTCACATGTAAATTCATTAAATCGTTTTGGATAATTTTTTGTGCATTTTCTATCTCTCATACATACAGAATTTGGATTAAGTACACCGCATGGACCATGCATCATGTGTTTTACAACATATTCATGTAATGTAGGATGTGTTTGAATGTTAGGAATCTCCGCAGATACAACTTTATCAATATCGGTAGCGTTAACAATTTTATCTTGCTCATTTAAAGAGAGTAAAATGTGAGCATGACGCAATCCTCTCTTTTGAAACTCAATTGTATAAATGAGTGCTTCAACTTTACCGAAGATTTTTTTTAGTGTAAGGCACTCAATTAATGCTTTCAGTTTGGACTTGAATACACGCACAACAATATCAGGTAGAAAATTAGCTGACTCACCTACACCAATATTGCTAACTATTTCATGCCAACTTGGATTGCAAGTCATTGTAATAAACAAAGAAGGCTTTCAGAAATGCTGTACAATTGACATTGCATCTAAATAATTCTGATACATATTTCTTGGAAATTCATTGAATGAAGATGGTAAAATTACTCTACGGCCAACATTATTGGCATTGGGGTTCAATTCTAAATAATCTGTTAAATTGTTGTAAACTTCAGACCTAAGACTTGTTTGATTTTGTCGAATGAAATGTAACCTTGTGCCCTCTATTCTCACATACATATCAACTATCCACTGCAGAAATAATTTTTGTGAATGGTGCAACATGCTAAAATCTTCTCTAATGCAAGTCGATAGGCTGCATACTGAAGCATGGTTAATTTATTTCTGGGCGCTCTTGAATTAGATGTAGTTGGTACATTATGAGAAATATTGGTATGCCACCCAGTATCACCATTTGGAAAAAGTAATGGATACGCTAAAGGGTCCAATGATGAATCCAAAACAGAGATATTTTTAATGGTACCATTAACTTTTGAAAACGAAACCACATTTCGTTCAAGGGGTGACCCACCATCAAATGTACTAAATATTGCTGCTATATCAGTTTTAACTGCATCATTATAACGGCGTAGATCTAAATCACGATTTTCTTTAATGAGCATACAAATTTTTTTATTTTGATTTTCATTTCTCTGACAATGATCTTTCATTGCAATGAATGACCGAACGAAAGGATTAATGCGTTCCAATTCAAGAGAGATTTCGCGCATTACATTCTTATTGCATGTTTGATTATAGTGTTCACGTAATCTATAATTGACAGCAGTGTCAACATCATAAAAATATAATTGCGCATAACATGGTGAGCGACCATATCCAGCAGTCATTGGACCTGATCTGTGACAAAAAACATCATGTATTTTAAAATGATACACTCCACGCGTAACTGTATCCGAAATTTTAGCTTCTGAGCTAACCATAGTAAATGATGAATTGTATTTACGAATGTTTTTAAAAATAATTTTTTGACTTTCTTTTTATTGAAGGTTCATTTGAAGTAAGTCCATCATACAGTGATTTAAAGTATTCATTTTGACTTAAGGCCGGTAATATTGCTTTACCCTTATGACAACGTGAAGTGAATGCAGTCCTTTCACCTAAAGTGACCTCAGATTCGAAATGTTTGCATTGCAAAACCTGCATTGTAAATGCATTAATCCACAATCAAAAGTATTACAATTTCTTGGAATGACATTCAGTGCGCATTTAAATGTATCCCTCAAAATAATTTCATCATTTTGTATACTATTTACACTATTTAAATTTGCATTTGGTCTATTATCATTTTGACTTTCACGCGAATATATATTCCTTCTTCTTTGTCTCTCACTCCGACCCGTCAATGTTATACTATTTACACTATTTAAATTTGCATTTGGTCTATTGTCATTTTGACTTTCACGCGAATATATATTCCTTCTTCTTTGTCTCTCACTCCGACCCGTCAATGTTCTATGTCGAGGCATAATTGAAGTAGGTGCGAATATCTGAATGTAAAAAAAAACATGTAATGAAATTACTGAAACTAAGATTAGACAGGGTTTAATTTAAAAATAATAAAATGTACTCACTTTTTTGAAACCACCAATAATAATTAGGCGAGAGTAAGTCAATTCAAATTGCTGCTACAAAATTTTCCTTTTGCAACATGTGTATATTAAGCAAGCTGTATTTCACTTTCAACTGCACATTAATATATAAAACACAGATATCTAATATACAAAATATAAAATAAACGCTTTTTTGCCTTGACATACACTCTACAGACTATTGAAAAAGGAACATTTGAAATCACACAAAATCCACAGCTCATTCAGTCAATCTGTCAGTATTAAGCAAGCTGTATTTCACTTTCAACTGCACATTAATATATAAAACACATATATCTAATATACAAAATATAAAAAAAACTTTTTTGCCTTGACATACACTCCACAGACTATTGTTGCCTGGCAACAAAATTATTTTATTTTTAACAATTACCATTTTTTTGAAAAAGTTTAAATGAATTTTCAAGTGCAAATGAATGTTATATTTTATTTTATTTAATGTATTTGTAACACATATTATATATAAATTTTAGCTTTCTGCACTCCTTCTCCATATAAACTTTAACTAAGCCAAATCTCACACTCCTCCGTGCGCGCAATATGCTTAAAAAGGGTAAAAAATGTTTTCTCTTCACGTATTATTATATAGAGATTATTGTACCAGTATAATCTGGTTGAATAAGATGTTGATTACAAACTGTCAATTATGATAATTAAATCTGGTTTTTAGTGACTTCACAAGTGCCCTCTTGTATATTGTTTTCCACTGTACCATACGACGATCAAGGAGACCGTCGTAACAATATGCTGTCAAACCAGAAGTATACAAGTAAAAAAGATGAGAGTAGACCGATATAACATTGTCATCTTGTTTACTTTTACGTAAACATAATTATGCATCCAACAAAAAAAGGAACAGCGGATGTAAGCCACAACTTATTTTCGTATTTAATATTAGTAATATTCAAAGTCAGAGTTCAGTTTGGATATTGGATAATTTTGTGCGGCGTGTATGTGTGTGTGTGTGTGTGTGTGTGTGTGTGTGTGTGTGTGTGTGTGTGTGTGTGTGTGTGTGTGTGTGTGTGTGCATTCCCCTCAGTGTGTTGTTGTTCACACTTTCAAATGACACGAATGTTGACCCAAATGTTCACTGAAACACAACATTCCGTTTAAATGTACCGTATTATATTTAATTTGTCGTATTTAATGAGAAATCTCACACACATGTTTGCATTGATTAATTGTATCCTTGATTCCATTAACTATTTTTCTATCACTTCAGTAAGTCGAGGTTCTTTACTTATTAACGGTAATCTTCACTTATTATCTGTTGATCGCGATAATATAATTTTATAATTATGAAAAGTTCTTATCCGTTTCAATATAATTTCGTAATTATGAAACTTTCCTACCCGTTTCGGATGTTAGATATCGTACAGGCTATTTTAACTCTCCGCACTCCTGTACAGAACAAATCAATCGTGCGGAAATCCATAGCTATGTACATTTATTTAAGGTTATTGGTGACGATTTGAGGAAGGGTGGTGCCCAATATTCGTTTACTATATACGCTAATATTGTTTTATCTTCTAGTTGCCTTTTTTGTGTGTCATAACCTTTTCTAAGCAACCTGTCTATCAAAGAACTTTTGTACCTCTTTCGTGTTGCTATATATTTTATTGTGTTCAATTCCCTGTGGAAGTCATTGGCTTGGAATTCCGCACGAATAATAACATACAGAAATTGCTTCGCTGTAAAACTACTAACCCACTGGAAGAAAAAAAAAACGGTCGTCTACAAATTTAAATGTAGTGACTGTAAATGTTTTTATATAGGCCAAAAACAGGAATTTTCCAAATATTTAAAGAAAATTTACCAAAAAAGACTTAAAAAAACAAAATTCAATTTTGGCCGACATTTGATGAATAGTAACCACAATTACACAGATTTTTCTACAAAGCTTATACCCACACGTTTTCAATAAAGGCCGGTACATGAGTGCTGCCGAAGAATTGAAGTGTATAAGGCGTATAAATTTTATCCCGAGCGATTGTCAAACGACCAGCTGAATTTTTATTCCAACAAATTTTATGATACAGCACTGCAAGTCTCAGAACGCCTGAAGCCCGTGTCACAGATTGCGCACAGACTACAATGACAACACATGGCAGTATCCATATTACACCGTAAGGTGCGCACCGAGAACTTCGTGCGCTATTGTTAATTAGTTTTTTGTGTGTTTAAATATGTGTTGGGTCTTAATGTATTGACGACCTCCAAGTGAAACGCTCCTGATGATGGAACAGAAGTTCTGAAACACGTTGATTTTACATCTTTAAATTTTATATAAGGAAGCCACAAGATGAACTAAAAAGGTAATACTTATTCATTTATTTTGTCTAATTTTAAACCAACGTATGTTATTCAGCCAACCGGTCAACAGGCGAAAATAAGGGAACCGTATTCATTGGAAAATGAGTTGTAAGCAACACCCCTGTACACGCTACTGACCCGTCTGTATACATTACTAAAATATAAGCCTTCAATGGCAAGAAAAGGACGTGGACTTAACGAGTCGAATTCACTGTAGGTGATAAGTTGCAGCTCATTACGTATTTGATGAAATGATATTTGTCTCAACAACGAAGCAAATTAATGGGAATTCAAAAATAATAATTTTACTAATGCTTTTTTTATTCAATTTAACATGTTAAAACTGGTCTGTAAGACTAACCATCAACTTATCTCTAATACCTCTTGGTACTAAATACATATAAGCAAAATTAAGTCCAATGACATCCTTTAGTGAGTTCTGGTTTTCTTAACGAAACACTCTCACCCGCGCACAATGCTCTACTTTTATAACACAAAACACTACACAAGTTCAAATGGCTGTGTTCTCTTCAGTCTTCGAAACACGTGTTGATTATCTAGCAGCTAAAGAACTTCTGAATTTTCGTAGAGGTGAAGCCTTTCTTCATGCTTCTTCGCAAACCTTTTAATCTCTTCTTTAATTGTTGGAATAACTAGAGCTCTGTGGGTATAGCCGTTTCTAACATATCATAGTGCATTCACCATGGTCCGTAAAACTTTCTTTGGAATGTTTGTATTATCCTGGTGTTACTATCATTCGCGCAGCCCCAGAGAAGAATTCCTTGCAGCCACGTCGGTTAAATTATCTGATTATAGATCAGAGGTTTACTGTATAAAGACAGGTTGGAATGATTTCCTATGAGCCAGTTATATTGTCGGAATTTTATGTTAAGTTCCTCTTTTTCTTTTTTACATGCTCTTTCCATCTCAGTTTAGTATCCAATGTCATACCCAGGTTTTTTTACTAATGTGATAAGTGACTGACGCAGACAGACCGCTAGAGATCTACGAAAAAATTATTATATGCAAGCCCTCTAAGTCGTGACATTTTGGTCGCGGCAGTTATATTTTGAATCTAAATTTACGTTCTGCCTCTGGGCTATGCGTAAAAGGTGCACGCTAGTAGGATAAATTAACGCTAGGCATTATTTCTGTTTCAAAAAGCAATTAGTCGCAGTTTAGTATTTCATATTTACAAGTCTACTGGCTCCTCTATTATAGCTCAGTGATGGTGTATAGCAAATTCTGATTCCGTGGATATAATTTACAACAGTTGTACCCTCAGGCCTACAGAGGTTGGCAAAATTTGATTGCAAACGTAAGACTTAATGAACGAAAGCCAATAAAGCTGAAGTGTGCCATTTTAATGATGTGCGGACTCTCTCCTACCTGCTTGCAAACACAAATATGCAATCGTTCTAAATCACAGGTTTCGTTGACAGTTACTACAAATTTCTGTACAACGTTATCAAAAGGAATGTATTTGTCGAGCATGATTTTGACTATAAAGACCTATAGAAATCAACTTATAGAAAAGTAAGGACATTTATACCTAATTGTGTCCATATTCCGAGGCTTGTCACTGAGATCCTTAGTATATAAACAATATTTTCAAGTGATGAGTTACTAGCCCATCGCCTCAGTCCTCGACTTGGAGGACCAGGGACTCTTCTGTAGGTGTTACCATTCCTTAGCCGATTTGTTCCAGTATTCAACGCCGGAAACCCGCCTATTACCCCTTCCGTTTCCTACACAACGTACACCCATTGTACGCTGTGCATTGTCCAAGGGTCACGCGACTCATGTCTTCTTGGACGTGGAAGTAGGATTTGTTGGGAGAGCTGATGGTGTCAGTGAGCATTTCCCGGGGTTTTAGTGTTATGCAGGCATCGACAACCTGCATAACGCCCGAGACTTTTACCAACCTTTGACCCCAATTAAACTACCACACGCCAATACTTTTAATTAAAGCACCATACGCCAATTGAACTCAGTTTATGGTCCACCAAAATCGGGCTACCGACAAAGATCAAAATTTATAAAGCCATTGTTGAACCAATTACCACCTATGGGTCAGAATGTTGGACAATCAACGAAAAGAACCGCAGGAAGATTGAAGCTGTAGAAATGGACTATCTTAGACGAGCTTTCAGAGGTTCAAGTCTGGAACGTGTAAGGAATAACGTAATAAGGGAAAGAACAAATTGAAAAGAAACTGTAATAGAAGATATAAAACATAAACAGCTTTCCTGGTATGGAAAGCTAATGAGAATGAATGAAGAAAGAATACCTCTGAGTGTGTTCAAATACAGACCTAGCAACAGAAGAAAAAGAGGCAGACCTAGATTAAAATGGATAGAAGGGATCGAAAGGAGTATGGAAGAAAAGAATCTGAAGAGTGAAGGTACACAGAATAAGTTGATGTGGAAACTGGGATGCGGGATGCGGCATGCGGCAGTAGCTATGGGATCCCCGCCAATATGTATTGCAACAATACATATATTTGCATATGTTTTATATTGTAATTAGTGTAAATAGAATAAGGAACAGTTTTATACAATTTTGTGCCGGAAAATGCAAGCTCTGTCCTGTCGAGAGTGCACCTGCTTCGATAGTTAAAAATAGGGCGTGTGTGTGTTTGTGTGCGTGAAGCCAGCTGCAACAAGAATATGGGATGACGCGTACGAATTGTTTGTTGTCAATTAATGAGGTCTTAGCAGGATTATAATAAACTAATTACTTGTGTTAAACCTGTAAACAAAGACTTTCACCAATTATAAAGACACCATTACATTAAGGGATTTTGACAAGTATGGTGATGTAAAATTTATTTCCAAAGGTGCAATATTAAAAATGCTAATTAATTAATATTAATTACTAGTGTAATTGAAGAGTAATTAATATGTGTTGTATATATGAGTGACCAGAGAAAAATTACGCAAACAATGATATCGCTCACGTGACGAGTATTTTCATGAGTTCGCGACAATTAACCAAAAGTAAGTGTAATAAAAAGGACGCTTTGGCGCGAACTGACCATCTCTAGCTTGTCGAAAACAGACCTGTACCTGTCAAATCGCCACCAGTATAAATACTACTGGCACCTTTGGGCGATCACACACTCAGACTCAAGGAATCTACACACGACGTCACGCTGCCCGATTGCAAATCGACCAGGACACACACACACTACCACACTCACACCAAGACGTAAGTAGGAACTCTGGAGCATCACCAACAGCAACAACCCATAGAGACAACAAACACCGCATCAGCATAGTCATCATCATCATCATCATCAGCAGCATACTCTCAGGATTCTCGACACACACACACACACACGCACGCAACGGTAACGGCAGGTATACGCATTTGATAAAATACAATTGTATTTTATATTGTGAAGAGAGCTCTCGAAAAGAACTTAAATATGAACAGAAAATAATTAGAGTTTTAAAGTAAAATAGTAGTTAGATAAGAGAGTGTAATTTAACAACAACTTGTAGAAAAGAAATACTCTTATTTCTTTTGTAAAGAAATAATCTTTTGTTGTATTTTTGGGTGTGTTACTATAAATTAATAATAGATTGGAAGTAAATGTAATATCATTTTTATTTGTTTATAGCAACAATAAATTCATTCTTGAATCTTAATATTATTTTGTTGGTAAATGAGTTCCTATCATTAATTAAAATTTGAGTTAATTTCAGACACACAAATAAAAAAGAATTTAAATATCTTTTTTTAACATGTTTGGTTAGTTAGTAAGATTATATGGGTGTTTATTTTTGTTGTATGTTATGAATAACATAGCAGGTTACCGTATACCTGTAAATCTTGTAAATGTGAATATTTATTTGTCTAAAGTTTGAAATTTTAATATTTAAATATTTTTCAGTAAATTAATAAATCTTAGAATGATTATTTTGCAACGGTTTGAATGATTATTTCTTGTCAACAACATCTCTCTCCTCTTTAAAAATTATTTAATTATTGTGCAACTACATATACTTTCACAGTAAGTAAATAAATTCTTTCACAGTCAATACAACTCTTTTTTTTGACACACTTTTAGTAAAAAACTTAAATGGAAAACTACCTAGAAACTTACTTTTCAAATAGTTTTAAGATTTAAATGGCAAAATGGTGTAATTCTAAGTCGGAAAATAGTCTTAAAAGTTACTGTAAATTTAGGGCAAGTAGTTCGTAGCTTCTCTTTAAATAT
The DNA here is from genome assembly GCA_034769895.1 of Magicicada septendecula. Lineage (NCBI taxonomy): Eukaryota > Metazoa > Arthropoda > Insecta > Hemiptera > Cicadidae > Magicicada > Magicicada septendecula. The sequence continues at coordinate 343,781,386 of CM068375.1, forward strand.
TATTAACTTTAATTATTTTCGTATTAGAACGTAGTGTCGATTTAAATTTTTTGATACGACTAAACACATAATATGATTTTTATAATTACATAGCGACTGAGACTCTTAAATATGTTATATGATATATGTTATCACCTTAAATACGTAGTGACCGCCAATCAATGATTTTTTTCAGTGAAAGTTTGTGAGGATCGGTCAAAAATAAAAAATTATTTGTGTCGAAACTTATTTGCGTCGACGTTTCGACATTGTTTATTGTCATCATCAGGACCTGTGTATGAATACAAAAGAAATGTCAAACACAACAGAAAGTGAATTTGTGTGAACGTGTTCGTGTATGTGAGTATGTGTGCGTACACGCGTGAGCGTGCGTATGTATGTATCATTGTATATGTGAAGGAGTTGAGATAGTTTGTTTACATCTTCAACGAGAAAATTATAATATCACAAAACTTAATTTATACACTATTACTATTTAAATTTCTATATGTAATGATATTTTAAATTATTAAAAAAGCAATAATAAACAATTAGAAATTAGATTGTTACAGAAAACGTTTATACATATAGCAGTGAACGTATAGCATAGTAAAATATATTACAACTAAAACCAGATTAAGGGATGAGTTTAATAAACATTATCAAAACGTCGACACAAATCAAATTAAAAGAATATTTGAATATTATTAAATCAAGTTAAAATTGTGATATATTTTTGACCTATCCTCAAAAACCCTGTACTGAAACATTATATATGTTATGTCTAAGCTTTGATCAAACGAATAATTTTCTGTTATTGACCAAAACGTTTTCTTCATCGAGCCGCTAGAAATTATTGTGTATTTTATTTTAGGAGATTTTGTAATCTACAAGTTAATCAAATTAACATTCCTTGAACAGGGTGTTGTTTTATACAAATCCTAAAATATTTTCAAGAAAGTCTAATATCAATGTTACTACTTTCACTTATTGCATATAAACATATTCCACTGTATTATTTGCCTATAAATTTTCTTACTTTTCTACAAGTTGATTGACAGTCTTTATAGTCAAAATCGTGCTTGGACAATACATTTCACTAATTATATGTTCTATAAAATACCTGGTAATTTTATACGATTTTCACAGTTTTAACTTTCTTGCTTAGGAGGTTTAACGATTAGTATCTTTAGTTTGGTTTCCAGTACAGACTACAACAATATGGATGAATCCACTCTGTTCATCTTAAATTTGTTATTGTACAGAAAAACTCAATATTAAAAATATATATTCAAATATCGGATATTTATATATAGCTTTTACGCTATATACCTGACAAAAAAACAAAACGTGTTTAAAGAATTTATTGCAAACAGATGGCTGGTTAAATAATAAATGTAAATTTGGAGGAAAGTATAACAGTTAAAGCTGGCCATACAAATATTTAACTAATCTGTGTTTAGATAAATTGGATTAAATGAATTGAACGAGATCAACTGCATTTGATACAAAAGAACTCATTCTTGGGGGTGCCACTCCACCTCTACTTAAACATGGTGACATTTTTAAACTGAGTATACCGTAGACACATCACATGTAGAAAAAGAAGTCCAACACCGGAGAATAGACTGATGTTTCGAAAATGTAGTCATGTCTTCCGTAAACTTTCGAGTATGGTACTTAACTATTTTAATGACCGGGGCTAGCGACTAGTGTTGGAGTAATATCATTTTTTCAAATAGGCCTACCAGTTATTATTTGTCAAAGTGTAAATTTTTCACTCTTAATTTCATAGTTATTATTATTACATATATTTGATTAAGTTACTATCTATTCCTTTATTTATAGTATTTATTTTTATATTTTAATTCAACGTCATTTTTAGTGAAGATTAAGCGAAAAGTGGTTTGGTCCGCTTCGAAGCACATAGACAAGAGCTGTTCACTCCAACGCTTCTTCGGTCCACCCACACACCTCAGTCGTTGCGGCTTATAATTCAATATTTGTTAGGAGAGACGGGAGTCATCTCTTCGATTGTGACATTCCAACCGCTTTATCCGATACTGCAAAGTTCTCTTGAGTATATTTATGAGTTTTATTTCCTAGCGAACATTATGTTATTTGTAACCTTGTAAAGTATATTTTGCCATGTCTCTGAAGAATCTCATTTCCGCTGCTTGAACACAACTGGCCTCGGTTTTCGCTAAAGCCTAATTGTTATAGAAGTGTAGGGAGGGCCATCACCTTGTAGAATTTCAGCCGTGATTCTTTCTTTACAGTTTTCGTGATGGCCCTTCATGTATACGGTTGACTTCATGTGGCGTCTTCACTACGTCATTGTTTGTAAAGCAAGACATATTATAGACGAGAGATTCAAAATTACTGAGCTGATCCAGAACAGTATCATCTCCAACAATTTCTGCTCATATGGAATCAGCATCATTACAAGCCATCACCTTCGTCTTCAATATGGAGATCCTTGCAGATTCGACTGATTTAGTATAGAGGTATCTGCAAAATCGCTTTCCAATTCCGACAGAATAGTCTGGCCATCATCAAACAATATGTCAACTTCAGAGTCATCAATCACAAAATGTGCTGGAAATTTCATCTGCCAATTCTTATTTTATTTCTCTGCTTATTTAATTTTATTTACTTTTTTAGTAATAATTCTAAAGCCAAGTAAAGTTTTAAATGGCGACAAAGTTTGTAACTATTATCCTCTATATAAAAACAATTAAATTGTTCAATATTACCATCCAAGTTGTTTCCTTCTTATGATAATGATTGTGCTACAATGGATTGTTGTGCTTGTGCACTACGTCCAGTTCACATTGTATTTTAGGATATCTGAACGACAATCATTTTCACAGCCTGTTTTCGTCTGAAATAATGTTTAAGTTTAGACACTGTAACTCTCCTTGCCTTAAGGTATTTTTTAAACTAGATGTCAAAACGTCCTACGACGTTGTCCGATGTTGCCTGTCGTTGCAGTTTCCATCGTCTAGTCCTCTATCGCTCATTGATCTTATGCCCTTTTATGCTCATTGGAACTTCTTTCTTTCTGTGCTCTCTAGATATCCATCTCATTGTTTTCTTTGGTAGTCGGTCTTGTCTCATTCTTTGTACGTACCAGATTAGTTGTTTTCCTTTAATGCAGTCGATGATTGTCCTTAGTACGCCCATTTCGTCTTTGATCGTTTCATTTCGTATTCGCTCTAGCCTTGAAGTTCTAGCAGCACATATCAAACATCCATTTTTATAGCTTGCGTCTTTCTTTTTACCCATTACTTAATTATCTCCATGTTTCAGATCCGTACATCAATGTGCTTTTCATCAAACTGTCGTATATTCTTTTCTTCCTTTTTTCAAATTTTTATGCTTCTAAGAAGCCCATTCAATGATCTAATTATTGGTTTTCTTTGTTTATTCTCGATTACATTTCAACATTATTTGTTCCTTTATAATTAAAGCTTATTTCTAAGTCACGATATTGTTTAACGACTCGTTGCGCACTTGGTGAAACATATTAATACAAACGTTTTAAAAAAATATACAAACACCTGGTAAGTTTCACAGTTTTTATTTATCTCTGACATTAAAATAACAACTTTTAATAAAGGGGGTACACAGAATTCAGTTTGTTTGTTTGTTACATTTTTGTTACTTTTGATTGCCTATCCAATTTATATCATTTCTAATGAATCTATTTTTTTTTACTTTTCTGTATGTTGTGTAGTAGTGTTATTTTTTTGTATCCAAGTGATACAAATTAAAGTAATTGTGTTGTAAGCAATGATCTGTAAAACCTGTATTGACTGTGTTAGTTAAAATCGCTTTCTTATGTTCAGTAATGCGATGTTTCAGAGCACGGCCATATTTTCCGATATAAATAGCATCGCATTCTGCACAATGTAAGATACTGTATTTCTGTACATACAGTATACAGTATTTACATAAATACTGTATACTGTACTATATAAATAGCATCGCATTCTGCACAGTGTAAAATACTGTATTTCTATACAAGCTGTATACTGTATTTCTGTACAAGCTGTATATTGTATTTTATACCGTGCAGAATGCAATACTGTCAGAGATAAATAAAAACAATGACACATACCAAGTGTTTGTATATTTTCCAAAAACCTTTTTTCTAAGTATTTGTAGCTGTCGCAATTTTTATACGTTGGTTGTTTTTTAATGATTAAGTCTTTTGTTTCTTCTCCGACACACAGGAAAAAAATTATCCTGTATAATTAGTCCTGCATGGAAATTATCTACAATTATTATTACCCTATCATTGATTAAGAGTTACACTTGAGTTTTGCTTTACTTAAAAAATCATATTTATAAAATAATTACAAACCTCAGAGTATACACAAATCGAAGCTATTTACTTAAATAATTCCTTGTCAAATTTTCATGTAAATCGGTTAACTACCACTGCCGCTATATCGATCGCAGATTATCACACCCGCACACGCGCACCAATTCATACAAAAAATACATGACAATATAGTACATTTTTTTATGAAGAGTTTGCTGTAACATATATGCTTATCATTTTTTAAATACAAAACTTATGACTAAAAAACAAATTATTACAAAAAACAAATTTAAACAAGAATATGCTCGTCATTTATGTACTCTGATATAAACAGCATATCTTATCATTCTGTGTTCTGTTGCAGGATTAACCCCTCCACGTGTAAAAAAAAAATTTTTTTATATGGAATACAAATTTTTTTTTTTAAACCTAAATTGACATAATTTCTTCCCAATAATCATAATCATCTAAATAATAACATAATAACTTCAAAAATCAAAATAACTGAGTAGCTTCTATCAAACAACATTTCCCCAACTGTCACTTTGGCAGCTCTAATTGTAATCAAACAAAAGCACATGGCTGCTTATCACCAAACATTCCTGAACACTGATAAGGATGTCAATGTCAGACGTCATTCGGCTATATCTACAGTTCAACCATACATTTTTCATCATGATTACAATTATTCTTATTTTACACATGATTTTATACAATTTCCTACTAGTCATTCCACTTATATTCTGGCATTCTAGTTTAATTATTTGTATTATCATTATTTTAATTTTTAATTTATCGCACAGACTCATGCCACGCAACCTTTCTCGTCTTTTGATTGCTCTACGCTTGCTTTGGTTTCAGTAATTGCCGATACATTGCTTTGATTTAATTTTTAAAGGTTTATATGTAATGCCAGTTGTATTACCCAGGCTACACATAATTTAATCTCCTTTGTACAATATGAACTCATTGTTCGATTGAAATTTTTCTGGTATCATCTCAAACATTATTTTCATCAAGTTTTTACAGGGATCAGTATCTAAGTGCATTTTAAAATTTTGTAATGTCTCGGATTTGTCTGCATACGCATTCATAAAAGACGAACACATATTGCTGTACAGTGAATCTCTGACTGTATACATAACATCTGCATTTCGTTTCATATGTGGCTGAAAACACTCAGACAGTTCTGATCTTCTGTCAGAATTAACCTTACCTGTGTGCTTTTCCTCAAATGGACCAGCTTCAGGAACAAAACTACTTTGTTTACCCAAGTATTCATCAAATATCTTATTTACATATTCATTTTTACAACTGTATGGACTTCTCAAGTGTTTATACATTTCATTATTGACTGATAAAACATTACCAGAATGGATCTGCATTTTACAGACACGGTATAGCAAATAACATTTATTGTTTCTAAATACGCCACCGTTTACCCTTTGATCATACCAATCTGGATAGGTGTGAACCAAAACTTTGATAAGGTTTTCCCTATTTCTCATTTCATATTTATTTAAAATATTATTTAAATGCTTTCGTTGATCTTCCGTTATCTCCTTATCATGCGCACCACCCTTAGCGGCTATCTTATCTATGCGATTACCGGCTGGTTCCTGTAAGTCGACGGGACTATACCGGTCAATCGCATTGTTACATTCATTCTCCTGCCTAAGAGAATAATTCAACTTAATTTTGGCTTCACATTCCCTGCTGTGAGATTTATTCCTTTCTAAGGCGGTCTCACTACTACTACAAATTAATTCTAATTTATCAGCTATACGTTTTTCGGTTAACTCTAAAAGTTGTTTATTTTGTTTAGCCTGTTCATGAACGGCTGTATAATTTTTTTATTCTCATCATGAAGTGATTGTAATGACTTATTTTGCTTTAATGCTACTTCTTCTGAGAGTTTTTGCATATATGCTTTATTTTCGTCCGATAGCTTTTGCATATTGGCCTTACTGTCTTCGGACATCTTTTGCATATTGGCCATTAAAGCCGCTAATGTATTTTGTAATTCTAGTGATTCGGCCATATTGATTATTTATTTTTAAATTTATAAAATATTATAGTTTTATTTATAGTAACGGCAATATTTTTTATACGTATTATTTCTAATAATGTACGTTTATGTTATTATTATTATAGTTCAGTCTCACAATCAAATGTAAACACTTAATCTAACACTGATAACAATAATAATTCAACCTCCATACAGATAATACCTCTATTGTTCAAATATCTGATAAGAGAAAGTATTCCAACTTTTATCTACACTCCCTGACAACATAGAAGAGCACCTATAAATAGTTCAATGAATTTAGTCTCTACACACTCAAATAAATATTTCTTTTTTTTTTTAAATTAATTCATTAATCGAGCCCAACGTTGGCAAGCACCAAATATCCTTATGCAACAGATCAAACTTTATTATTCTAATAAGGATATTGTGAGTGTGTAGAAATCGATAAAAGTCTATTATGGAGGAGATGAAATATTATTTATTATATACAAATATTGTTTATAAAGATGTATAATGTTTTTTTTTTAAATTGTCATGTATTAATAGTATATTAAAGTGTTTGTATTGTTCGATTAATATAAATCGCTTTTACTTGTTTGCTACAACGTCCTCCTCTCGTCTCGTCGGTCCCTTCTCGTCGTCCTCTTCTACAGCTTCACTCCTTCCTGGTGTCCTCTTCTCGTCTCGTCGTCCTTGTACAGCAAGCAGCTCCAGCGGCGATATTTCAGAGTCTCGTAGTTATGTTTAACTGCTTCCACGATATCTTGTAGTGTCTTTAAGTTCCCTATGCGGAAATCTTAACTTACACGGCACAGCACTGAATTTTATTTTAAATTTTACTTAATTATTTATCCTCTTGGTTCTTACCGCAAAACTTCGTTAAGAATTACAAGGTTTATAGTTTACTTTATATAAAATATTCCTCTATTCCTTCTTGGTTCTTACCGCAAAACTTCGTTAAGAATTTTAAGGTTTATGGTTTATTATATATAAGATCTTTTTACGTTTGTAAGAGAATAACTCTCTTACCCGGGGCACAACTTCCCCTAGCAACGTCGATAGACAGACTGTGTTCAACCTAGCTCTGCAACATATGAATCTCACTGAATTTGGTGTAATTTGATAGGCCAAGCCCAAGTCACATGATTGATGGAACAACCAGATACACAAAATTCATGAAAAACTTTGTATAATTGTGCATAGTCCTGGATGGAAATTATCTACAATTATTATTACGTTATCATTGATAAGAGTTACACTTGAGTTTTGCTTTACTTAAAAAATCATATTTCTAAAATAATTACAAACCTCAGAGTATACACAAATCGAAGCTATTTACTTAAATAATTCCTCGTCAAATTTTCATGTAAATCGGTTAACTACCACTGCCGCTATATCGAACGCAGATTATCACACCCGCACACGCGCACCATTTCATACAAAAAATACATGACAATATAGTACATTTTTTATGAAGAGTTTGCTGTAACATATATGCTTATCATTTTTTAAATACAAAACTTATGACTAAAAAACAAATTATTACACAAAACAAATTTAAACAGGAATATGCTCGTCATTTATGTACTCTGATATAAACAGCATATCTTATCATCCTGTGTTCTGTTGCAATATATATAAAATTTGAGTTAAAGGAGAAATTGTATTAAATAAAAATGTACTTAGAAGAAAATTGGTCAAATAATGTAAAAAAATGACAGGTGTTGCAGATGCGGTCTCATCCTACCCTTACATGAGGACCGGCAGCGCCGCAAAGCCTCCATGCCTGAATAGGGTCAAAAGCCCTCGGGCGAGTCTGGATGACACGCCATAAAAGCCGTTGTTCATAACTTCTTGTTCCTAGTCCTGGAGCTGACCTTCTGAAAATTGGCCCTTCATCATTCCTAGCATACTCTTCATGCTACTTGTTGCTGTTACCCCTGTCACCAGCACGGAGGCTTTCTGCCTCGCCGAGAGCAACCGAGGCCCGTAGGGCTCCGCTGCTAGGCCTGAATTGGTTCCAGCAGCAGTGTCTTACATTAAACTGTTCTTCGCTCGCCGTCTAGCGGAAAATCGCGTTAGCGGCTTTCACTCCAGTCTTAGGCACCAGTGTACTGTACCAACACTAGGTTTATCTTCTGGAAGCCAATCGGCTTGACTAGAAGTGTGCTAAACGTATATGTAAAAATAACAGGTACGAACAAAATCGTTCCGAAAAATAACACTTACAAATACTTGTCATTATTTACGTATTACACATATACCTGTATTATATATTATAAGAAATAAATTGAAACAAAAATTATTAACAGTATTACTTTACACTGTGACTTTATAAAGCTGTTATTGTTTAAAAAAAAGAAACAAAGGAAATTATAGGCCTATCCCTTTGGGAAAACTAATTTAAGTTTTCACTGGGAGTAAACGAACTGACATAGATTTAATATTAAATTATTTATTACATTTTGGTTAGACAAATCAGTAGCGAAACTCAGGCAATGAAATTTAGAGTGCACGTAATAGCGCAACAAAGAATGTCAACAAAATTTACGTGATATGTGCAGTGAATTTAAAATTATCTCCGAAATCACATTAAGAAAAAGTACTATATGGGATATCACCCACTCTGTGGGTTACAACACAATATAATTCGCTTTTTCAAAATTTACAAATCTAGTGACTAGCATAATGCATAAAATTTTATTGTAATCTGTATTATATATCTGCATAACACATGAGAATAAAAGTAACATTAGTATGCATTTTTTCATTTATTAAATAAAACTTTGTCTCTTTGGCTTAGAGATATTCTGAATCTCGCTGTTTTGCTTCGTTTCTTACTTGTATGTCAATCGGCACATGCGCAGAAACGAAATTCAGAACCGAAAAGTGGCTTCGTACTCGTATACGTACTTCGTGTACTCATAAGACTAATTCTCCTAATACTTCTAGTACTCGTTTACTTGTTGCTACTTGGGCACCCGTAGTACTCGTAGTACTCGTTTACTTGTTTATCCGTTAGTTGCATAGGCGGATCCCGCTACTCGGTACCACAAGGCCGTAAGTAAGCTGTACGGGTATTTCGACTTTCAAGTTTTCAGTTATCGTTGAAGCGGAACAGGTATTTCAACTTTTCAGTCACTGTTATCCGTTCCACAATAATATCGCTCCAAAATACCTGTTATAAGTATATCGGCCCACCTCTAGGCTCGACCCAGATGCTGCAATGCTACAACTGGTGGAAAGACACCCGCTAATACGATGCGACGCAACGCAACGCAAAATTTTTTCCATCGGAAAAAAGTAATATCGTGGGAGCAAGAAAGGAAAAGCGGAAAATGGAGAAGAAGGAAGACACCATGCAGATCGCCTCGGTCAGCAGTTAGATCTACATCCCTCAGAGAACTGCGACGCAAAATTTACAGGGAGATCAGCACACCGCGGCTTGCGAGGAACGGGAGCCACCGCCGCAGCAGCAGCTATTGTTTTCGACCAACGACCCGTTTAAGGGCCACAAACATGATACGTTGTACGATTGATGCCGTTTGTATTGTGAAAATTTAATATATGAATAATATAATTTTTCAAGTTATGTGGTGTTACAATATTAAATTTTGTATGCAGTAATAAAGTAATCTGTGGTAAAAGTAAGCTGTGGTTTGCGTAAAAATTACTCATATTCGTTTGGCAAAATTATGGAATGCTTCTATGCCGATATACTGTAATTGTTTTGTTGCAACAAGTTATGGTATTAGTAAAATCTTATTTGTTTGTACCTACTACAAAGTTGTGTGGCTCTTAGTCCAGCTCCAGATTTATTCCTGTAGTAAAATCAAGTACACCTGCATAAGCCAATAATCAATTACCTTTTTTTATTAGGGGGGGTACAGTCTACGGCGCATCCCGCACTTTGACCGCCATTTCTCCCTATCCTTGCAGTCATCATCTTCAATAGCTCAGTCTCTCATGCTTTTCCTAATTCCTGTTCTCCATTGTGTTGTCAGTCTCTTCCTTTTCTTCTCCTGTTTTGTGGTGTGTAATTCAATGCTTCCTTTGGCTATCGCTTCTCCTCCATCCTCATTACGTGACCATACCATAGCAATTATATGTATTCTATTCTTTCTGCTGTTGTAAATACACGCCCTGTTTTTCTTCTTATATCTTTGTTTCTAACATATTGGATTCTAGAAATATTACACTCTCTTCTTAAGAAGTCCATTTCCACAGTTTCTATAATCTTTTTCTCTTTATCTGAAAGTTGTCAGCATTCGCAGCTATAAGTTAAAATGGGCTCTACAATAGTTGTGTAGATTGTCAGTTTAGTTTAAAGTTTCATTTTGTTCGACCAAAGTAACGAGTTTAGCAAATGAATAGTAACAGTTTTTCCCTGTTTTATCCTATTTTTGAAGTCATGTTTTGTTGTTCTATCTTCTGAGATGACAAATTAATCTGTTATCTAAAAATCTAATAGCTTAACTGTATAAATACATAGTCCACTGCAAACTTTGTCATTCCTGACACGAGATGATAAGTTATGTATGGCCTACCTTAATCTAATAAGGTAGGCATCTGGCTGTTACCAGTAGTGAGATAATGCTTCCTAACACCTGTTAACCTGTAACTCACAACGATTTTCGTTCCCAGATGTACAGTACCTGGCGTGCTATAAACGCATATTTCCCTGGTAAACTTTCACGTCGTACAACAGATCTGCCTACTGTTTTATTAAATTTTCTCAAAACGCCAAAGTACAACCTCTTAGTAACATGTGCAGGAAAGCTTTGGGAGTGTGTATACGTTTATAGAACAGACGGAATCACGGAAAATCCTGATTAAGGAAAACAGCACTCTGTTACGTGAAGCTTGTGTGTGTGTGTGTGTGTGTGTGTCAAAAAATCCTACATTTCCATAAAACAAACAACGCTATTGTAAAGCTCCTTTGATACGCTATTCTGTAGAACAGTTGTAAACGTTGTTAATCCGTGTAGGTTTCTACGCTTTCTCAAAAGTAAAGCATTTATTTATTACAAATTAAGTTTAGTAAGACTATTCAATTTTGTTTACTCATTGATACGGACAAACGTGAATACTTGATCACACATCAAAGTAGGTATGCAACATGTCAACATTTACGGAAAAAAGCTAAAAATACACGTAACTTCTTCTTCTTCTTCTTCTTCTGCTCCGTCTCTTCAAGCGTTAGCTTATATGAACCTGTTCCAGCACCCATCTCATCCTCGGACGACCCATGTCTCTTCTAACATAGCTTTATAGTTGAATGCCGCTTTTGGCAATCGATACTCTGCCACCCTTTGCATATGATCCCACCATTGTCTTCTTTAAGCTGAAATAATTTTATTGATGTCCGTCACTTCTAGTTCTGCTTTGATATCCTTATTTCTTATTTCATATTGCAGTGTATAGTTTGAAGTACTTCGAAGAAACTGCATTTTAGTACTCTGAACTTTGCCGCATTCCTTTTTCGTCATGACCCACGCTACACTCGCATGGGTCAATGTGTGTATTGCAATTGTCTTATAAAATTTAATCCTTTTGCTGTGTCTTGTTTAAATACACGTAGCTTTTATAATAAATTAATATATTATAACGTACCAAATCCCATAGATTTGGGGTTATATGTAGAAAGTTTTAAAAATCAAATATAAAATAAATTTAAATCGATAGAACCATATCTCGCGCTGTAGCGATCATTTGAAACAATTGTAAAACGCCCGGCGGATATGTTCCGACGGTGTTATGTAATCACGCACACACACACCGTTATAAATTAGGGACACGCCCTAATATTAAAACATTAATAATTCGTAAACGAATAAATATAGGCAAAATCCAAAATAGCCAAAATGTTTGCCGAAATATTAAGAATACGGTGTGCAAATTTCAAGAAATATAATTAAAGAGTTAATGAGATAATTCATTTTATTTAAATAACTTTCATAGTAAGTGAGCTAGGGAGTTGAGATTTGGATATGTTATAATTAAAAAAATTACGAATCAAATGTATATGTTAGCTTAAGCATAACTTGGCTTGCAGCCAAGATAATCGCAATACAACTTGCAACCGGACGTCCGACCGACAATTGGTTCCGGTGTATTCCAGAATATTAAAAATAATAATAATTCTCGGGCTGTGGGAATTATTTTTCGTTCTCACGGAATGAGGTGACTAAATTTTAAGTAGAAGGGAGAATGTTTCAGCCAATCAGATTATTCTAAACATTTTGAACAACCGTTGGTTTCGAGCTGAACGCTCTTCACTCTTCTGTCAACACTCAAGCTGTAAACAGACTCTTCTGTTAACATTCAACCTGTACACACACATTCTCTTCTGTGAAGATCCAACTTCTGGACTACACAGACACTCTTCTATAACGACTGGACTGTGACGGCGTCTATGTACGAGACTCTTATTCACTAACAAATAAGCGTACAGCGCAATACACCCAAACTGTTGGCGTACGCATATAAGAGATCGACCATATACTACTAGAAGTCACGCCCAGACTACAACAGAACGAGGCCGTCTAAATCGTGGTACGAGCTGAAGAACTGACGACGCAGAACGACACCCGAGACGAGGTACACACACACACACACACACACACACACACACACAAGTGCAGAGTATCCAGACCGAGGGCCTGAAGCAGTTGCAGCAGTTAAACCACGGACGTTAAATCCATCATCAACAGTTGCTGAAGGAGTCGAGTTGCTGATCCCTGAACTCTTCGTTGGAATCCAGGACGCAGCGGAAATCATCGCTGATTGGACTAGGACATCGAGGGCCCCAGAAGTTCTTCGAGAACTTCAGTACTAGGAAAGTCAAAAATCATTTATACGTTTTTTATATAAAAAGATCATTTTTCTTTCTTTTGTTAAAATCAATTGTAAAGTCAATTTCATTCAGATGCCTATAAAACAGAGACTCTAAGTTAACAAGAACTTCATTATTGTGACAATCTGTAGAACAAGTATAAGTTAAGTAAGAAGCAATAGATAAGAAATAGACATAGATAAAAAGCGCTATACAAATCTTAATATTGAATTACTTAAGAAACTAATACTGCAGTAGACGTGAAACCAATCACAAGTAAATAAAGGCACGTAGAACAAGATTCACGGCTAATTTATTTAAGAGTATTTAGAAGCATTCTGAAGTAGTAAAATCAGTATTAAAATCTTGAAAATTCATTAAATAAATTATATGAAAAATTAACTTTAAAAAGTAATAAGAAACAAGTTCGTATAAATTCGTATTTATACGATTTCCTTCTGAAAGGTAATATTCATTCTGAAAACATCGACCAAATTACTCATTACTCTTTAGTACGTAAGAATTACGTTAGATGTAAGTTTTTCATTTTATGTGCTTTTAGAATAATAAACCCCAATTTTATACCCAACACTGTTTTGTTTTTGCTGTACTCCAAAATCTACCAACATCACAAAACTATTCACAATTATTATAACGATACAGTTTGTGCTTGTACTTTTGAATTAACCTACTTGCGAATTCAAATCACAAATTCCTACGGCCCTAGTCGGAAGAAGAAGAAGACGCAAGACCGCACAGCAGGTAGGTCAGTTCACACACCATAATTTGCAAGTTCAGTAAAGTTATAAATGTCGCCCTGAACTTGGGGCTTCCCGAAGTTAACAAAGTTGTAAAGTTATAATATATGTATATATATATATATATATATATTTATATATATATATATATTACAACGACACAATGTATTAATTAAATGTAATCTAAATTGAGTAGTGGTATAGCTCATACAACATTACTGATAACGTGTATGTATAATTGGAGTTTGGGTGTAATCATAGTAAGAGTAGTCATTTTTAAATGGTAACATGTTTTCATTAATTTATTCAAAAGAAATTATAAGTGTTTTTAAAATAGCATTTACTTCGCCATAACATATTCCTTATCATTTGTTTAAACGTTTCTTTGTTGCAGTACATTCATCATAAAATAAATCTTATATACTATAATCACAAAAATCTATGTTAAACATTTATTTGTTACTCTAAAATAAAATTTCTCTACCGCTCAGTCTGACTGTGTGCTTTATTTGCAGTCTGGTTTTCTTTGCTTTATATATTTTTTCTTTATTACATTACTCTATGCATTGCATACATCTTAATGCTTTATAAAATTTTAAATTGACTAATAGAATTGTTAGTCTTCTTCTATACTTCTTACTGCGTTACTTTATACATTGCGTGTAATATTACTCACTGATTACTTTACACGCTTTAAATGAAAATTTAAATTTATTACATTAATCGTCAATCATCCAAGCAATGATTTAAATTAATTGTTCATCATCAAAGAAAATTCTTACGAAATTTAAATTACATTCTATTATTTCTATCTATATTTGACACAAATTTTCTTTATTTTTAAATTTTAAAATTTCTTTTAAATCTCTTTATTCTTTCATTTATTAATTATAAATAGGTTATTTGTCACCTCAATTCTGTAGATTGTACCCCTGTCCACTGGTGATCGGTAGGTCCTCTTCTAATGGATTTCCCTGCACGTTCTCCGGTTCCACAAGTCGTCCTTTAGTTACTCGTTCCTTCTGGTCCCCTCTGTTTGCTGTAGAATGATATGTCGCTCTGCATCAGCTGCTGTTGTCTTAGCATATTATCTCTGCATATCCTTCCTTTGCTTTATGTGACCTCGCCTGTTGTCTAGAGTGCTGATCATTTGTGGTTGTAGACTGGTGGTGTATGTTCGATAATTGTATTTAAAATAATCAAACTAAGAGTTCCTGTTTGATACTCGGATGAACGTATTGTCCATCCGAATTTACAGTTTATTAAAAAAAAATCGCATCGCTAAAGGACATAGCGTCCCGCTGCTTCTGAAGACTGATTGAGAGTAAAATTTGGCTCTCCTGGGCCCGTATATATTCAACAAAACAACTACACCTGTCGCCTCAGGATTCTGCATGTCAGAAACTGTCCGTGGCGGCAGTTCCCCCACTATCGTCCTATTTCACATATTCGCACATTTCTGCCAATTGCAATGTCTAATGCAGATTTCAAAGTGATCTAATATTGTTTGATTTAATTACACATATTATACGTAATTACCATAGTGATCGCATAATTAGTGTAATTACTATGCTCTTAAAATCGCACAGTATTCGCACTGAACGTCATAATCACCCCGTTTTCGCACTGCACATTAACATGATTTTTACACATACTTAGAAGTCTATGCAATCTTTCTAACATTTACTGTTTGCTTATAATTAAATACAACTATAATTTAGTATCTATTTGGGGTGAGGTTTCAAACTTTCAGACTTGAACAGGCTCCACGCACACACACTATTTACTACTGTACACTCTCTCAGCAATAATCGCGTGATCATGCATGTACATTCCTGCGTCTAATTCAGCTTTCAACTTCACACCTGCTTGTCTATTACATATTACTAAAATTAATCTAAATATTTATTTTATTTAATAAATGCACATTAAAGCATATGCTTGTATTGTCGCTATATGTATATATTACAAATAAGTTTTTAACAGATACAATACGCTGGCACCCCATACAATAAGTTTTAACAGATTGTGACACTTCCCAACCTTTGTGGATGTTGGAATATGTACGTGGCTCAAATGTACCGGTTTCAATAAGTTGAATTGAAATTAATGTCATAAAAATAAATTTATTTTTGTTTCTTAACCAAGCACAACACTTGATCAGTAAGTTCATTTATTTTTCAATATCCCGTACTAAAAGTGCCAGATAAAAACAAGTTTTTATGTGCTGTTGTTATATATATTTGTCTAAATTTTCACCCAAAATACATGATTTGTTCAGTTGTGATAGCTAGGTGGGTAAGGTGTGGTTTTGTGTATTACGTGATACAAATAAGGTTCTACAACGAAAGAGTTATTAATTTCCAATACATTTTGTGTAAACAATAAGCTAATTTACTTTAACCTAAAAACGAGTTGTAGAAGGCTTTTAGGAAGACTAGAATATGTAAACAAGCAATTTAAAAGCGTTGTCAAGTTTTCAATGAAGTGATTACATGAAGGAGTCGGGGGAATATTGTCCTAATCTCATTTTTTATAATAATTGAGATGTCAGCGCCATCCTGTGGCGTTAAGGATGTAATGCATTACAACACCAATTAGTTCCGATTTGTAGAAAGCTCTGATTGCCATAGACAATTGAATCGCATTGTGATTACAAAACACAGAACACAAGATCAAGGCAGTGCATACCCACTCTTAACAAACGGCTTGACCGTAGTAATTATGTAGATGACAGATCTAAACTATTCTCCAGAACATAGATCAAAAAATGAATAAAAGGTAAGTGTAGCGTAGTATTAAATTGCTCGCAACATAAACTTAACACCTTAAGGCTTAGAATATCTCTATGTTTTCACAATTACTTTTACGTTCGGTTTCGAGGTTTTCAATGTAATACGTAAAAAGAAACACCATATTCTTCACCGCTGAAACTACCTCCCCATCGAAACGAAAGAAAGGTATTTCAAAGAAAAACCTTAACATGGTAAGAAGAAACAAAAGGTAGGCAGTATATCAGTAGTAAGAAAAATAAATACTGCACATTATAAGATAGCTATTCCATTGTCCTATGTAATGTAAAGATAAACTGTCAGAAGTAAAGGAAACAATTCTGGATTTATTTTGAAATATTTCCGATTTTGACAAACCAAATGCAGCAGGTGAAGAAGGCATTAATAATAGCCTTATAAAGTATGGGGGGCCAGCGTTGGAAGAAAAATTAACTAAACTAATTATCAAGACAAATATATCAGCTAGAGTGCCATCTGATTATAATATAACAAACATAGTAATACTTGTTTACGAAAAGGGTGATAACAAAATACCGGGTAACTATAGAGGGATCATCTTACTAAACACGACATTTAAGGTAATGACAAAGGTTTTGCAGCTCAAACTATTAAAACATATTAACTTTGAAGAAGAACAACATGGATTTAGAAATAAAAGATCTTGCAATGATGCATTAATTATAATCCAACAAATAAAAGAAACGTCAATTGAGTTCCGGAAACCAGGTTTAATGTGTCCGATTGACCTCCTGAAGGCATCTGACAGGGTCCAAGTGTCAAACGTTTTAAAGAGTTTACAGTAACGAGGAGTTCCAATCGACATAACAAAGATAATAAAAGAGATCTACCGAAAACTTCAATGAGAGTAAAAGCAAATGGCAAATTATCAGACAATACACCTGTAACAAAACGGATAAGGCAGGAAGTTTCCCTAAACCCTATACTCCTCAATATAATTATGAATGAAATTATTAAGGAAGTAAAGCATATGAAAGGGCATAGAATGGGTAGAAGTGTGTTTAATATTATATATGTTACGCGGACGACGTTATTATAATAAAGAGAAATGAAAATTACTTACAAAGACTTGTGTATAATTTTAACAAACCATGCCAGAAATATAACATGAAGATAGCGGAAGAGAAAACAAAATCAATTAACATTTCACGTGACCCTGTAAAAGGTGTAAGCTTGTGGTAAATGACAGAATAATTGAACAAGTACTGCAGATAGACTAGTTAGGAACAAGGTTTGCAAGTAACAATAGGGCTGATGAAGAAATGGAACATCAATTATAAATTGATGAAAGCAAAAATAATTGCTGTATGCATAAATGAACTTATATGGAATAATAAATACCTCACACAGGAAGCAAAAACAAGGGTTTACAAAAGCAAAATAGGTCCAGTAATATCCTATGCAACGGAGAACAAGCCAGATACAACAACTCAAACAAAACGAATAACTTTAGAAGTGACAATATTACGGAGGGTACTACGAAAAATAAGGTACGATGGGTTGCCAAAAAATAGTGGAAGAGAAACGTGTAATGCATATATTCTCTTTACGCAAGATTCTATTGATCGTTAACAATTATTTGTGATACGTGTAGTCCAGATTACGTACAAGCTGTAAATTTTATATAAATTTGAAATATTCTTATAATAACAAAATAACAACAAATTTTGATATTAACTTTCATTTATTTCAGTCCTGGGACATAAAAAGTAGACTGTAAGGAATATTTTCTCTACTCAAGATAGATTAATACATTAAGCGAGTGAATTGTACACAAAGACTGTTATTTCTCATCTTGTCTATTGTCTCATCACATTTTGGTATCAATAGTGAGTACTTACTCATAACATTTGAAGAATTGTGGAGGGATCATAAAAAATTCGATGACACAATTTTAGGGTAAAAGGTATTCTTAATGCAACACAAAAGATCAAGGTTATGGAGAAGTCATGTGAATACGACAGGATTTGATACTACTCCGAGGATTGTGTGGCGCTATGAAGCTGTTTGTTAAAAGAAAGATAGGATGCCCAGGGAGGAGACTAAGTGACGAACAAGTATAACGCATAGACTATGGATATTGTACAGGCTGTGCAGACTAATCGAAACAGTTTATAAGATTGACAGGATAAGATTGCTGCAAGCTTTAGTGATTGTCCCATGTACATCAGCAATCAGACACTTCTTTCCGACCTAAAAATACCTTTTATAACGAACGAAATCAAGAAAGCTGCAACAAAATATAGCCAGTGAGTAGCAGACTATGAAAACCAATAGAGTAGCTATACAATAACGGTTTCGACGAGAGAGAAATCTTTGCAGAACTTGGCCTCAAGATTTGATAGATTCTTACAAAACACTATTTAATAAGAAGGAACATCACTGTTTCCCTTACAAACTTAACTCTTTCTTCTGATTTACTTAATACTCTGTAATAGACGTAGATCGTAAATTTGCAAATTGTCAATTTAAAAAATCCTAGTATGGTGCGTGTGCATATAAATTTTTAACTAAATTTGTGTTTCAATTTTTACTAAAAGTGTCACGTAAATAAATGTGGCAAATAACAGTTTTTTTCTACCAGTGAGGCTTAGCCTACTTTGATTAAACGGCCTAGTTTGAGTGATTTCTTGTTTAATGTTGACTACACAACTACACAACTCATTTTAGGGACCACATACGGACGTAATATACGATTAAATTGTAAAACCTTATTTGGAGTTAAATTTCAAGAATGTATCAGCATTATTGTTTACTGAATGCAGGCTGCATTGAACGCTGAGCGAAAAGACAAGGAAAGTGACAAGGCTTAAATTTTGTAAAATAATGACAGTGCCTGTTTTACTATATGGATGTGAAACATAGGTTAGGTTCCTATAAAGAAGATTAAAACCCAGAATCAAACTGGGTCAAAAATTAAGTTTCTGAGAAGAACAAAGGGTTGCACAAGACAGGATCGTTTCCGCAATGAGGATATTGGAGACATATAATGAGAAATCCAGACATATCACAGGGAATGGTTACAACATCTGGTTAGAATGGAGGGCAGACGACTACCTAAGGCTGCGTTTCGAAGTAGACCCTTTGGTACAAGGGATGTAGGAAGACCGAGTGTGAGATACAGAGATACTATGTGAAGACGGAACAGCCAGAGTGCCTAGTCCGTGAAGTTTAGAAGACGAAGAAGATGAAGATTTCAAAACGTTAAGTATAAATATAATACTGTTACGACGGTCTTCTCGATTGTCGTATGGTACAGTGGAAAACGAAATACAAGACACCAATTAAAACACTAATCACCAGCTTTAATTTTCACAATTACACAGTTTGTAATTAACTCGTACAATATTTCCAGTTAGATATGTCCACACGCAATAACAATGTGTATTAATAGAGTTTCACACAATTATTAACACAATACTACTTCACTTCGACAACGCTCAATCCGCACTAGCGAAAATCGCTCATGTAACTGAACTGACAACCCGGCTGCTAAGGCTTTATATACCCCGCACTGAGGTCCAGTTCAGCATTCCCGTCTTTAATGCACGCCGGTGGCTTAATGCTTATCTCAAGTGTTCCTGAAACTCACTAGAATCACCTATATGAATGACGCAAGAACTGCCACACTGGCCGGGGGGAGTGGAGAATGTTCTGGGTTGTTCGGTAGGTTTCTCGTAACAGTACTTACATGTGTAAGTAAACTTATAATCTGTTACTAAAATTGTGTTATTTTTATTCATGTTGAATAATGTCCTAAGACTATAAGAATTCATTAATATTTTTAACTCGTTTCTAGGCCAGCATATTTGATACGCCGTGCTTACTATAAGAAATATTACTAGTCTGTGAAGCTTGTAAACGCTGAATTCTAAAACGTATCAAGAAAAGTGTAAAAGAGGTGCTAACTAGACAGCTTGTTATAAATTATCTTTGTTAAGATACAGGTGTTGGAAATTCCTTCGTTTGCATAATAACGCTGAAAGGAAGAAATTTACGTTGCACGACCACGCTTCGTTTAATGTATTTTACTGTGATCACTTGTGTATTATGAAAATACACATTTGCTATCGGTAACCAATAAATTCAATAACCAGATTATTGTTTACAAACGATATGTAGATAATACCGTTCTTATTTTCAATGACAAATAGACAATCTAAAGTCTTTTATAAATAGTATCAATCCAAAACTACAATTCAGACAAGAAGTAGAAACAAACAATGAAATAAATTTCTTAGATTTAGCTCTAATAAAACATAACAATAGATTTCGTTACAAGATATACAGAAAACTTACAGCAACTGATTCCGTTATACACGCCGAATCTTATCACCCGTATACTCAAAAATGGCCGCTTTCAATAGCCTCTTACTCCGGTTGACAAGTATACATCTCGATCACGATGATTATATAGATGAATTAAATACAATTACGTAAATAGCGGAAGTGAATGGGTACCGAAGCTCATTGGTGGAACGGTTATTACGTAAACATAAAAGAAGAACGTCATCAGTACACGCAACAAAAATACCAAATTTAAGTTTATTTCAACTGAGTACACCAATAATATACCTATGATTTTAAAAAACGAATTTCGGAAGCATAACATCCAAGTATCGTTCCGCACCACAAATAATGTTCAAAAATTATTACGGCCTAAAGCACAACAGTTTAAAGGAAAAAGAACCGGTGTTTACAAAATGGTTTGTAATGACTGCGATATGGATTATATCGGTCAGAGCGGCAGAGCATTTAGACAGAGGTTTAAAGAACATCTACCTAAAAATAACATAAATGGCTGTAAATCAAAATATGCCGAACGTTTAATGGTGCATAACTATAATTATACCGACTTTGACCACCATTGCATTTCTGCTATAAGGGACGGTACATGAACGCAGCTGAAGAATTTGAAATATACCGGGCGTTTAAGTGCAGTCCTAATAACATATTAAATGACCAGCTGAATTTTAAATCGCATCAGCTATACGATATGGTTATTGACAAATTCATAATAAGCAGGAATGGACAGCAATCGGTTGTAGGGCGTTGTGATGAGACCGTAGAGGATTTACAGGTAGTGCGTCGCGAGACAGCGAAGGGTGCGCACCCAGACATCGGTTTACGCGTGTAGTGTGGTTTACTTTAATAGTTTAATTAAAGTGTAATAGTGTGTAATATTTTAATTTTAATGTGATAACGACGTCCACACGGGACTGAAATCTGAAGTTGAGGCCTTGTGCTTCGAAACGCGTAATTTAAATAAAAAACAATAAGAAGTCACACGACGGATAAAAAGGTAATCAATTTTAATCTGTATCGGTTTGTCAGTTTAACGTTACAAAATACCGTATGTGGGTGGACTATGGAAAAGTAGCTAAAAGGTGTCTTTGACGTTAGTATTTTAATGGTTAATCCACTGGAACTAGGTAACTTGATTCTCAGTATGTCCAACACGCAGTGCTAACGGTGGACCAATGAAAATACGTTATGCTCAGCTTGATTGGTTGCTGTGAGGACCAGTCATACCCGAGGTAGATTCTGGACAGTTATACAAAAAATTTGCTCATAGTATTCCAGCACTCTTGCTTCTACAGATTAAACAAGGTTACACAATTATTAGCACAGACGGTATCTCCCGTCTAATAAGCCCCGAGGTTTCATCTGAACTAACCATTAGAGCATAGGCCGCGAAAGACTAAGTATTATTCTGAACTAGGACTATCAAATCATTTGTGAAACGGTAGTGTAAATAAATACTGAGGGGGGACAGAAACGTTCAGTTGTTCATAAATAATGATCCTCTAACTGGAAGTAACTGATAAAAATCAATTTGTAATTGTAAATGCAATTGATAGTAAAAACAGTATTTGAAGAACAAAGAAACGCCCAGAACCCCCCGCTGTTGTGAAAGATATATACATATCTTGTTTTGATCTATGTACCTAAAACTTGATTACGAAATTTTCAACCCTCAATATTAGATCAAAACGCAGCATATCGACAAGCCGAAGCATGATATTATGCATTTACTGAAGTCAGTTGCCTTTTATACAATACAAATAATTTTGTACTACACACACTTTTCTAACGCAATGCAATATGCATTTAAACCGGGAAAGAAAACTTTAAAGACAGACAGCTAAAATTTAACACCGAAACCGTATTCAACTATAATCAGTTTAAAACCCACTCAATATAGTCGCATTCGATTGCGGAGTGTATTGTTCCGTAAGTAAGATGACACAGATTGCTACTCGAGGGAAACTACAAGAGCTTTCCTTGCGATTGAAACCTGGCAGCGTTGGCTTGTGTGCACTAGAAGGTTGTGGAAAATTGTGGTGTTTCCAAGTGGGGGATAATTATAGAGAATCTCCCTGCTTTTCTGAGTCGCATGTGCTTGTCGCATTCTTTAAATACCGTTCTTAATACTAAAGCCTCTATTTAAAATATTGTTGTGGGCCTTTTCTACTAATATTTTCTACATTATTATTAATTCGTGGTCGGTCAAAACATCCTACGACGTTGTCAAATGCCTAACCTCCATTGTTGTTTGTGGTTGCAGTTTTCATCGTTTAGTAATCTGTCGCTCATTGACCTTCTTATGCCTTCTATCCATGTTTTATAGAGTCTTCCATCCTTACTGTGCTCTCTAGGTATCCTTCTCGTTGTTTTTGTTTTTGGTAGACCGTCTTGTCCCATTCTTTGTACGTGTTCATATAAGATTATCTGTTTTTCTTCAATGCAGTCAATGATTGACTTTTGCACGGCTATTTCTTGTCATCACACATTATGAGCCTAGATTTTCATATTTTCTACATGTGTTTATAAAATTGAAGTACACTCTCACACTATTTTAACATACTAGAAATTTAAGAAATGAATTTAGCCTATAACCCGGACGTGTTAATTAACTGCTTGATCATAAAATTAAATCTATCCAGTACAAGAGATAATTTTATCACTCAAAAATATTTCTTGTAGGATTATACAGAATACTAAGGAAAATACAAATAATTTATTTAGGTTGCGTAGAGCTTTCACTATCAACATATGTGGTAGTTACAATTAACCATGCCAATCAAGTCCACTGCAATTTGATATTGAAGTTAAATATTATCACAAAATTTGTGATAACTGTTACTTGTGAAAAAATCGTAGACATCTGGCAACATTTATTAGTATTCCCATGATATCACAAAATTATTTCTTATTGCTTAGAATTTGAAAGCTTTGGGAATCTGTTCCTGTATATTTTAATACGCCGTAAATTTGAGTGTCTGTTCCTGTATATTGTACTATGCCGCAACTGCTTTCCAAGACTTCATTTTTTTGTAATTATGTGAAAGTTATTTTTCTGATATAGTAATTGCCAATGAGCATATACGTCAAACTAATGTTTTTATTTTGCTGCGTACGTTTACACGTTTACAAACCTTGTACCACTGTGCCGGGATTTGAATTTTTCCGGTCGTGATTTGAACTTGAAAGGCCGTCACTCTGTGGCCGTGGGGAGACAAAGACGAGTTGAACAAGGTTGCCGCGCTACGGCGACGTAATTCAGTGTTAGGAGGCGAGAGACTGTTGGGGTAGTTGTATTTCCTGACGGTCCAATGTACACAAAAAAGCGTTACAGGGTACTCGACCAGCCGAGAGAAAGAGAATGCAGAGATGATGACAATAACATCCGTCACAATCGGCAGAGCTGTACTCTAGAACGCTCCACCATCGCCGTCAGACCTAGAGATGCTCCACAACACAACCAAAAAGACACTTCCCTAGAAGGAGACAGATAGGAATTCGGTATTCGCCGGCACATCACCACATTCTTCCTCACAGGCTCTAACGGAACTAAATAACAACTTTTAATAACGGGTATATACAGAATAGAGTTTGTTCGATTGTTAAAGTTTTGTTACTTCTTATTGCTTTTCTAATTTCTACAATTTCTAATAAATCCTAGATCCTAAGCAAAGCAATTTAACTAATACAGCTAACACAGGTTTTGCAGATCATTGCTTACTACACAATCACTTCATAGATACAAAAAAACATAACTCTATTGCACAACATACAAAAAGGTAAAAAAATTGATTTATTAGAATTGCTAGGAAAACCTGAGATGTATATTCCATAGATTTACTTCAAACAGTTTCAAATTTTTGACATTGTAATGATAAAAGTTATGCTATGAAAGAATATTTTCTCTATAGTTTCGAAAAAAAAAACATTTTACCTAAATTATTAGAATAAATTATGAATGTCATTTATATTCATAAAAATGTAAATATTTGGCAATATAATTTTGTAAGTATAAAATTAAAATTTTTAAAAAATTTTAGATTCAACAAAATAATAAAAACATTAGGCATAAAGTAGGACCTTGTAACTTTGAAAACCACGTTTCTCTAATGGGTTTTCGCAATTTGTTTGTACGCAATAGCAATGTTACGCCTTATAATTCAAAACACGCACCATCTTTTGTGCGTTTACTATTGGCAAACGTAAGTGAAAAGCTTTGGAAAAAGTTCCATAAAGTAAATATATGTTATGTAAGTTTCTCAAAGTTCCGGCGGGTGAAAAGAAGAAAACGCTACAAGAGCAGAATTATATGTAAACTCATATTGAAGGTAATGTGGCCTACATCATATAACGTTTCAGCATATGAGAATAGTTGAAATCCAGTTATTTTACTATAATGATTCTAATTCAATGTCATATATATATATGCACCGAGAATCGTTTCAGGTACCGCCGCCTCTTGCAGCTTAACGTCCATGGATGCAATCCATGCATTTCCTATTTTACATATATATAGCCTCCGCGTGACAGCCCAGTCCGGGCCCTGGCCTCCAAAAGAATTCGTCCCCACTTGCCTCTACTCTTCACCAATGTCCACCAGTTTGCTGCACCCAGCCTCACTGCCTCCTTACCAACCTGGTTCAGCCATCTTGTACGCGGTCTTCTCCTCCTTCTCCTTCCCATCAGCAAATAATTTTCCAACATTTTTTTTTATTCTATCCTACGCCATTCTCTGCACATGTCCTGCCGAACGCAATCTGTTAATTTGTAAAAATTGCACTATCGAAAGAGCTTTAATCCTATCGTACACCTCTCGATTATGTAGTCGCTTCCAAATCTCGGTTTCCTTCACAGGGCTGCAATTATCCTCAGTACCTTCGTCTCAAACACGGCTAGCTTCTGCTCATCTAGTTTCTTTAGCACCCAGCAGTCCGAGCCATACATCAGAACTGGTCTGATCAAGGTCTTGTAGAGCGTGCCTTTTGTCTCTTTACCTACTAATTTTGATTTAAAATGTTTCACTAGTCCGTAGTAACACTATTATTAGCAGATAATATTTGTTTTTCAATGTCTCTAGAGGAGTCATTTCCAGAGCCCTTATATGACCCGAGATATGGAAAACCATGAAATATTTCAAATTCGTAATCATTAATGCGCAGGGACATGGTGCGGGTGTTGGCACCTACAATCATATATTTAGTTTTGCTTTAGTTTATAACCAAGCCCATAGCCTTAGCAGACAACTCCAGTTCTTGAAAGGCTTCCTTTAAGCCAGATTCAGACCTACTTATGACGTCAATGTCAATAATATTGTACATATACTATTATATTAATGGTATTAGGTCACTGGTACTATTTGTGCACTGCTGGAATTATCTTTGTTAAGGTAAAATACTGCAATTTTAAAATTGATGTAAAAAAGTATAAACTAAAAAGTTATTGACTTCTCTTTTGACAAATTCTTTTGGTTAAAATATGCTATAAACGTATGTAGGTTCATATTTTATAATATATACAACTAAATGAAACAAGAAAATAAAATACATTTTTTTGAATCTGTCTAATATAATTATTTGTGTAATTTAATAAAATGAAAAGTCAAGAAGCCATATTTTGTATTTACGTACGAGCTAATTTTATAAAGTGGATGTTATTTTCAGTTTCCGTTTCTGTATACTGTGGATAATTTAAAATATTAAAATTTTCCAGTTTTGTCTTCTTCATTCCAGGTATATTTATACATTTCTTATTTTTAAGTAAACACAATTTAGTTAAAATTTGATTAGATTAAGATTTATATTATAAGTGTGGTATGTTAAATGTGAATACTCTGTTAAAATCCTTGTGTTGTTCATTGTTGGAAATAAAGTTATAGTTTTCACGGTTATAAATATTTCACCTTCAGGATAAATCTTTTTCACATTCTACGATCAACGTTTTAAACATTACAAAATTAAGCTAGTAATTTGTACTTTCGCTTTGTAGTACAGATCTCCCTTCATCATATTTCCTTCGAAGAAATCAATAAGACATACGTTTAGGAGAACGAAGGACTATTAAAAAATTAGCAATAATTACTAATACTTCTGGAAAAATAATTCTTTTTTGTTGGCATATAAAATAAAATGGCAGCTGAAGATTAGATATATTTTTCTTCTTTAGCGGCGCGACAACCCATTACTGAGTCAAGGTCTCCTTTAACAGCCTCCGCCAGTTGTCCCGGTTAAGTGCAGCTGTTACCGATCCTAAGAATATGGCGAGCATCGTAATTCACACCGTCCTCCCAACGTAGTATGAGGATACCAACTCTCCTGTTGCTATAGATCTGTTCTGTGAGTGGGAAATAATATAATATATTGTCACCGGACAAAAAGCTTGTTGCATGACAAATGGAGCCAATCGTACAACTCTTCGTCATTTTGGTGACTCTAAAAAGGGCCGTTGGCGAAAACGCTGTGGTGTTTGTTTCGTCGGAGCCGCGCTGAGGTGTTCGGTGCTGCGCTCGCTGTTCGTGGCGTACTGTAGTCCTCCTATTCTTTCGGCATCGGTTGCGTCGAGTCCCCTGCCGGGCCAGCAAAACCCATCGCTGGTGCGTTACAGAGCGAAGAACTCCGTTCTACTCTTGCGCTGTTTCTTTCGGCTGACTCCGCGTCGATGTCGTCCGATAAAGGAGAGGAGATGAAGTGCGTCCGATGGCGTGGCATTGTACTGCATTGT
Source organism: Magicicada septendecula (assembly GCA_034769895.1). Taxonomy (NCBI): domain Eukaryota; kingdom Metazoa; phylum Arthropoda; class Insecta; order Hemiptera; family Cicadidae; genus Magicicada; species Magicicada septendecula. Next base: position 343,809,149 of record CM068375.1, read on the forward strand.
GTGTGCGGGGTGTCTTTGCACCCGTTGCTTGATTGCAGCATCTGGAGCGTGTCCAATGGCTGCCAGTAGTTACACTTAGTACTGGTACAATTCAACGGGTAGCTTAAAACTGGAAAAGGAAACCGCCAACCAGTTAGCTGTGAAGGCGGGGAGTAATAACTTATTGACTTTAAAGGCACTGCCGCTGGTACCGATTAGAGCAACAGATGTTGCCCGTCTCAAGTCCAGTCAGCAGCCGTCCTGAGGCGTCGGTCGCTCCAGGCGACGCGGAGAGCCTCCGTGCCGGTGATCGATGACAGCGACAAGCAGCCGGTTCAGCGTGCTAGGTGGTTGTCAGGAAGGAGAGAAGGACAGGGCTAAGGACTGATGTTTTTATTTTAATTATAAAGAGGATGGCTTAATGGCGGGTGACCAAGAAGCGCTGAGGGCACTTGACCCGAATGGGCGGTGGTGGTCCTGATGCACTGATGGTTCGTAGGTAAGGGAAGGTGGAGGTCGAGGACCTAGCAAAGACAGTTAGAGCCAGCGACCGGACAAAGGCAGTCAAGGTAGGAACACGGTGACCCCTTCGAATTACGTCGTTCATTACAAACCAAGTGGACCCCGTCAAGGATCGGAGGGTTCGGGACTGGAAAGCGTTCAGCCTACACCTGTTGGTGGTGGACAAAAGAGACCACTACGGGGGAGCCGCATAGGTCAGTACAGACCTGAGAAAAAGCAGATAAATTGTCAATTTCGTGAGCTGCTATGGCTGCTACAATTTAGGAACGGAGATAATTTGGCTCGGACGCCGCAAGCCTTGGCAAGGGTTTCCGTCACGTGGTTGTTGAAGCAAAGGCGCCGATCGAGCCGAACGCCTAAATACTTCACCGACTCTTTGTAGGCGATGGACCTCGCTTCCAGGGAGAGGGGTTGGCATCGGGAGATGGACTTATGAGTGAAGCAGATCGCCTCGGATTTCTCCGTGTTGATCGTCACCCGCCATTTACGTAGGTAGTCCGGAAGCTGGTTCAACTGAAACTGCAGCTTTGTACTCGCAAAGCGCGGAAACAGTAAACTGCAGTGATACATAGCGTCGTCAGCAAATAAAGACAATGTGACTCCGGGCAATACAGGGAGGTCGTTAGTGTACACAAGGTACAGAACGGTTCCGAGGACAGATCCGTGTTGTACGTCAGCGGCGACGGGTCGAACAGGACCCGTCGACGCTCACCCTGAAGGTTCGGTCTCTAAGATACGACCGGAGGAAAAAAACACTATGGACGATGGGTGTAGGGGAATTGGCGAGTTTGAAGAGAAGTCCTTCGTGCCAGACTTTATCGAAGGCCTTACTCACATCCAACAGTATGGCGGCAGTAGCCGCTCGCCTGTTGGTGGCGTCTGACAAGTACGTAATAACGCGGACCAATTGAAGTGTGGTCGAGTGCTCTCTGCGAAAAGCGAACTGTTCACTGCGGATGAAGCCATCGAGCAGCGGCGAGATGCGAGCCAGCAGGAGACGCTCGAACACCTTCGAGATGACAGGCAAGAGAGAGATTGGGCGATAGCTTGTGGGATGCATTCGGGGCTTGCGAGGCTTCGGAAACATAACGACGTTGGCTGTTTTTCACAGGCGGGGAAAGTACTGTAGCCGGAGACAGGAGTTAAACAGCTGAAGAACGAGGTCAACGCCTGAGGCCGGTAGAATTTGTAGAGCAGCGGCCCTGATCCGGTCAGGACCAGGGGGGCGCGTCGTCGGTTCAGCCGGCAGATAGATGAAACTAGTACATCCCCTCTCGAACAGGATGGGCTGGGACATCGGGAGGACGATAAAAATGTCCAGAGAGGAAGTCTCGAACTTCTGCCGATTGGGCAGGATCCGAGACGGCTTAATGAACAGTAAATTGCGCCTCCATGCAGCCGGCGAATACCTCGGCCTTGCTTTCTGCCGAAGACACAACCCCGTTCGGAGATTCAAGCGAATTGCGAGTTTCCTTCTCACGGGTCAGTCTACTCGCCGCTTTCCAGACGGAGGCGTGGTCGACTTCAAGAGACTCAAGATATGAGTCCCATCGATCAGAGTTTACGTCCCGCAGTAGCTGGTGGACGTAAACAGTCTGGGCCTGAAAGCCCCTTTTGACGCCGTGGTCACATGTTCTTTGCCAACTGCAGCGGAGCTTGCGCCGTAGCCAGATGGCGTAGAGAGCTTCGGGAGGAAGGACCGAGCGTGGATGTTTCACCTCGAGAGCATAGGTGTGTCGATCCATGACACCTTGGACCAAATCCTGAAGATGAGTGGCTCGGAGATCCAAATCGTCACAAGTGACGATCGGGTCCGCGGGGAGCTATGGATCAGGACCGTGAGAGCTTGTCATGGTAGGAGCGCCAGTTGACTCTCCTGCAATCTGAGCGGGAGGTCGGGGTGAAGCCGATATCTTACGGGCAGTTATAAAAAGGAGATTGTGATCGGACGAGAGGCCCGACACTGACGAGACCTGGATGTGATAGGTCACGTCCTTGGGAATGACAATGTCAAGGACGTCCGGTCGATGACCGGAAAAGGGGAAGTGGATAAGGTCTTCTCGGCCGATGACTTGAAGTACCGGGTTGTCGGAGACGAACCGGTACCAGAGATTTTCCGTAGGTGTTGGCTATTCTGCTGTTGGAAGAGGGGTGCTTGGCTTTTAAGTCGCCGGGTACAATGGTTGGTAGGGGGTGATCGAGGAGAGCGTCCCACTCCTCGGGCGGTGGAGATATCCGCAGGCCGGACCGGAGATACGCCGCAACAACGCGCAATTGCGATCGGTCTGCGTCTATAGCCACCGCACAACGTTGAACAAGAGATGTATCTAAAGGGGGTAGAGGCCTGTGGGCTATCCGCCTGTGGACTAAGACGCCCCTCGAGGACGACAGCCAGGCCGCTGGGGACGAGCCTGACGAAAACAGATGTAAGATGGCAGGTTGAAGGTATGGTAGCGAGCTAGATGAGTCTCGCAAAGGAGGACGACATCAGCGTCGTAATCCGTTACAAACGTCATCAGTTCAGATCGTCGTGGGACCAAACCATAAGTATTCCACCAACGATCCTAAGACTTCTAGCCATTCAAAGCAAGAAGAGGAAAGAGGTTACACAATGATTGAAACACCAGGGCGAAAACCGTGGTTGTATCTGGAGCAGACCTGATGTTGGCTACCAAATTCAGCACAGGCAGTCAGGGGGTCGACCGGGCCCCGGGAAGATTCCCGACATTCCGGAAGACGGGCCTGACCGGCCTCGGCCGGTTTCGTAGATGGCGCAGGGCTCGGGAACGGATGTGAGTTCTGCTCAGTGTGGAGCGTAGGATGATGTCTGGGGGCGGGCGGCGCCCGCTGAGGATTTACAGGCAAAGCCTGTGTCGCTGACGGCGACGAGTGCGCTTATTTTTCTAGCTCCGAGGAGCGGAAGGTGAGCCAGATGTAGCGCCACTGCCGCGTAAGAAGAACCGGGCACTCCGGCTGGCGCCGGGAAAGAGAGTGGTGCAGGGGGCGCCGAAACGACGACTGCAGGCGGAACTGGAGTCCTGGGAGCAGCCGGAGCTGCTGCCGGGGCCTGAGTTGATGCTCCGGAGAGAGGGTGAAGGTCTCTCTGCGGTTAAGTGGGGGACCTGCAAATGGCCTGGCTGCGCGCCAGAGCGAGTAGTAGTCCTCTGCAGCTTCATGGCCGATATAAAGTCCTCACATCCTCTATATCTGACCGGGTGGTCCCCGCCGCAGTTGCAGCAAATGGCTGTTAACCCGGTCGTGTGCTTATCACACCACGATGAGGCTCGGCACACCGCACGCAACGCGGAGGTTGGTTACAGAATAAGCTGGAGTGACCAAACCTGTGGCAGTTAAAACACTGCGCGTGGCCTGGCCGCGGTTTGAAGGTGCGGACTTGCAACCTAAGGTGCAGGACGTTCTGGAGGCCATAGACCTCCTCGAATTGGCCTAGCTTGAGTAGTTTTATCATGAAGCTGTTCACGGGACGGCGATCTACCCCCTTGCCAATATGCAGTACACTTACCGCCGTCGGCGAATAGCCTAGGGCGACAATCTCTTGCACGATGGTTTCGGAAGCGGTCCAGGAAGAAAGTCCGGAAATTACAATTTTGATTTCGCGCTCAGAAGGAAGCGCGAAAGTGTGGAAAGGAATCTTCCTCTCGTTGAGGAAAGCCTGTATTGATCGGAAGTCTGAGACGTTAGTGGCCGCAATTCGAAGCGAGGCGCATTGGCTCCTGGCCTCAAGTTTGGCCGAAGGATGAAGGTTTTGCAGAGAACGAAGAATTTCTCTATAGTTTTGATTGTCGGGAATGACAATCGTAGGAATTTTAGACTGTCACAAATTTCGATAGAGACTGAGTACGCTAAGTGCCGCTGTTAGCATGAGTGAGACCTTTATGTGTCGGAGAGGCCGGAGGCGTGGTGGCAGCTAATTTTCGCTTGCGTTTGGCAGACTTGCTCTCCACAAATAAACATTCACCGTCTCCCTTCCCCTCACTACACATAGAAGCACAGTCACCGTCACTTTCACAATCACTAACACTTTTCGAAGGTAACGGTGTAGAGCGAGGAGCGGAACCGCAGGTTTCCATTTAAGTCACCAGCGGTGCCGGCAAAGGAACTGGCTTTGCGTTTGACGCCATTTCGGGCGAACGAAATGAACGTCGAAGACGCAAATAGGGCTAGGAAAGAGTGACTTTTACCAGCATTGATTGACTATAATGGCAGACAAAGAACACTAACACCAAACGCGCACTGCCATGAATCACAAAAACACTCGCGCACGGCACAATACACTTGTGTAGTTGTAGCACACTGATGAAGTAGAAGACTGGTGATGATGCAGATGATGAAACCAGGTTGATGAAGGTTCAAATTACTGATATAAACACAGTCGCAAATGCAAGTCAGAGTAACGCAGCCTACCTGGGCAACAGCTCTAGGTAGACTCTCCCCTCTCCGATGGCGTGGCGATAGAGTGCGCTAAACTTGTTCTGGTCTGTGCGGTTGTGCGTCGCAGAAACGAACCGCTCGGTAGCTGAGTTTCGAGCTACCTTCTGGAGCTTCTGCCTCGTTTCCCTGCCCAAGTAGGGCGTGTGCGCTGTAGCAGGCCGGTTCTCGGCTGTTGTGCTAGCCTACACTAGCGCAGTATACACCGAGGGCGTTTCCACGAATCACCTGGACGTATACGGTACCTGCCCAGCCCAGCCACTAGAGGATTGTCGGTGCGCCAAAAATTCTAGCGGCGCTCTTTTTATGCCCTGACCGGGGTCGCTGATTGACTCGCTACAAACACGTCAGGTGTCACGTCTTGGCTGCTGGTTCCTAATTGGCTCGCAACGGTCAGGTGTCACGCGCCGCCAGGTGTTCGCGGCGACCTCTCGCTGGTACCGGGGTGCAGACGTTTGCATCTGTGCCGTTACAATATGCTAAATGTGTAGTGCCACACCATGATAATACTGCATACATCTCTATCTTTTTGGTGGTTTGTCACGTTTCCAAGATATGAAAATGACAAACGTCTCAAACTAACTGCACATTGTTTCTCAACCAAAATTTTTAATTTGAGTTTACCCTAGACGTTTTCTTCATTTTAATATCTGATGACTACTAGACGTCACGCTATGTACCCCGGCGTCTTATGATTGGGTAATCTTAGATGCGCCTCAGCCAATCAGAGTATAAAGCAAGCGTGGTTGATGACACCGTGTACTTGGGAGTGGTCAAAGGGTAGAACCTAAGGTTCTACCTAAGGATCGTCACTGGGAGAGCTCTCTGTAAAATTTACTGAAGACTTAGCTATGCTTTAGTAAAAGACTAGTGCAGTCTTAGAAGTTTTAATAACTTTCTTCTTACTATTTCGTCGTAAGATACGTGAACGTATACAGTTCAATCGTCAAGTATTCAAGATTCATCACTTTAATACCCTTAATTATTCGTGGATTAGTTACCTTTGGTATTTACTTTTGGTAGAGAATGGTGCGCGTAAATACAGGTTTATCTGGCGTCATCGTCTCTTTATACTGTAAGTGAGAGCGACTTATAATTCAATTTCTTGTGTTGTATCAGTCATTAAATGCCACCCGCATCTCACTGTCACAATACTTTAAACACATTGAATCCTGACCGTCCCTCGATTACGACAGATGATACGTTGTAAAGTGAGTAATCTGAAGAATTAATTGAATAAAGTTTAAGTTTGTGAAAACAATATTTGCTGAACAGTCTACTTGGCCACGAACTACATCTCTATCGAGTAGATTTATCCCTATATTGATGTAATAATGGTGTTCTCTTAAAGGTTCAGGAAAATATTTCAGTAAATTATTTCAAAACATTTCTATAAAATATATTAACATTTACCTTAATAAAATCCTTACTTGAAGTAAATCTGTAATTTTCTTTCTATTCGTATCGGCCATCTGAGAACCACATGCCAGTTTCAATTCTTTATTCCTTGTTCTTTTCTTTTTCTCTAATATTCTTTCATCTTTTCACTATGACCCTTCTTCCTGTCTTCACTCCACTTTCAACCGGCGTTTTTCTGTCTCCTTCCATTTTTAACACTTCTGCCAGAAAAACATTTCTTTAGATATTTCCAATAAAAAGTGCATATTTAAAACTGGGGAAATAAGAATTTACAGTACATTAGTGAATCCAAAATGCCTATATACAAGTGAATGTCTAGCATTGAATTACAATTTAGACAAATTAGAACTATTAAATGACGAATTATTAGAAAAATGTTAGGCCCACCAAATCTGTAATTTATTATACTTAATTTTTCAAACACTGACTTCAGCGTAAATATAATTTTATGTAACAATAATATAGGTATCTGCGCGCACGCATTAAAATATTTTATGATAGACAGGCTGGTAAGATCATTTTAATATACAGGAGGAGAGAAAGATGTAGAGAGCGTGTGTTTTTCTTACGAAGAGGGAGAGCACGCGCAATATATACAGAAATATAGGAAAGAGAAAGACTGTGCGATTTATGAGAAACTCATGAATTATACATTTCAGATTAATCACTGACAATAAGTATTGTGTTTTTGTAGCTTTTTACCGTAATTGGATTTCATGTTGCATTATTAAAGTAGTAAATTCCTTCTGCATGTATATTTGATGTTATTATATGTATGATATAATTTATAATATATAATATAATATGTGTGTTTTTTAAAAATACATTTAAATTTCTGCCGATATCAAAGGAAACATACGTGAGATGTTATAAATGACAATATTAAATTTTATTCCCTAAGAATTCTTTACAGTTGCTATTACAGCATAATATTTTATCTATACTATAAGTAGGTGTATATTTCATATATAAGTTTAGTAATTTCATTAAAAAATATATTTGTGTTAATTATCGTAAGATGAAATAACGAATTTATTCTCCGTTTATGTTATATTGAATTAGGGAAAATCTGAAGAAAAAAATTAAAAATTTACCTTTTATGAAAATGCTTGCTTTATTAAAATTAATGTGGTTTTTATTGTGTAAAAGGGGATATTTTGTAGTTCCTGCTGGTAATTCTGAAGTTAAGAATGTGTTTTGTTTTTGTTCCTGAAAATAGTGTGTCGGTCACGAGTTTTAGTCTTCGTTATTTGCCACTGATATATGTTAAACCCATTTCCTAAACACCCTTATCTTTCAACACTTCTTCTTCTTCTTCTATGGCATCATAGTTCGAAGTCGAACCTTAGCCTCCATTTTTCCCTGTCCTTTTCGATCGATGTCCATCGTTTTATTTTAAGTAAATTATCAGCATCCCTCGCCACTGCGTCAATCCAGCGTGTCTTAGGTCTTCGGACAGGCCTTCTACCCTTGATCTGACTAAACAGTACCTTCGTAGGTATTCGATTGTCTTCCATCCTAATGATGTGTCCTGCCCATTGCAATCTATGCAGTCGGATGGTGGTGGCTAGGTCATTGTCTTTATACAGCTTGTACAGCTCCTCATTGTGACGCACTCTCCATATCCCGTTTACCTGGATTGGTCCATTTATTCTCCTCAAAATTCTCCTTTCAAAATTATTGACTGTGTTAGCGGCTTGTTTGTTCAGAGTCCAAGTCTCGCTGCCATATGTTATCACCGGTCTAATCATAACTTTATATAATGTGACCTTGGACTGATAGTGGATATTCCTTGTCTTGAATATAGATGTCAATGATGCATATGTTATATTTGCGGCCTGTATCCTTTTCCTTATTTCATTTATTCTTTTATTATTTTCTGCCATCCAACATGCCAAACATTTAAACTGATTCACTATCTCCAGGTTTAGTGGTTCAAATTCAAACTGTTCAGGTTTCCTGGTTGTCTTCCGAGTGGTAAAACTATATTTACAAACTTATTTACAAATTATGTTACGTAAAATATTGAAATTTTCAGAGTTCTCTGTAAGCCACCCGCGTCTTCCTACAGTAGCCGAATTGTCGCACTAATGTGTTTACTTTAGTTGCTGTAAAACTAAATCTTCATTACGTTTCCTGAAAACGTTATAATATTAAAATAAATGTAAATCTTGTTGTGGACAAAAAATTAAATAATTGTGCTTCAGTAGGCACTAATCGTATACATAATACACCATTAAAAATTTCAAGATTCTCTGTTATCAGGTTGAAGACAAGACTGTACTTAATTTGGTTAACTTAATATTGCCAGAACACGGCATACCGACTTTCCTTCAAATTTACATAAGCAGGAAACTCCCTAGTCATCGTATCAAATACTTGGGGAGCCACGTAACTAATACCTGGCTAACAACAATTTATCAGACTGAAAGCTCAATACGTTTATCACTTCCACCGATAAGTCACTCTCGCTGTGGTTCCTATTGTTCATACGAAACTGTCCTTATTGTAAGTATCTCTGCATCTGTGTTTTTCAGATATTAACGCTCTCTTAATTAAGTATGTACCTAAAAACACAGATGTTTTATTAAACATAAACAAACAGTATTACTAACAATACAGGAAAATTTAATTTACAACTATTATAAATGAATACAACATAATGTAATATCATAGAAGGTATTCTACAGTTAACTTCCTATAGTCTTCCTGCAGATATTGTTTGGTATGATCTAACATAAAATCTGAATTGTTGTGTAGGACAAGAAAGAAATATATATCACGTATCAATTTTAATTTAGTAAAAGTAAATTCAATAAAAAATCCTAGACAACATTTTATTAGCCGTAACATGCGTGTAACTTAATAAAATGTGATACTTCAGTTTTAAGACGTTACGACGACATAATTTTTACAAGTTTTACGTTTCGGAAAAACTTAATTACCAACAAAACCAGTTCAATAGCTGTAATAATACTTTGCAGACCACTTAAATTAAAAAACCACAGAGTGTGCAATACTTAAAAACTGTTGTGTGAAATTATTCAACAGAAATCTGAATGGTTGACAAGACAAGACAAAAAAAATAAGTAATGTCGTACCTCTAATAGAAAAAGAACAAAAGGAGACAATTTAAAGTTACGTTAAAGAGTTATAACACATTTATACAAAAATATTTTCATATCTCAGATAAGATTTTTCAGCAAACTGTACTTCGAAATACAAGTCCAGGAAGTCGGCCTCTCCGTTTGGGCGAGAGAGGGTGTGTCCGAACAGTTCAGCAGCGTTACTGATACGAGGTCAAACCTACTTCCCCGTCAGAGCAATATGTATTCCATAAAGCCCAATTTCCATGCATAAAGAGTCTTCAGAAGCATTTGTTTCAAACTCCTGAGGGATTTTTACGGACCGCTGTTACCTTGCTTTCAACTGAGAGTAATATACATCGTGCAAATATTTATCACAAAACCATAATTCTAGAGCTTTTGTCAATTTACCATAGGTGTTCTGGCTATCAGGTGGCACTTTTTCTGGTAGCTATACGGCAGGATCTTTTAACACGAGAACGAGAGAACATTTCTATTAAATGTAAGTAATTAATATTCTGGGATTTCGCTCCACCCAACATGACGGAGCCTGTTATTTCGAGTTTCTCTTTAGACTCAATACCAGGAATAGTTGGTCCAACAACGAAGGACAGACTGTATGAAAAATTAATATTATATTTAATACAATTTTGACTACAAAAATCGGAAATTTGGTAGAGAAATCATTCTCACCATACATCAGTCATTACTTGCCTAAGTATAAATCTCTTATTTAGAAATATTTACTATCTTTTTATTTTTTTATAATTATGTTACGCAATTAAGGAACCGTATCGAACAGCCGAGAGCGTCCTCCACCCGTTCTCCCTTTTGCTAGTCGAGGCGTAGCCTCAGTCAAGTCCACACAAAAATATGTTCCAGATTCTTCAAGAGCACACTTGAATCACGCATCAGTTGGCACGCCTAAGTACGGATAGAAAGTTTATTCTAGAACACTTGCGCAAACTGTAAAAAGCACAGCAGCTGGGTTTGTAAATTCAGTTTAAAATGAGGAATTTCCTTAGCGCGGATCGAGTGTTTGTCGAAGTACTGTGAGCATTTGTATTGTGTTACAATTAGTGTGAAACTGAGATGTGAATTATTTGACAATTATTTTGCATGTAGACAAATGTAGGTTAAATTATTGTACGCGTTGATAACGAATTGTTGTTTGTGATTAATTAAAGCTGGTTATAAGTGACTTCATCGGTATCTGTATTTTTTTTCCGCAGTACCATACAACGATATGTGAGACCATCCCGCCGTAACAATATTCTATTATATTCTTGTGTTAAATATATATTTTTAGTTTTATATTTAATCCTAATGGCTCTAGGTTAAGATTGAGAATGTAAAGAAAGTAAACAAACAATTTTAAAACATCACCACATGTGACAGATTACATAAAGGGAGAAATACAGTTCTCAGCCGTATAGGGAAACTAATGCTAAACAGGGCTCTTTAGAAAAAACAACATAGTACACATGTCTCTACTAAAATAAGTACCGCAGAAGTGTAGACGAATTAAAAAAAAAAAGGGGGAACAAGTTTTAGTACATACGATTTTCTGAAGTCATTATTCTGCACAGAGTTAGGAAAAGCAAACGTTTTTACGAAAGTGGATTGTGATTAGCTTACAAGATCCGCTGGCAAAGCTGTTTACTTACAATTGGGACCTAATCCATTTAATGATTTTGTATATTACAATTGTTTGTGTAGGCGTGTAGTTGGTATTGTAATGATAGGTTAACGTTTTACAGAAATATTGGTACTACGCGTGCTATCTGTAACCTAATAATAATTCCATTCTCATAATAATATTACTACCCAAGCGAACGTGTTCTCATAATAATACTTACGCTAAAGGTGGCAAAATTGACTTCAATACTTGTTCGCTGAATGCTTTTTCAATATGCTTTATCCGAACGACCGGCTTTTCTCAACAAAAAAGTGTCTAATCATTTCATCTGCTGTAGGTTAAAGGACATTCTCCCGCCTCCTCCTTAATTCAGAGTATTAAAATGAACTAACTTATATAGAAAATATCTTATAGGTCTTTCAGAACTGGTTTTATATAGTCAATAAACTGTTTTATTTGATTGCACACAGTCATCCTCAACGACCTCGCTGTGACGGGGTCATGTGTTCATTGTTGATGAGACAACTTTAAAAAAAAAATGAAAAGGCACTTCGTTGTAGTATTTACAAAGAATATATAAATCTCGTGGCCACATTATTTTTTTATCTGACTATCAACTGTTAAAGAAATAATATTTTATGAGATGACTGAATCACGTTGTACGATAATATGTGTTCCTTAAATGCGTATTGTTTTCACTTACGCTAGACAATAAATTATTAACTTTATTTCGTAAGTACAATGTAACTTTAAAGCACACAAATGTTAGTATTAAAAAATGTAAATTCTTTAAACCGATCCAATAAATTATTTGTTGAAGTGGCTTGATATAAAAGAAGTACGGTTTATAATCTATTAGTACACCGCTACAGAAAATAGAACACGCCTTTCTTAACAGAATAATTTCAAACATATTACTCGAATAAACGTTTTCCAGTATGCGCTGAATCACTTACGATCAAAGAATTTAAAGTATTTGATTTATTTGTTCCCAACCAGTTAAAAACATTTTATAATATAACCATTTAGTATAGTCCTAATAACCTAAGAAGATAATCAAAAATTAATAATTTGTTACACTAGTGCCTAAATATTATAATGTAGAAATGTAATTATATTTAACAAACGTAAAAAGAAATTGCTAGCTTTTTGTTAACAGCAATAGCTAAAAACCTTTACAAAAATTGTGGTACAACATTTGTAAATTCTAAAATATATTTTTTCTTAAAAATTGTGGTACCTTATATTTATTCCTTTGTAAGTAACGCGTTGAGATTACTGCAGGTCCCCTATGTAACATATTCAAATAAATACACTGCAAGTAGGTTTACTTTTACCTCACGCACGTTTCACAGAAATTATTCTGTATCCTCAGAGAGTTTGTAATTTTAAATTACAACTCAAACAAACCTCTGAAGGTACAGAATAATTTCTGTAAAAGTGCGTCAAGTAAAAATAATCCTACTTGCAATGTATTTATTTGAAGATATTACCTAACATTTATATCATCAAAATATATGGTACTAATTTCTTTATATTCAATCGAGGTTTGTTTCTTCACTAACAATGTGTTTTCGGCGTTACTTAAAATGTTAAAGATTGTAACTTTAAGTTAGTTACTTTCCTTGTCAAGCTGATCGTTTATCAGATTCAAGATACGAAATTCCAGCTCATTTTGGACCAGTGTATTAATAAAAGTAGAGATTGAGCCAGGGGCGGTCCTAACTTTGGCTGTCTATCCCCCCAAAATCCTAAGTGTTCTATCCTTAAATACCAAAGTATTGTAACGAGAACCCTATCGAAAAGCCTAGAACATCCTCCACCCGTCCCTCCACTAGTCAAGCAGGCGTACCTTAGTCAAGGTCGCGCTCAAGTATTAACTGGCGTGCAGTAAAGAGGGAAAGCACTTCTTGACCTCTGCGCGACATAGAAAGCCAGAGCGTCTGGCTTAGTCAGATCAGTTACGTTACGACATTATTATTGGTTGTGGACAAATTTAACTTGAATTATTGTACGTGTATAATCTTATTGAATACTTGTTGACTACAAACTGTTATTTATGATTAATTGGAGCTGATGATTAGTGACTTCATTGATGTCTGTAGTTGTTTCCACTGTACCATACGACGATCAGTAAGACCGTCGTAACAGTACGTGCTGTATTTACTGTTTGCTATTATGTATTATTTATTATTAAAAATTCAAATTTATTTTTATATTTATTATTTTTATTCCTAACTTCTAGGACAGACTTCCTAAGTGATGTTTCTACTTTCATTATTATTGTTATTCCTACCAAGTTAGATGCCTATCCCAATTTTACAAACTCTAAACCCACCTCTTATTAGCCTGTTTTTTAAATAGGCTGTTAAATATTGTGGCCTTGACAAAATCAAGTTATTTTATTCAACAAACATCTGCTTACACACGTCTATTTAAAAATATCACAGAGCTTTGTTTAGATTTATATGCTTTACATTTACATTTATTGTTGATTTACTTCTTTGAATGTGATATGTAATTTTTATTTTCTGTTTTCTAGTCCAAACATAAATTCTATGTTATTGCATAACATCGTTAATGACAAAGTGTATTGTTTCTATCTGTCTAAGGGGTTATTTCTTGTGTTACATGAGCATGAAGCAGTGGACGTTAAGAACGCGTAAAGATTAGGCAATCCCCATCTCTACGTTTTGCGTTTTTGCGACCCTTTCATTCAAAGTTTAGTATGTGTGTGACCTGTGTGACTGGTTTTACTAACTATAGTTGTGTTGAGAAGAGTTGGATCCCACTTTACCTGTACATCAAAGAGCTGAAGCTTTTCATCATCATCTCCTTACATCTCATTACATGGATAGGATTTCTCCTGTTCCGGCCTTATGACTCTCGCCATCTTGTGACTGGCCTGCCTAAAGGTCTTCTAACCACCTCATACTCATAAGCCAACTTGAGAAAGCAATACACACACACACACACACACACACACACACACACATTACAGCTGGCGTCTGCTGGGATAGCTGAGAAAAATGTAGAACGTTCCGTATTATGTAAGAATATTTAATTTTGCGAAGTATTCCTGAATAATTAAATTAATTATTGACTGCCATAGGTAAATTTTTATTAATAGGTGAAAAAATTTAAAAACATTTATGTTTTTCTATATTATGTAGCCGTAAAACTTGTAACTTACTGTGTATAAATTTCATCAACGCGTTTCTGGGATAGTCTATTAGAAAGTTCGTGCTTATTATATAGTTGTAACATATCACGTCCTTGAGAAAATATAAACTGCGCATACTGAAGCCTTAGAAAGGAAGTTGGAAAGGTATGCTAAATAGGCATCCTATTATACATTAAATTCGTAACGATTTAGGTTTTGGAATCCCTTCAGTTACATAATCACCTGTATGGAGCAGATTTACGTTGAACGGTCACGCTGTTTCTGATGTATTTTATTATGCTTACTTGTGTGCAAGTAGTTTAAAACGCAGTCTGTAGCACTATGAACTTTCCGCTACCCAAAAAATGTGTAGTTCACAAATGTTACAGTTTAATTGATTCCATAAATTTTGAATAAATACATCTGTGTGTATACAAGCAAACTGTCTTGGGTTCTACAAGTTTCTCAGTTTGTAGCCTCAACGTGTTCTTGTGTTGTTGTTGTATCGTCAATCTAAGGATTACATGCCAATTTCAATTCTTTATTCTTTGTTCTTTTCTTTTTCTCCAATATTTTTCCATTTTTTTACTCTGTCACTTTTTCCTGTCTTCAGTCTACTTTGAACTTGCGGTTTTCCCTCTCCTATACTGGACTCCTTGCATTTTTAAAATTTTTGCCCAAGAATCGTCCCATTCAGTTGCTTCTTCTACGTTTATATTATTTTTTTTAAATCCTTTCTTTAACCAAACTTGATGTTGACTTCTCCCCCCCCCCCCGGTATTAAAAGATCTGCTTTGTTAACCTGTTGTCGTCCATTCTATATAAATGTCCAAAAAAAATTCTTCTTCTTTTACTCATTGTTTCTGTAATATTTTCTGTACTCTGATATATTTCATCATACTTTTAAATTTCCAACCTTCTGAAGTTTTTGTGGGCCTAATATTTTCCTAATAATTTGTCTTTCGAATATTTCTAGTTTGTGTAAATTATAATTCAATGCTAGACATTCATTTGCATATAGGCATTCCCGCTTTAGTACTGTACTGTAATCCCTTATTTTTGCATTTTTAGATATGCTCTTTTTATTGTAAATATCTTTAGTTATGCTCTTTCCATTTTATGAATTCTTTCTTCTATAGCAGATTCGTCTAAACCATTCTCTTGAATTATTTCCCCTAGATACTTAAATTATGTAACCCTCTCTATTCGACCAACATGTGTTAGCAATAATTTTATCGCATTTTTAATGTTCGTGAGAAATTTGATTTTTTCTGTAAAACTTCTTAAGCCTTTTCTTCTTGCTATGTCCTCTAAAAAATTAACTTCTGTTACTGGAGATGTCAGATGTTCAGAAAGTATAGCAAAGTCATCTGCTAATGCCAAACAGTTTATTTCAACGTGTTTTATTATTCCATTCCTTGTCGTTCTGTCCACTGCTCGTAGTTGAAACAGCTGTACCGTCCACAAACATTTTTGACGTTTTCCTTTGCCTTCTCTGCTTTGGGGACATCATTTCAGACTCGAATATTCTATCTGTCTTATGACGTAGACCGGAAGGTTCTATAGACCTGAGCAATCGTTTGGTTTGTACAACGTCCATAATGTCGAAAGAATTTATTATAGCATATTTACGTACGCTATACTACCTTGTTTTGACATTAATACTGTACGTTGGTAAAATTAGACCGACTGCAAATTATTTCTTTTAAGTTGCTAGTGTTGTCATTGTTGATAAATTAGCATGATAAATATAAGCGTGGGAATATTAAGTGAAAAAATTCACACGGAATTTTCTATGAAAGCAGTTATTTGGTAAATGGGACCAACATATTCAGTCCAGAAAAACGGAGAGTTTCCGTACGAATGTAAACTCCGCATTCTTGAATACAACTACACTTTCCATAATCTAATGTTTATATAAGAAAGCTCTCTTAGAATGTAATCAGAAGGAATGCTTTTACAGTCTCCTTTAGGTAGCATCAATCTTTGCCGTTCTAATAATACATTTTAGGTTACATACATATATTTTAGGATAATACATTTGAGTCGATCGATAATGTCCACGCGAGAAACATAAAATTTCATGTTCGCGTATGTGAGTTTCCAATGTCGTAAAAGTGCACTTTTACTGTAATGATTTTGGTGTTTTTAATTTTTTAACGATCTCTAATGAGTGATTAAGATTTCTGAAGATGGCAATTCGTTGCCGAAACGCGTCATAAGACAAGAAAAACAAAGTCGCACGACGGATATATCTATAAATATCTATTATATTTGCCGTTCTGCTTAAGGAACAATACTTATTGCTATCAAGTTCCGCTACGATTTTTAAATTTGTTAAGGTTGAATATGCCTTTGGTGTCAGAGTTCAGTCTTGTGCCTGAAAATATTTTCTTATAGAGGTTATCGGCACATTTTATTTCATCTGAAGGCGATATTAACTAGAAGAATTTACAAGACGCAACTACTTGATTTATGTTGTGTGATTGCTGATTTCGAAACTTACATAGTACAGTGATGCAACACGATATTGCGCACTGGAACCACATATACACCGGGGTTGAAAACTAATAAACAGATTTTACATAAACAGAAACGAAGCTTCTAGTTAAACTGTATCTATTAAAGGAACTAACATATTACTAGCTACTTGCTACAAAAGTATAATTGATTTTTCCTAGCACCAATTACTAACAATTTCTCTCGTTAATTAGATGATTTATGACCTGAATCAATGACGTTTTACTTCAATTCAGAAAGCAATAACGTTTATAAAACTTAATTATCGTCAGAAATATACAATACTGTCAATTTTTCGGTAATAGTCGGCAGTGACAACATAGGCCCTAGTAACTAAAAAACCTGCAAACTACGGTTGTGTACTTCTACGTAAACTACAGGTCAAAACTAGCTGCGGAGGCCAAACATTTGCAAACAACCAATTATGGGATCTGAATAATGTAAAAACGCGGTTTGTTTAGTGTCTACGTGCAATTCACTTCTAATTTAGTGGTGCTAATTAACGTAGTTTTGTGACTATAAGTAAGAAAAACGTAACATGCACACTAACCTAATAAATAACATTTTTTGCTGTTTGTGAACCCATGTAAAATAGTTGAAATAAGGCGAGGAGTCCCAAGGGCCACCCCTTGACTGTTACTATAGATGTCTTCCTTCTTTTGTGACAGAACTCATGTTCAATTAGTATTCGTTTTTTTTTTAGTAAAATTCTGTTTTTGTGGAGATCACAGGAAAAGCAGCCAACTCGAAGTAAGGCGATGTGAGTCAAAGGCCACGCTTTTGCTATTACTATAAATGTCTGAACAATATAGTATACACTTCTCCCTTTCTGTGGCAAAATTCGTTTGCCACTAATACTCGGTTTTGTGCAGATTACTGCAACCAACTCGAACCAGCATTTCTTACAAAGCTTTATAAATAATTATCCACTTTTCCGCAATTTGTTAATAAATGTGCAAATATCTTGCTTCCGCACCTAGATCTGACCTGTAGTTTACGTACAAACAGGAAAGCGCTTTTTTGCAAGTTTTGAGGCTGCCGAAACTCAGGTTGTCACTATCGACAATTAGCAACTTTTCCAAACTGGAAGTGGCAAACAATATTTGAGTTTATTTTTGACTAAGAATATATATGTACATTTTAAGAAGTGTTATCCGTTATTTCTCTTTTAATGTAGTAATTATGTAAATATTTTTGTGTGCGCGAGTGTATGCGCTTCTGTATTATTGATGTTACTTACGTATGTTCGTTACTGTTATGTGAAAATTTTCCTACGTTCGTCATACAAGTGTGTTCACAGATCAGTTTGTATACTGTATAAAACTTTTTACACCTACCACTACAATTATTAAACTCGCGTTTCTTTCTTATTCAGCAGCAATAGTGGCAAATGAGATTCCTTTTCCTAGTGCTTTATTAGAAGAATGTTTTCCATCACATTGATATAAGTATTATTTAGCTTTTGATAATAGCTTGCAAAAACCATTTTACTTCAAAGCATCAATCGAAGTTTTCTCATGTCTTCTTTCTATAAATATGTACACCAATGAGGACAAATATTTGCAGTTAAATTTATATTTTCAAAACCATTAACATAAAATGTTAATTGCTGAAAAATTAACATAATAATTACAATTAATTATAATTAATTAATAAAAAGTAAGTTCCTGAAGAATTATTAAATTTTAGTCTCTACTTCTAATAAAAGTATAGAGTGAAAACCATAATAAAAATATTTATACATTATCTTATTTTTATTTTGCAGATGTAGAAAACGGTTTAATACAGGATGGTGATAACATTTTACTGTTATATTAAAACAGCGTTTAATGCAGTACAGTGACAATGAACACAAAGTTGGCGCACCATTCAAAGCTGCTTATGAACTATGTGTCACGCCATTACGGTTAATGATATTAAATTTGTAGTAAGGTTTGCTGTTGGTAGAGTCGTAAAAATGAGGTCAAACTGTTTTTTGTTGTTTGAAACGCTGTCACGGTCTTACTTTATGACCAAGTTAAACAAAAACAAACACTATTAGGCAATGTTGATTATGACTACTTTGTAAACTATAAACATGGTGCAAATTTTTAAATATTTATTCGTCATTACAAAAAATACAAAAATATTTATAATTTACACGGGTATTTATTAATGCATTATACGTTTTGACCACATTAGAAAGTCAAATATTATTATAACGAAATGCAGGTACTCAAATTACAAACTGTAAATAAAAAACGAGAAATGTGATTTTCAGTCTGGATGCATTTTGAAAGTAATGTAAATGGAAACTAAATTCTTCATAGATCGAACCAGCAGCAAAACAAATAAATATAAATATTAAATGGAATATATGTATGTATATATATATATACATATATATATTGTAGCACGACAGATTATACACTTAATAACGAATAAAATATAATCATAAATAAATATCAATAAAAGTAACTATCAAAGAAAAATCCATATGAAAACAAATAAGTATCAGAATAAAATACTATCATAACTAGAAAAAGTAAAAATAAAGAAAAAACCACTACGCAACAAAAATGTGTAAAGAAAAATAAACCCCAAAAAACTAAAATAAATTAAGGAAAATACCCAGGTAGGATAGGAGTAAGTAAGGAAGATACCCAGAACAAACCAACGTACATAATAAAATATGTGGTAATGAAGAACTAAAGAATGAATAAGGAAGATACTCAGAACAAACCAACGTACATAATAAAATATATGGTAATGAAGAACTAAAGAATGAATAAGGAAGACACCCAGAACAAACCAAAATACTTAATAAACAGGGATGAGTTGGAAGATACAAGATAGTAGGAGGAGAGGACTACCACAAATACCCAAAGGAGACCCAGTAAGGAGAAAACCAAAACCCCAAGGGAAATTAAATATCACAAAATGAAAGTATAACGCCCAAAAACAAAAATAATGTAAAACAAATGTAAACAAAAGTGTTTAGAGTTATAAGAAAAAGTGCACCCATGAAAAGTTATTGTAAAATGAATAAAAACAAATATTAACGATCCCTCATAAATAAATATCTGGGTAATATAAAACTATAAAACTTATTAGTGATAGTATCAAGAATTAACAGGGGACAAGTGCAAGTTATTATATTATAATAAATAAACTTCAAGAAACTGCATTGAATGCTTAAACTTAATAACATTCAATGAAAGTGTACCTTTAAACAACTTTAAAGTTTTAATTTAACTTCATGAATACTATTTAATAAAATAGTATTATGAAGGGCAAAGACTAATGTTTCTAATAAAGTGCACTCTTTATCTAATAACATTTACTGAAATGATTAAGATGAATAAAGAGCAGGTGGGTAATAAGTAAAGTGACAAGGGATACATCCCTAAAATAAAATAAAATAAAAACAGATAAGACTGCACCCAAGTAATTTTAAGAAAGGTTAAAAATGAAGAAACAAATGTGTTATGTTCCTAGTTAAATAAATGAACTCTATACCTAAATGTTGAATCAGAGAGTAATGTTTTAATATTCTAAGATGTTTATTATGTTTAGTAGTTTTAATCAAGAATGAAATGTCTGAGTGTGGATACCATTCTTTTATTATAAAATGTTTATTATATGTTACTAGGATTAATCAATGCTAAAGGGTCTGAGATTAAATACCACTTTTTAATTTCAAATAATTGTTATGAATTAATAGTTTAAATTCACTACTAAATGTTCTTGTAGTAAAGTAAGGAATTGTTAATCAACACTGTATTAGAATAGAAGGTCAGAAAGGGTATAAACAAGCTGTATTATTAAAAAACTTTGTATGTAAAACGAGACAAAATCTAGGCGAAATGGTAAATTCCAACTACATTATAATTAAAGAATCAAATCCAGTAAACTAGTTAAACTGATGAAATGTATGTAAGGTACATCAGTCACAGGTTAATATAATGTAAATTATACTTTAAAAAGATATTGTGAAAAGATAGGAAGAATTATTGTTAAAATTGCAAATGTAATAACTGAAAATTCAGAGGGGGGAGTCATAAATTATTGGATAATATTTAAAAGGAAAATCAATTAATAAATTACAAGAAATTAAGGGAAGATAAACATTTTATGTCAATCTGAGATTTAGTACAATCATAAATATAACATACAAAATGGCAAACATTTTGGAGAAGGACAGGAATTAATAATAAAAGCCTACTTTTTCAAAATGAAAGAAATATAGCATTTTAGATAAAAAAATTTGTAAACTATCTTATTTGTGATCAAATCAAACAGAATGATCTAAAGAAAGAGATTATGTATTTAGTATTTCATAAAAGTAAATAATAGCAAAAATATATTCAGTGATATAATGTAAATTTTCTACATGTAGCGGAAACCAAACCGATTTTAAAACAATGTATTACTAATATTAAATTGGCTAAGACATTCAGGAGACGAAGGAAATGAGAACAGTTAATTATTGGACCTTGTCGAGAACACTTGAACGCGATTTGTGCTAAGATTAACCTATATAGTAGACAAATATGGCGATAGGTCCGTAAGCCTAGTCTAACGTAAAAAATCGTAAAGTACTAAATTTTGACTTTAAACCTTAAACTCAGTGAGAACATTCAATAACACAATTAAAATAAAGTAATACGGCACAGTAAATGAGTGAAATAATAACTTAAACCTACACAATAAGTAATTCTTAATAACGAGGCGAGAAGTGCTAGTTTCGACCTTATTGAACAAAGTAAATTAAACATTATCACTCATATTTATTAGAAGTGAATCACAAGACACTGAACCAGAACCATTCTACTAACACCAGAAGGAAATATCACAACTGCGGAGACGAGGAAACATTGAAAGGCACCATTTATTCTAAGAACTTTTCATCGAGCAGTCTACGGTTTAACATATGCAGTCCAGGAGCCGCCATCTTTCTTCCCACAATCCTAAGCGAGCTTTACCAACGTAATCACACAGACTTCCTGGTTCGAATTTTTATCTTTAATAAACATTGTATATTAATTAATAACTTGTAATTTTTATTATTAAGATTTTTACATGTAAGTGTTATACTTTCCTGACCTTACCCTTCTCTGACTATATATAAAATAACCGTTCAAAGAACCAAATAATTAATAAAAAATATAAATGTAAAAAATTAATCGACAAGCCCTGAGAACGAGTCGATACTACAGTTGATAATCAATTAACAATCGAGACTGTATACAATTGTTAATAAATCTGAAATTTCTGCAATTTGGTTTAAATTTATTTTTAAATTTAATAAATAGAATAAAAAGTAAGATAAATTGAGTTCACGGATTATCCGAAAGGCGGCCTTTACCAAAGAAGAAGGAGACTACTCAATTAAGAAGAATAACCGTCTATTGATTAGTCCTGGAGATAATCCAATTAACGCGGATGTTAATTATAAAACTTCGTATTAATACAATTAACAGAAACAGAATTAAAAGAGCAGAATTTTTACACTAATTCATTACGAAATTTGTTTCCTAAATACAAACAACAAAACCAATTATACAATATTTTTCAAAAAACAAAACCACAAAATTTTTTTTATTTTGGTAAACACATAAATTTTTATTTTGTAAACATTACAGTTTGTTACAAAATTGGCGTCCAACTAAGGGGCTTCAATTAGTGATTGATAGGCTACTATAACTTACCCAACTCCTAATTCAAGCTTGGCAGCGGTTATAAGAAAGTCAGAGAAATAAGAAAAATGCAACGTCGAGCAACTTCAAAGAAAGGAAGAGCGGCAGAGGTAGAAAAGGAAATTAATATGGAGGACAAAGAGGCGACGCCAGTGGAAGACGTGGAAGAGATGCTACCTCCGACCGAACCAACTAAACAAATGGCACAAGAGGAACCGAATCAACCCGTACAGCAGGAGGGAGAGCCCGAGAACACTGCGCCAACCGGGGATGTTAAGTTCCATGAAACCTTAATGAGAATGATAATGGACATGAGGGAGGAAAGCAAATCAATAAATGAAACATAGAATCCACAAATAAAAACATAGAATCCACAAATAAAAGCATAGAATCCACAAAGGAAGAATTGAGGTGGGACAACCAATCCACAAAGGAAGATTTGGGTAATAAAATTGAAAACACCAATAAGAAAATTGAGGAAACCAGTAAGAAGATGGAAGAGAAGATGGGGGAGAAATTGGAAGAATTGAGAGATGATAACCAACTATTAAGAGAAGAATTAAGGGAGGTCAACCAGGAGAATCTGGACAAATTAGACGAAAGGATGGAGTTATTAAGAGAAGAAATGAGCAAGGAACTCAACGATAATAAAGAATACACAAACAAGAAAATAGAAGAAGAAACCATAGTAATAAAACAACAAGTTAAGGAAGTGGACGAAAAATGTAACCAGACCGGGAGGGAAGTACAGGAATTCAAGGAAGTGGTAAACACCATATTCACTAATATCGAAGAGCACAGTCGAAGGAAGGCGGAAGAACACCGGAAGGAAACTCAGGATGATTTAGGGAAGGTACCGTGAACCAAGTTACGGAAAGATGTGACAGTATGGAAGTGGCGATGACGAATATCACCGGTCAAGTGCGGCAGAGCCAGGAAGAAATGGAAGTAATAAGAAACAGACCCACTAACTTCACGAGTATCCCCATAAACGAGAAAAGGGAATGGCTGAACTTCCGCCAATATAAAAGGAAGCCGATAGAGTTCTTGGCCCGAATCGAGGAATACATTGCCAAACATAGGGGTAACAGATGGATTAACAACCGAGAACTGTTGGACGAATCATTCCGTGAGATGACGGACAATTGGTGGATGGCAAACCGAAGCGAGATCGATGACTACCAGCAATTCAAAAACTTGTCCAAAGCGAAGTACTGGCCGGAGACCACCCAGAACTTAATACGCGACAACATCTGTCATGGCCGATACAGAACCCAACTGGGTAACACGATGACTGCATACTTCCTCGGAAAGGTATATCTGGCGAAGCATTTGGAACCGGCCATACCAGAAGAATGCCTCGTAAATAAACTATCGTACCATTACGACGAAGAAGTAATAAGAGCAAGGAGAGGTAGCCAAATCAAAACGATACAGGCGATGACTGAACTGTTGGAGAACTACGAGAATGAGGAGTACTATCGGCAAAGCAGAAGGAGGAATGATCGGCCGGAAATAAGAAATAATCCATACCCGAACAACGGTAATAACCAGAACAGCCATGGATACCAAGGGAACCGATACAATCCCAATTATAATAATGCCAAGAATAATAATAATAATAACGGTCCTATTAACCAAATTTCAAATAGGAATAATAACGGTTACAAAGGTAATCGAAACAGTTATTACCCTAATCCAAATAATAGTCAGAGAATCCCACACAATAATGATACCGAACGGTATTATAATAATAATAGGGGTTACCCACCAAACAATAAACAGAATAACAACAGGTTTTCACGACCCAGGGTAAATTCATACGAGCGGAAGGAAACAGCCAACGAAGATACACCCACCAGCGACGTAACAGTTTCCACGAATATGAGGATCGGCGGAGAAGCAGAGAACGTGATAGTTCGAGGTACAATCCGCCTAGACGAAGTACCAGTCTAGATGACCCAGAACGGAACCCAAACCGAGAACAACTACTCGAACATCGCACGGAGAGGCAGGAACCCACTCAAGGTTTCCCGACTGACGCCTCGGTCGATCATAACCTTAATAACAATGAAATTGAGAATTTACACGGAAGGAGGCAGTGATGAATTACCATGAACCTTCACTGCTCCTATCTCCTGGGTATCAACAAGAGTTGCAAAGAGCAACTAACTCTAATAATATAACAATCATTAGTTGCAACTATTTAAAAAATATTAGAAACGAACTATTGGAGGAGGACGACACTCGCCTTCATAGTATAAACAATGTAATAATTTATATAAACGGAGAAGTGGAAGGAGTCTTCGCCCAATTAATGATCGATATAGGTGCGAATGTTTCTATAATTAACAAAACTGAATTTGAGAGAATCCAAAGGGAATGTGGTCAAATATTGCCGACTTTACCAATAAATAACATTGTATTAATAGGTGCCACTGGTCGCCAAAACAAAACGATCAGAAGGCAAGTATCAGTCAACGTGGTTAGCAAGGGTGTAGCTATAAACAAGATATTCCTAATTGCGACAGGATTGCCCTTTAATATATTGACGGGGTGCGATGAGCTACGAAGGAACTCTGCTATCATCGATTTACGTACAGAAAAGGTATCGCTGTTTGCAGAAGGGCTGACCTGGACGGCTGATTTAGTAAGTAGCGAGACAGGACTTCCCAGCAGTATCCACCAACAAATTAGAAACATAAACCATATCGAAAATAACGCCATCACTAACCCCTTAATATACGATAACACGGACGAGGATTTATGGCCCAAACCACACAAGAAATAAGGGAATTCCGGGGCGGAATCACAAGGGAGAAATTGCCCATACACCAAGCGAATCAATTAATGAAAATATATGAAAAGTACCGCTCAGTATTTTCAGACGAACCCGGTAAGGTAAAAAATTACCAATGTACACTGCAATTTAGAGAAACAGTGGTGTTTAACAGAAAATCATACCCCATTGCGCATTCATGAAAATAGGTTGTAAGAGCAGAAATAAACAGGATGATTAACAGTGACCATAGAGAGTAGCTAATCTCCATTCACCAGCCCTATCGTGGCTAATCCTAAGAAAAACCGCCAAGTCTGGCTTTGCTTGAATGCGCGGGAAATAAACAAAATGATAATCAATGACAGAACATCGCCAGGTGAGATAGAAGAAATCTTGAAACGACTCCACGGTACCAAGTACTTTAGTACCTGGGACACGGTGTGCGGTTACTGGCAGGTGGAGTTACAACCACGGAGTCGTCAGTATCTGGCATTCATATTCGAAGGGCGAAATTACCAATTCAAGAGATTGCCCTTCGGATTCGTGAATTCAGTTGCCATCTTTGTGACCTGCATGGACCAGATACTAGGGGAGGAAGCACTTCAGTTTACCACAGTGTATGTAGATGATCTACTGATTACCTCAGAAACTTGGGAGGAACACTGCTACCGCGTGGAACACGTACTTAAGAAGTTGTCTGCAAATAACATCACACTTAAATTAGAAAAATCCTAGTTTATTGCAAGAGAAGTTCAGTTCTTGGGTTTTAACTTAAATGACCGAGGAATCTCAACGTCAGCAAAGAAGGTGGAAGCGATCCAGAAATTCCCTGCACCCAAAAATAGAAAGCAATTACAGTCATTCCTGGAACTCTGTAATTATTACCGCAAGTTCCAGGAACAATTTTCGGAGTTAACCGCAATGTTTTAACCCCAGTTATCATCATAAAACAAATGGATCTGGGGTCAAGAGCAGGATGTGATTTTCCAAATGATTAAGGATAAATTTCTGGAAACAATAATACTTCGCCACCCAAATTTTAAACTACCTTTTTCCTTGAACTGCGATGCCAGTAACATCAGCCTAGGAACGACGCTGTATCAAGAAGATGTGAAGGGCCAACATCAAGTGATTAGCTTTGCGAGTAGATCTTTAAACCAGTGCGAAAAAAACTACACCGTAACTGAAAAAGAATTGCTGAGCGTAGTATTCGCTTGTGGTAAATTCCGCACCTACACCTTGGGTTACCCAGTTACCGTCCGAACAGACCATAAATCAATATCGTTCCTAAAAAGCTGCAAATTGAATCACGGCAGACTGACAAGGTGGATACTTGCCCTTGAAGAGTACAATCTAAAATGGGAATACATCCCAGGAAAAAAGAATGTAGTTGCAGATGTGTTATCACGTGTTAATGTGGAAGAGCAAACATTCGAGGGGGAGAAAGAAAGTGTACTCAAAATCTACCACATTATTAGCACCAGAGCCGATCTAGCCACATTATTAACGAACCTTAGCACCCACCAACAAGCGGACCCGAAATTGAGAAATATAAAGACTCGATTGGAAGAAGTGGACGAAACCGTCGCTCAATATTACTGATAAATAAAGAAATATTATTTATTAAAACATCATTAAAGCAGGATACCTGGAAGGTGATTATTCCAACCCATATTGAAAAGGAGATAATCACAAATTATCATATAAGATATGGGCATATGGGCGCCTTAAAGTTGATTAAAGCTAAGAAGGAGAGCTGCCACATAAAAAATGTAAACCGTAAGGTCCGGATGTATATCAAATGTTGTCGTATCTTCCAACTAGTAAAATCAAACAACGAGAAGAAGGAAGGCATAATGATTCCTATAACATCCCAGGCGAAATTGGAGAAGGTATTCTTAGATATCTGCGGACCATTTCCCCGTAGTGGCGGTCGACACCGATACAAATACCTGATAATCGTAATGGACCATTTCACTAAGTTTGTTAAGCTATACCCTGCTAATCGGGCAACTACTAGGAAAATTCTGGGAATATTAACAGAACAGTATATCTCAAACATAGGGAAACCAGCTTCGATGATCACGGATCATGGAACCCAGTTTAAGGGGAGAAAATGGCGGGATACCCTATTATCAATGGGTGTTCGAACATACAAAACCTCGGTCTACCACCCGAGCAGTAATCCGGCAGATAGGGTGTTACGAGAAGTGGGGAGGGTATTAAGAACTTATTGTCACCATCAACAGAGAAGTTGGCAAGAATACCTAGAAGCCACTGAGGAATTCCTCAACTTGGCATACCACCCAGCCATAGGAGTAACCCATACTCCGGCATGTACGAGAAACCACCCCCACAAGAGATCGAAGAAATCCTAGAGTTCCCTAGTAATAATATATATACGTTCGACAAGGTAAAATTCTACAACAAAGTAGCCGAAGACCAGGAGAAACGGCAAAACAAGTATCAAAAGGCTTGTGGTAAAATAATAATTTATAAAATTGGAGAAAAAATATTATTGAAAAATCGTGAACTACCCAGCACGCTGGAAGGAATAACGAAGAAGTTGTTGTTACTATACACAGGACCATATATAGTCTCCAGAATAAAGAACAATAATACGTATGAAATAAAGGAGATGGGTTCTGAGAGAATCAAGGGCGTATATAACCAGGCTTCCATGAAAAAATATTGTGAGGAGTACAGTTTTGAGTTTAAATAAAATTCAACAAAATTCAAAAATATCGTAAGATCACCTTTCTAACAATTATATATATCAATAATTTTGAAAATAAGGAAAAGAATTTGGATTTATTAAAAAACAACAAAATTCTAAAGCATAGTAAGATCAAAGTACTACAAAATATTTATGAAACTTTATGAAAAAAATTAAAAAATTTCAAATATATCGTAAGAACAACTTACAACCAATTATTTATGAAACTTAATGAAAATAAACAAAAGAATTTGGAATATATATAGATTAAATAAATTCAAAAACATAGTAAGATCATCTTATAAATAATTATTTATGAAAACATTATGGCATTAAAGGAAAGGAATGTGGAATTTATATTAAATAAATTCTAAAACATGATAAGGACAACTTACTACCCATTATTTATGAAAATAATTATGAAATGGAAGAAAGGAATTTTGATATCACAAAATTTAAAAATAAAATAAGAACAACTTACTACCAAATAATTATGAAAAACTTTATGGAAAACAAGAAAGAGAAGTTTTAATTTTGAAAAATCACCAAAATTAAAAACATAGTAAGCACATCTTACAACCAATTATTTACGAAATTTTATGGGAAACAAGAAAAAGAATTTTGAATTTGAAATAATCACAAAATTTAAAAACATAGTAAGGACAACTTACTACCCATTATTTATGAAAACTTTATGGAAATAAAAGAAAAGAAGTTTGAAATAATCATCAAAATTTTAAAACATAGTAAGAATAACTTACGAACAAGTATTTATGAAAATATTTTGAAACAAGGAGAGAATTTTGAATTTTGAAAAAATCACCAAAATTTAAAAACATAGTAAGGACAACTTACTACCCATTATTTAAGAAAATTTAATGGAAATCAAAAGAAGAGAATTTTGAGTTTAAATCAAATAAATTTGAAAAATATAGTAAGCACAACTTACTACCAATGGAACTAATTATGAAATAATTTTGAAGAGAAAGAAAAGGAAGTAAGAACCACTGATACAATTAAATGAATAAACTTGTGTTGAAATACAAATAATAAAAACTTTACGCAATACAAGGAGAAACAATGACCACATAAATATTATAGTTAAAGAATTCAGTTGGATAAAAAAACAGAGTGAAATAATTTTTTTTTTTTTAACAAAAAAAATATATATATATAAATAAATCAATAATATAACTATGATCATAAAATAAATGTCAATTATAATAAAGACAATTAGAAGAATAATTGCAAGAACATGAAACTAGTGGAACAATTCATGAGAACTAAGAAAAAACCAAAATATCATAAAATACAGTATATGCTACCAGTGACCAGAAGCAGATTGTGAAAACAACAAAGGAATAACAGAGAATTCACACACAAAACTTTATACTTAATAACTAGTGATAATTACATTAATAAAAGAGCTTCCCACCATAATAAGAAATAAGATATTAGTAGAGCCAACAAGTCAAAAGTATATATGAGAAGAAAAATAACTAAGATAGAAATATTAACAAATCTGAGCAAATACGAAGTGAGGTATCCAAAGATATTTTTTAATAGTCGTAAAATAGACTATTCTTATCTAATTTTTATTAATGACGGTCTGTAGATGATTCCAGCAGTATTATTATGTTTTGAGCAGAGATGAATTTCCTCTGATCTCAATGAGAAATGTAGCATGGCCAGCAGAGTATATGTAGCCACAAGTGCCTCTCTGAACTGCCCCAGCTCATGTGTTAGGGATTGTTAGAGAATGAGTATCCCAAGGATAAAACACCAAGTTAAGAAAAAATGAAAATAAATAATAATAAACCTCAGATGACTATTACTACCAAGGAAAATCATTTTAAGAATAAAATATATCTAACCTCAAATATGAAGACGCAAAATTAAAAACGGGAAGGAAGTCAAGAGTTATAATATATAATAAGAATCGTAAGCAATTATTTCAGACAAAAAAAGTATGGTCTGAACTAATCACTTCTGGAGGAGAGCAATCTGTAGCATGACAGATTATCCACTTAAGAACGAATAAAATATGATCATAAATAAATATCAATAAAAATAACTATCAAAGAAAAATCCAAATGAAAACAAATAAGTATCAAAATAAAATACTATCATAACTTGAAAAAATAAAAATAAAAAAAACCATTACGCAACTAAAATGTGTAAAGAAAAGTAAACCCCAACAAACTAAAATAAATTAAGGAAAATACCCAGGTAGGATAGGAGTAAGTAAGAAAGATACCCAGAACAAACCAACGTACATAATAAAATATATGGTAATGAAGAACTAAAGAATGAATAAGGAAGATACCGAGAACAAACCAACGTACATAATAAAATATATGGTAATGAAGAACTAAAGAATGAATAAGGAAGATACCCAGAACAAACCAAAATACCTAATAAACAGGGATGAGGTGGAAGATACAAGATAGTAGGAGGAGAAGACTACCACAAATACCCAAAGGAGACCCAGTAAGGAGAAAACCAAAACCCCAAGGAAATTAAATTTCACAAAATGAAAGTATAACACCCAAAAACAGAAATAATGTAAAACAAATGTAAACAAAAGTGTTTAGAGTTATAAGAAAAAGTGCACCCATGAAAGTTATAGTATAAAGAATACAAACAAATATTAACAATCCCTCATAAATAAATATCTTGGTAAATTAAAACTATAAAACTGATTAATGATAGTATCCAGAATTAACAGGGAACAAGAGCAAGTTATTATATTATAATAAATAAACTTCAAGAAATTGCATTGAATGCTTAAACTTAAAAACATTCAATGAAAGTGTACCTTTCAACAACTTTAAAGTTTTAATTTAAATTCATGAATACTATTTAATAAAATAGTATTATGAAGGGCAAAGACTATTTCTAATAAAGTCCCACTCTTTATCTAATAACATTTACTGAAATGATTAAGGTAAATGAAGAGCAGGTGGGTAATAATTAAAGTGACAAGGGATACATCCCTAAAATAAAATAAAATAAAAACAGATAAGACTGCACCCAAGTAATTTTAAGAAAGGTTAAAAATGAAGAAACAAATGTGTTATGTTTCTAGTTGAATAAATGAACTCTATAACTAAATGTTGAATCAGAGAGTAATGTTTTAATATTCGAAGATGGTTATTATGTTTAATAGTTTTAATCAAGAATGCAATGTCTGAGTGTGGATACCATTCATTTATTATGAAATGTTTATTATAAGTTACTAGGATTAATCAAGACTAAAGGGTCTGAGATTAAATACCACTTTTTAATGTCAAATAATTGTTATCAATTAATAGATTACATTCACTACTAAATGTTCTTGTAGTAAAGGAAGGAATTGTTAATCAACATTGTATTAGAATAGAAGGTCAGAAAGGTCATAAACAAGCTGTATTATTAAAAAACTTTGTATGTAAAACCAGACAAAATCTAGGCGAAATGGTAAATTCCAACTACATTATAATTAAAGAATCAAATCTAGTAAACTAGTTAAACTGATGGAATTTATGTAAGGTACATCAGTCACAGAATAATATAATGTAAATTATACTTTAAAAAGATATTGTAAAAAGATAGGAAGAATTATTGTTAAAATTGCAAATGTAATAACTGAAAATTCAGAGGGGGGAGTCATAAATTATTGGATAATATTTAAAAGGATAATCAATTAATAAAAATTACAAGAAATTAAGGGAAGATAAACATTTTATGTCAATATGAGATTTAGTGCAATCATAAATATAAAATATAAAATGGCAAACATTCTGGAGAAGAACAGGAAGTAATAATAAAAGCCTACTTTTCCAAAATGAAAGAAATATAGCATTTTAGATAAAAAATTTTGTAAACTATCTTATTTGGTATCAAATCAAACAGAATGAACTAAAGAAAGAGATTATGTATTTAGTATTTCATAAAAGTAAATAATAGCAAATATATATTCAGTGATATAATGTAAATTTTCTACATGGAGCGGAAGGCAAACCGATTTTAAAACAATGTATTACTAATATTAAATTGGCTAATACATTCAGGAGACGAAGAAAATGAGAACAGTTAATTATTGGACCTTGTCGAGAACACTTGAACGCGATTTGTGCTAAGATTAACCTATATAGTAGACAAATATGGCGATAGGTCCGTAAGCCTAGTCTAACGTGAAAAACCGTAAAATACTAAATTTTGACTTTAAACCTTAAACTCAGTGAGAACATTGAATAACACAATTGAAATAAAGTAATACGGCACAGTAAATGAGTGAAATAATAACTTAAACCTACACAATAAGTAATTCTTAATAACGAGGCGAGAAGTGCTAGTTTCGACCTTATTGAACAAAGTAAATTAAACATTATCACTCATATTTATTAGAAATGAATCACAAGACACTGAACCAGAACCATTCTACTAACACCAGAAGGAAATATCACAACTGCGGAGACGAGGAAACATTGAAATGCACCATTTATTCTAAGAACTTTTCATCGAGCAGTCTACGGTTTAACATATGCAGTCCAGAAGCCGCCATCTTTCTTCCCACAATCGTAAGCGAGCTTTACCTACGTAATCACACAGACTTCCTGGTTCGAATTTTTATCTTTAATAAACATTGTATATTAATTAATAACTTGTAATTTTTAATTATTAAGATTTTTACATGTAAGTGTTATAGTTTCCTGACCTTACCCTTCTCTGACTATATATAAAATAACCGTTCAAAGAACCAAATAATTAATAAAAAATATAAATGTAAAAAATGAATCGACAAGCCCTGAGAACGAGTCGATACTACAGTTGATAATCGATTAACAATCGAGACTGTATACAATTGTTAATAAATCTGAAATTTCTGCAATTTGGTTTAAATTTATTTATAAAAATAAATTAAATCAATAAAATTAATAATTTATTTATAATAGAATAAAAAGTAAGATAAATTGAGATCACGGGCTAACCGAAAGGCGGCCTTTACCAAAGAAGAAGAAGAATACTCAATTAAGAAGAAGAACCGTCTATTGATTAGTCCTGGAGATAATCCAATTAACGTGGAAGTTAATTATAAAACTTCAAATTAATACAATTAACAGAAACAGAATTAAAAGAGCAGAATTTTTACACTAATTCATTACGAAATTTATTTCCTAAATACAAACAACAAAACCAATTAAACAGTATTTTTCAAAAAACAAAATCATCAAAATTTTTTTATTTTGGTAAACACATATAAATTTTTATTTTGTAAACATTACAGAGTTTGTTACAAAATTGGCGTCCAACTAAGGGGCTTCAATTAGTGATTGATAGGCTACTATAACTTACCCAACTCCTAATTCAAGCTTGGCAGCGGTTATAAGAAAGACAGAGAAATAAGAAAAATTCAACGTCGAGCAACTTCAAAGAAAAGGGCGGCAGAGGCCGAAAGGGAAATTAATATGGAGGACAAAGAGGCGACGGCAGTGGAAGACGTGGAAGAGATGCTACCTGCGACCGAACCAACAAAACCAATGGCACAAGAGGAACCGAATCAACCCGTACAACAGGAGGGACAGTCCGAGAACACTGCGCCAAAAGGGGATGTTAAGTTCCAGGAAACCTTAATGAAAATGATAATGGAAATGAGGGAGGAAAGCAAGTCAATAAATAGAAACATAGAAACCACAAATAAAAACATAGAATCCACAAATAAAAGCATAGAATCCACAAAGGAAGAATTGGGGAAGGACAACCAATCCACAAAGGAAGAATTAGTTAATAAAATTGAAAACACCGATAAGAGAATGAGGAAACCAGTAAGAAGATGGAAGAGAAGATGGAGGAAATCAGTAATAAGATGGAAAGCGACAACTTACAATTGAAGGAAGAATTAAGGGAAAATAACAAGAAAATGGAAGAGAATATGGGGAGAAATTGGAAGAATTGAGAGAGGATAACCAACTATTAAGAGAAGAATTAAAGGAGATCAACCAGGAGAATCTGGACAAACTAGACGGAATGATGTAGTTATTAAGAGAAGAAATGAGCAAGGAACTCAACGATAATAAAGAATACACAAACAAGAAAATAGAAGAAGAAACCATAGTAATAAAACAACAAGTTAAGGAAGTGGACGAAAAATGTAACCAGACCGAGAGGGAAGTACAGGAATTCAAGGAAGTGGTAAACACCATATTCACTAACATCGAAGAGCACAGTCGAAGGAAGGCGGAAGAACACCGGAAGGAAACTCAGGATGATTTAGGGAAGGTACCGTGAACCAAGTTACGGAAAGATGTGACAGTATGGAAGTGGCGATGACGAATATCACCGGTCAAGTGCGGCAGAGCCAGGAAGAAATGGAAGTAATAAGAAACAGACCCACTAACTTCACGAGTATCCCCATAATCGAGAAAAGGGAATGGCTGAACTTCCGCCAATATAAAAGGAAGCCGATAGAGTTCTTGGCCCGAATCGAGGAATACATTGCCAAACATAGGGGTAACAGATGGATTAACAACCGAGAACTGTTGGACGAATCATTCCGTGAGATGACGGACAATTGGTGGAATGCAAACCGAAGCGAGATCGATGACTACCAGCAATTCAAAAACTTGTCCAAAGCGAAGTACTGGTCGGAGACCACCCAGAACTTAATACGCGACAACATCTGTCATGGCCGATACAGAACCCAACTGGGTAACACGATGACTGCATACTTCCTCGGAAAGGTATATCTGGCGAAGCATTTGGAACCGGCCATACCAGAAGAATGCCTCGTAAATAAACTATCGTACCATTACGACGAAGAAGTAATAAGAGCAAGGAGAGGTAGCCAAATCAAAACGATACAGGCGATGACTGAACTGTTGGAGAACTACGAGAATGAGGAGTACTATCGGCAAAGCAGAAGGAGGAATGATCGGCCGGAAATAAGAAATAATCTATACCCGAACAACGGTAATAACCAGAACAGCCATGGAAACCAAGGGAACCGATACAATCCCAATTATAATAATGCCAAGAATAATAATAATAATAACGGTCCTATTAACCAAATTTCAACTAGGAATAATAACGGTCACCAAGGTAATCGAAACAATTATTGCCCGAATCCAAATAATAGTCAGAGAATCCCAAACAATAATGATACCGAACGGTATTATAATAATAATAGGTGTTACCCAACAAACAATAAACAGAATAACAACAGGTTTTCCCGGCCAAGGGTAAATTTCATACAAGCCGAAGTACACAGCCAACGAAGATACACCCACCAGCGGCGTAACAGTTTCCACGAATATGAGGATCGGCGGAGAAGCAGAGAACGTGATAGTTCGAGGTACAATCCGCCTAGACGAAGTACCAGTCTAGATGACCCAGAACGGAACCCAAATCGAGAACAACTACTCGAACATCGCTCGGAGAGGCAGGAAACCACTCAAGGTTTCCCGACTGACGCCTCGGTCGATCATAACCTTAATAACAATGAAATTGAGAATTTAGACGGGAGGAGGCAGTGATGAATTAGCATGACCCTTCACTGCTCCTATCTCCTGGGTATCAACAAGAGTTGCAAAGAGCAACTAACTCTAATAATATAACAATCATTAGTTACTACTATTTAAAAAATATTAGAAACGAACTATTGGAGGAGGACGACACTCTCCTCAATAGTATAAACAATGAAATAATTTATATAAACCCGGAAGTGGAAGGAGTCTTCTCCCATTTAATGATCGATATAGGTGCGAATTTTTCTATAATTAACACAACTGAATTGGAGAGAATCCAAAGGGAATGTGGTAAAATATTGCCGACTTTACCAATAAATAACATTGTATTAATAGGTGCCACTGGTCGCCAAAACAAAACGATCAGAAGGCAAGTATCAGTAAACGTGGTTAGCAAGGGTATAGCTATAAACAAGGTATTCTTAATTGCGACGGGATTGCCTTTAATATATTGATGGGGTGCGATGAGATAAGAAGGAACTCTGCTATCATCGATTTACGTACAGAAAAGGTATCGCTGTTTGCAGAAGGGCTGACCTGGACGGCTGATTTAGTAAGTAGCGAGACAGGACTTCCCAGCAGTATCCACCAACAAATTAGAAACATAAACCATATCGAAAATAACGCCATCAATAACCCCATAATATACGATAACACGGACGAGGATTTATGGCCCCAAACCATACAAGAAATAAGGGATTTCCGGGGCGGAATCACAAGGGAGAAATTGCCCATACACCAAGCGAATCAATTAATGAAAATATATGAAAAGTACCGCTCAGTATTTTCAGACGAACCCGGTAAGGTAAAAAATTACCAATGTACACTGCAATTTAGAGAAACAGTGGTGTTTAACAGAAAATCGTACCCCATTGCGCATTCATGAAAAGAGGTTGTAAGAGCAGAAATAAACAGGATGATTAACAGTGACCATAGAGAGTAGCCAATCTCCATTCACCAGCCCTATCGTGGCTAATCCTAAGAAAAACAGCCAAGTCCGGCTTTGCTTGAATGAGCGGGAAATAAACAAAATGATAATCAATGACAGAACATCGCCAGGTGAGATAGAAGAAATCTTGAAACGACTCCACGGTACCAAGTACTTTAGTACCTGGGACACGGTGTGCGGTTACTGGCAGGTGGAGTTACAACCACGGAGTCGTCAGTATCTGGCATTCATATTCGAAGGGCGAAATTACCAATTGAAGAGATTGCCCTTCGGATTCGTGAATTCAGTTGCCATCTTTGTGACCTGCATGGACCAGATACTAGGGGAGGAAGCACTTCAGTTTACCACAGTGTATGTAGATAATCTACTGATTACCTCAGAAACTTGGGAGGAACACTGCTACCGCGTGGAACACGTACTTAAGAAGTTGTCTGCAAATAACATCACACTTAAATTAGAAAAATCCAAGTTTATTGCAAGAGAAGTTCAGTTCTTGGGTTTTAACTTGGATGACCGAGGAATCTCAACGTCAGCAAAGAAGGTTGAAGCGATCCAGAAATTCCCTGTACCCAAAAATAGAAAGCAATTACAGTCATTCCTGGAACTCTGTAATTATTACCGCAAGTTCCAGGAACAATTTTCGGAGTTAACCACAAGGTTTCAACCACAGTTATCATCATAAAACAAATGGATCTGGGGTCAAGAGCAGGATGTGATTTTCCAACTGATTAAGGATAAATTTCTGGAAACAATAATACTTCGCCACCCAAATTTTAAACTACCTTTTTCCTTGAACTGCGATGCCAGTAACATCAGCCTAGGAACGACGCTGTATCAAGAAGATGTGAAGGGCCAACATCAAGTGATTAGCTTTGCGAGTAGACTTTTAAACCAGTGCGAAAAAAACTACACCGTAACTGAAAAAGAATTGCTGAGTGTAGTATTCGCTTGCAACCAGATAGATCATGTGATCATAGATAAAAGAGCAGCTACAAGTATCATTGATGTCAAAACCCGGAGAGGAGCGTCAGTTGGTTCTGATCACTATATGTTGCAGATGAAGTTTAGATGCAGGGTTGCTGTATATAGGAAGGACAGACTCAGAAGACAGGAAAAGGTTAACACAGTGAGTTTAAAGGACCCAGAAAGGGTACAGGAATATGCTGGGAAAGTGAGGAATAGATTGAACGAGTCAGTCGCAGGAACGGTGGAAGAGAAATGGCAGAGCCTTAAGTGCGCACTCCTGGAAACCGCCAGAGAGGTACTAGGAATAGAGGAGAGACGGAGGCGGGAGGACTGGTTTGATGAGGAATGCAGGGAGAGTGTTGCACGGGGGAATGAGGCTCACAGGAAGTATTCTCAGTGTAGGACTAGAGAAAGGAAGCAAGAATATGAAGAG
Source organism: Magicicada septendecula (assembly GCA_034769895.1). Classification (NCBI taxonomy): domain Eukaryota; kingdom Metazoa; phylum Arthropoda; class Insecta; order Hemiptera; family Cicadidae; genus Magicicada; species Magicicada septendecula. The sequence goes on from CM068375.1 coordinate 343,846,952, forward strand.
AATAGAAGACTGGCAAATAAAGTATGTAGAAAAAAGAAAAGAACTTTTGAAAACAGGCTGCTCCTCAAAATGGAGCAGGACTTTGCAGATGGAAGAATAAGGAATGCTTATAAATATCTTAAGCATCTCAAGGAAGGTTATAAACCATCTACAACACTATGTAGAGACAGAGAGAATAGAATTGTCAGTGATCCAGAGAAAATTAAAATTATCTGGCGAGAGTACTTCGATGGCCTCCTTGGTGGTATGCTACAGGGAGGAGAAATTGTCGCTCACACTCCGCGGAATGCAAACATTGGGGGGATGGAATCTGACCCACCATCAATTCAGGAAATAGAAGAAGCTATTAGTGCCCTCAGGAACAACAAGGCACCAGGTACAGACTTGATTCCTGCAGAACTGCTTAAAGCTGGAGGTGCTGATGTGGCGGACGCACTGCACTCCTTAATCGTGGACATATGGCAAACGGAACGAATCCCCATGGAACGGAATAAGTGCATTATATGCCCCATTTATAAAAAAGGCGACAAACTTCAGTGTAGAAATTACAGAGGCATTTCGTTGCTGTGCACCTCCTACAAGGTTTTTGCGTATATCTTGAACCAAAGGCTGAGACCCCTCACAGAAAATATAATACGGGAATACCAAGCTGGATTCCGACCTGAAAGGTCTACAATCGACCAACTCTTCTCGGTAAAACAGATACTAAGATGCGGATGGGAACGTGATATTGATGTGTACCAGATCTTTGTGGACTTCAGGCAAGCGTATGACTCTATTAATAGAGACAAACTCTACACCATAATGCATGAAATTGGAATACCAGGCAAACTGGTAAGATTAACCCAAGTTACTATGCAGCAGACTGAAGCCCAAGTAAAGGTGGATAGCCAACTAACTGAACCCATAAATATTACACGGGGACTAAAGCAGGGAGATGGGTTGGCCCCAACACTATTTAATATTGCATTGGAATATGTAATTAGAGGCTTATCAATAAATAGCTCCAATCTGTTAACAAATAAAACTGTACAGATAGCCGCATATGCAGATGACATTAACATCATGTCAAGACAGATCACGGCAGCTAAAGAAATATTTATAGAGCTTAAAAACAAAGGCAAGGAAGTTGGGCTAGCCATAAATATGGATAAAACAAAAATGCTTATCCAAACAAGAAGGGACCAGGTTCATAACAACATCGAGATAGAGGAGGACACAATTGAGGTGGTGGACAATTTCACGTATCTCGGAGTGAATCTAGCAAAGACTGGATCAGAGGAGCCGGAGATCCAAAGACGGACCACCATGGCTAACAAGGCGTACTTCGCATTGCTGCCATCATTTAGGTCTGGGGATGTGCACAGGGAAACAAAAATGAAAATATATAGGACTGTCATCAGACCGGTGCTATGCTACGGGTGTGAGGCATGGGCAATCACACAGAAAACAGTCGACATAGTAGACACCTTTCAAAGGAAAATCCTCAGACGCATTATAGGCCCAATACAAGAAAATGGCTCATGGAGACTGAGATACAACAACGAACTGTATCAAATATATAAATAGATACCAGTCTCAAAATTTATAAGAATTCAAAGAGTGCGTTGGGCCGGACATGTTATGAGAATGGAGGGTGGCAGAAACCCTAAGAGGGCTTTGCTGGGTACATGGGAGGGAACGAGACCTAGAGGTAGACCGAGGATGAGGTGGGAAGATGGCGTTGCAGAGGACGCGAGAGACATGGGGATAAGAAACTGGAGGAGGGTTGCAGTGGATAGAGTGGATTGGAGGCGGAGATTGGTGGAGGCCAGAGCCCGACTTGGGCTGTAGCGCCATAGGAGAGAGAGAGAGAGAGAGAGTATTCGCTTGTGGTAAATTCCGCACCTACACCTTGGGTTACCCAGTTACCGTCCGAACAGACCATAAATCAATATCGTTCCTAAAGAGCTGCAAATTGAATCACGGCAGACTGACAAGGTGGATACTTGCCCTTGAAGAGTACAATCTAAAATGGGAATACATCCCAGGAAAGAAGAATGTAGTTGCAGATGTGTTATCACGTGTTAATGTGGAAGAGCAAACATTCGAGGGAGAGAAAGAAAGTGTACTCAAAATCTACCACATTATTAGCACCAGAGCCGATCTAGCCACAATATTAACGAACCTTAGCACCCACCAACAAGCGGACCCGAAATTGAGAAATATAAAGACTCGATTGGAAGAAGTGGACGAAACCGTCGCTCAATATTACAGATAAATAAAGAAATATTATTGATTAAGACATCATTAAAGCAGGATACCTGGAAGGTGATTATTCCAACCCATATTGAAAAGGAGATAATAACAAATTATCATATATGATATGGGCATATGGGCGCCTTAAAGTTGATTAAAGCTAAGAAGGAGAGCTGCCACATAAAAAATATAAACCGTAAGGTCCGGATGTATATCAAATGTTGTCGTATCTTCCAACTAGTAAAATCAAACAACGAGAAGAAAGAAGGCATAATGATTCCTATAACATCCCAGGCGAAATTGGAGAAGGTATTCTTAGATATCTGCGGACCATTTCCCCGTAGTGGCGGTCGACACCGATACAAATACCTGATAATCGTAATGGACCATTTCACTAAGTTTGTTAAGCTATACCCTGCTAATCGGGCAACTACTAGGAAAATTCTGGGAATACTAACAGAACAGTATATCTCAAACATAGGGAAACCAGCTTCGATGATCACGGATCATGGAACCCAGTTTAAGGGGAGAAAATGGCGGGATACCCTATTATCAATGGGTGTTCGAACATACAAAACCTCGGTCTACCACCCGAGCAGTAATCCGGCAGATAGGGTGTTACGAGAAGTGGGGAGGGTATTAAGAACTTATTGTCACCATCAACAGAGAAGTTGGCAAGAATACCTAGAAGCCACTGAGGAATTCCTCAACTTGGCATACCACCCAGCCATAGGAGTTATCCCATACTCCGGCATGTACGAGAAACCACCCCCACAAGAGATCGAAGAAATCCTAGAGTTCCCTAGTAATAATATATATACGTTCGACAAGGTAAAATTCTACAACAAAGTGGCCGAAGACCAGGAGAAACGGCAAAACAAGTATCAAAAGGCTTGTGGTAAAATAATAACTTATAAAATTGGAGAAAAAATATTATTGAAAAATCGTGAACTACCCAGCACGCTGGAAGGAATAACGAAGAAGTTGTTGTTACTGTACACAGGACCATATATAGTCTCCAGAATAAAGAACAATAATACGTATGAAATAAAGGAGATGGGTTCTGAGAGAATCAAGGGGGTTTATAACCAGGCTTCCATGAAAAAATATTGTGAGGAGTACAGTTTTGAGTTTAAATAAAATTCAACAAAATTCAAAAATATCGTAAGATCACCTTACTTACAATTATGTATCTAAATAATTTTGAAAATAAAGAAAAGAATTTGGATTTATTAAAAAACAACAAAATTCTAAAGCATAGTAAGATCAACTTACTACAAAATATTTATGAAACTTTATGGAAAAAATTAACAAAATTCAGATATATCGTAAGAACAACTTACAACCAATTATTTATGAAACTTAATGAAAATAAACAAAAGAATTTGGAATACATATAGATTAAATAAATTCAAAAACATAGTAAGATCATCTTACAAATAATTATTTATGAAAACATTCTGGCATTAAAGAAAAGGATTGTGGAATTTATATTAAATAAATTCTAAAACATGGTAAGGACAACTTACTACCCATTATTTATGAAAATAATTATGAAATGGAAGAAAGGAATTTTGATATCACAAAATTTAAAAATAAAATAAGAACAACTTACTACCAAATATTTATGAAAAACTTTATAGAAAACAAGAAAGAGAATTTTGAATTTTGAAAAATCACCAAAATTAAAAACATAGTAAGCATATCTTACAACCAATTATTTATGAAACTTTATGCGAATCAAGAAAAAGAATTTTGAATTTGAAATAATCACAAAATTTAAAAACATAGTAAGGACAACTTACTACCCATTATTTATGAAAACTTTATGGAATAAAAGAAAAGTAGTTTCAAATAATCATCAAAATTTTAAAACATAGTAAGAACAACTTACGAACAAATATTTATGAAAATATTATGAAACAAGGGAGAGAATTTTGAATTTTGAAAAAATCACCAAAATTTAAAAACATAGTAAGGACAACTTACTACCCATTATTTATGAAACTTTATGGAAATCGAAAGAAGAGAATTTTGAGTTTCAAACAAATAAATTTAAAAAATATAGTAAGCACAACTTACTACCAATTTTATATGGAACTAATTATGAAATAATTTTGAAGAGAAAGAAAAGGAAGTAAGAACCACTGATACAAATAAATGAATAAACTTGTGTTGAAATAAAAACAATAAAAACTTTACGCAATACAAGGAGAAACAATGACCACATAAATATTATAATTAAAGAATTCATTTAGATAAAAAAACAAGAGCGAAATAATTTTTTTTAAAGAAAAATATATATATATATAAATAAATCAATAATATAACTATGATCATAAAATAAATGTCAATTATAATAAAGACAAGTAGAAGAATAATTGCAAGAACATGAAACTAGTGGAACAATTCATGAGAACTAAGAAAAAAACAAAATATCATAAAATATATGCTACCAATGACCAGAAGCAGATTGTGATAACAACAAAGGAATAACAGAGAATTCACACACAAAACTTTATACTTAAAAACTAGTGATAATTATATTAATAAAAGAGCTTCCCACCACAATAAGAAATAAGATATTAGTAGAGCCAACAAGTCAAAAGAATAACTGAGAAGGAAAATAACTAAGATAGAAATATTAACAAATCTGAGCAAATACGAAGTGAGGTATCCAATGATATTTTTTAATAGTCGTAAAATAGACTATTCTTATCTAATTTTTATTAATGACATACTGTAGGTGACTCCAGCAGTATTATTATGTTTTGAGCACATATGAATTTCCTCTTATCTCAATGTGAAGTGTAGCATGGCCAGCAGAGTATATGTAGCCACAAGTGCCTCTCTGAACTGCCCCAGCTCATGTGTTAGGGAATGTTAGGGAATGAATATCCCAAGAATAAAACACCAAGTTAAGAAAAAATGAAAATAAATAATAATAAACCTCAGATGACTATTACTAACAAGGAAAATCAATTTAAGAATAAAATATATCTAAGCTCAAATATGAAGAAGCAAAATTAAAAATGGGAAGGAAGTCAAGAGTTATAATATATAATAAGAATCATAAGCAATTATTTCAAACAAAAAAGTAAGGTCTGAACTAATCACTTCTGGAGGAGAGCAATCTGTAGCATGACAGATTATCCACTTAAGAACGAATAAAATATGATCATAAATAAATATCAATAAAAATAACTATCAAAGAAAAATCCAAATGAAAACAAATAAGTATCAAAATAAAATACTATCATAACTTGAAAAAGTAAAAATAAAGAAAAATACCACTACGCAACAAAAATGTGTAAAGAAAAGTAAACCCCAAAAAACTAAAATAAATTAAGGAAAATAACCAGGTAGGATAGGAGTAAGTAAGAAAGATACCCAGAACAAACCAACGTACATAATAAAATATATGGTAATGAAGAACTAAAGAATGAATAAGGAAGATACCGAGAACAAACCAACGTACATAATAAAATATATGGTAATGAAGAACTAAAGAATGAATAAGGAAGATACCCAGAACAAACCAAAATGCCTAATAAACAGGGATGAGTTGGAAGATACAAGAAAGTAGGAGGAGAAGACTACCACAAATACCCAAAGGAGACCCAGTAAGGAGAAAACCAAGGAAATTAAATGCCACAAAATGAAAGTATAACACCCAAAAACAGAAATAATGTAAAACAAATGTAAACAAAAGTGTTTAGAGTTATAAGAAAAAGTGCAAACATGAAAAGTTATTGTATAATGAATAAAAACAAATCTTAACAATCCCTCATAAATAAATACCTTGGTAATATAAAACTATAAAACTGATTAGTGATAGTATCAAGAATTAACAGGGGACAAGAGCAAGTTATTATATTATAATAAATAAACTTCAAGAAAGTGCATTGAATGCTTAAACTTAATAACATTCAATGACAGTGTACCTTTAAGTAACTTTAAAGTTTTAATTTAACTTCATGAATACTATTTAATAAAATAGTATTATGAAGGGCAAAGACTAATGTTTCTAATAAAGTGCCACCCTTTATCTAATAACATTTACTGAAATGATTAAGATAAATAAAGAGCAGGTGGGTAATAATTAAAGTGACAAGGGATACATCCCTAAAATAAAATAAAATAAAAACAGATAAGACTGCACCCAAGAAATTTTAAGAATGGTTAAAAATGAAGAAACAAATGTGTTATGTTTCTAGTTGAATAAATGAACTCTATAACTAAATGTTGAATCAGAGAGTAATGTTTTAATATTCGAAGTTGTTTATTATGTTTAATAGTTTTAATCAAGAATGCAATGTCGGAGTGTGGATACCATTCTTTTATTATAAAATGTTTATTATAAGTTACTAGGATTAATCAAGACTAAAGGGTCTGAGATTAAATACCACTTTCTAATGTCAAATAATTGTTATGAACTATTAGTTTAAATTCACTACTAAATGTTCTTGTAGTAAAGTAAGAAATTGTTAATCAACATTGTATTAGAATAGAAGGTCAGAAAGGGTATAAACAAGCTGTATTATTAAAAAACTTTGTATGTAAAACCAGACAAAATCTAGGCGAAATGGTAAATTCCAACTACATTATAATTAAAGAATCAAATCCAGTAAACTAGTTAAACTGATGGAATTTATGTAAGGTAAATCAGTCACAGAATAATATAATGTTTATTATACTTTAAAAAGATATTGTAAAAAAATAGGAAGAATTATTGTTAAAATTGCAAATGTAATAAATGAAAATTCAGAGGGGGAGTCATAGGGGGAGTCATAAATTATTGGATAATATTTAAAAGGATAATCAATTAATAAAATTACAAGGAATTAAGGGAAGATAAACATTTTATGTCTTATTTGGTATCAAATCAAACAGAATGATCTAAAGAAAAAGATTATGTATTTAGTATTTCATAAAAGTAAATAATAGCAAAAATATATTCAGTGATATAATGTAAATTTTCTACATGTTGCGGAAACCAAACCGATTTTAAAACAATGTATTACTAATATTAAATTGGCTAAGACATTCAGGAGGCGAAGGAAATGAGAACAGTTAATTATTGGACCTTGTCGAGAACACTTGAACGCGATTTGTGCTAAGATTAACCTATATAATAGACAAATATGGCGATAGGTCCGTAAGCCTAGTCTAACGTGAAAAATCGTAAAGTACTAAATTTTGACTTTAAACCTTAAACTCAGCGAGAACATTTAATAACACAATTAAAATAAAGTAATACGGCACAGTAAATGAGTGAAATTAAAACTTGAACCTACACAATAAGTAATTCTTAATAACGAGGCGAAAAGTGCTAGTTTCGACCGTATTGAACAAAGTAAATTAAAGATTATCACACATATTTAATAGAAGTGAATCACAAGACAGTTAACCAGAACCATTCTACTAACACCAGAAGTAAATATCACAACTGCGGAGACGACGAAACATTGAAAAGGCACCAGTTATTGGAAGTAATTTTCATCGAGCAGTCTACGGTTTAACATATGCAGTCCAGGAGCCGCCATCCTTCTTCCCACAATCCTAAGCGAGCTTTACCAACGTAATCACACAGACATCACTGGTTTGAATTTTTATCTGTAATAAACATTATATATTAATTAATAACTTGTAATTTTTAATTATTAAGCTTTGTGCATGTAAGTGTTATAGTTTCCTGACCTTACCCTTCTCTGACTATATATAAAATAACCGTTCAAAGAACCAAATAATTAATAAAAAATACAAATGTAAAAAATTATTCGACAAGCCTTGAGAACGAGTCGATACTACTGTTGATAATCGATTAACAATCGAGACTGTATACAATTGTTAATATATCTGAAATTTCTGCAATTTGGTTTAAATTTATTTATAAATTTAATAAATAGAATAAAAAGTAAGGTAAATTTAGATCACGGACTATCCGAAAGGCGGCCTTTACCAAAGAAGGAGAATACTCAATTAAGAAGAAGAACCGTCTATCGATTAGTGCTGGAGTTAATCCAATTAACGCGGAAGTATAAAATTTCAAATTAATACAATTAACAGAAACAGAATTAAAAGAGCAGAATTTTTACACTAATTCATTACGAAATTTATTTCCTAAGTACAAACAACAAAACCAATAAAACAATATTTTTCAAAAAACAAAACCACCAAAATTTTTTTTTTATTTTGGTAAACACATATAAATTTTTATTTTGTAACCATTACAATATATATATATATATATATATATATATATATATATATATATATTTTAGCGTGACAGAAAATCCACTACTTATTAAGTCATATAAAATCATAAAATTTAATTACACCACATATGTTAAAATAATATTGAATGAGATTTAATGAAATCAAAGGAATGAACCACGATAAAATAAAAATCCTCATTACATTATATAAAAACCACTGTTTAAATATCAAAGAAAGTATTGAAAGCAACTCATATTATAAGATCAGTAATTTACCCAGGAAACTAGGAGCAGTAAACAAATTAAATAACACCATATCCAGACGAAAAAGAATCAGTTTAAGAGTGGTGAATACCAAAATACCCCAAAAAACAAGAAGAAGGAAGAATAAAGTTTGTGATCAGGAAGAAAATAATACCCTGAAACCTTTAGAGAAGAACAAGGTCCGCATCAGTAAAGAACTTAGATGCTCCAAACTAAACATCAGTCGAGATAACACAAAGTACCTTGGTTTACCCAAGAATGAAGAAGGAAGACAAGAAGACCAGAAGAATGAAGACTAGAAGATGGACAAGAATGAAGACAAGAAAGAAGATAAGAAGAAGGACAAGAAAGAAGACAGGAAGAGAGGAAGAAATAGTATGAAAGAAACACCGTAGTAAAACCTATTATTATTATTAACTACCATCAACCCCAAACCCACAAAAACGATTAAAAAGGAAGTATAACATACCAAAATCCTATAAGAATGTAATTATTTAGAAAACTAAAGTGCTGTATAGTATTATAAGAAGTGAACCGACTAAAGCTATTGTGTGATAAGAAAATAAACAAGTCTTAACAGTCCATGATTACTAAAGGTCTGGTCTGAGATAATAAGACTCAAAATATCAGAACCACCTGTGAAAGTGAATTTGTGTAAGTGTTTTTTGGAAATGCAATAAACTTAAAGTTAGTGATACTATGACTTATCAATATGCTATATAACAACTTTAATATCCAATAATAAACAGCATAATAAAATAATAAAATGGAAGATTTCCAGTATTTTATTATTTTAATGTAACTCTTTATTTACAAGACATTTGTAAAAAATGCATAATAACTAGAGTATGGGTGGTCATGTTTACTGATGAAGGGGATCATAAATAATAATGGTTTAGACCAGAAAGGACTGGCATTAATTTAGTATTCATAGGTTTAAAATGTTTAAATAAACTGTTTGTTCAATCAATGTATTTGTAAGAATTATTAGAAAGTAAGATTTATATTATGTGTTTAAAATGAATAATGTCTGCTAAATAACAGCATACATACCATTAATAATGTTTCAGTAGGTATGCTATGTTAAATCAAAAATAGTTAAAAGTATATGTTCAAACCATGCCAGCAATATGTTCAATTGTGCAGATTGCTAAATAATGTTCATAATTATTTTGTATAACAGTAGTGTTAATTAAATACTACACCTCACAATAAATTATAAACCATTTTATTTTCATGTAATAGTAACTATGTAAAGTCAGAGGAGGAAGTGGGATTAAATTTATTTGAGAAAGACAGAAATGTAAAATTCTAAACTCTAGGCCATTTGGTGAATTCACAGAAACAATATAAACCAGTATAATTCACTTATAAATCCTGTAAACTAGCAAGATTTAGATAAGGTAAATCAGTTAACCACTACTGGGAATGATCCTATGAGTTAAAATGATAATAAAGAAATATACCTTAAAATATTGTAAATTTTCAAAATATATAAATTAATTAATTTTAAAGAGCAATGTCAAATTCAGAGATTAACACAAAAAACCAGTTCAAAGGTTTAATTTATATGTATTTAAGGAAAGGAAGAGGAATATGACTAATTAAAATTTATTATAATAGTATTAATGATAATTAAAATGGAGGAAATTTGTATAAAGACGGAAATCCAATTTTGAGCCTATATTTCAAAAAAGGAAAGAAATTTGTTAATTTCCACAAAATGTCTACAGATATGGACTATAATATATCAATTTAAAGGGAATGAGATGATTAAACCAATGATAAGGTTCATAATTCATGAAAGTGATGAATAAAATAAATAAATTCCATATATAATGTCATATTGTATCATGTGTATGGGTAATCGAAATATGTTAACAATACTTTTTCAAAGATTAACTGGGCCAGATTTTGACCAAGTTAATTAGTCTTTTGTTGAATATCAAGCTGAATAGTTGTGTGAAAAAAACGTTCTATAAAACTGAGTAGAAAATGGTACTACAAATTGCCATTACTGTTAGTGCATCGAGAGTTAGATGAATTGAACACTTTCTTAGCTAAATTTACCAAAACTTTAACGACAATAGTGAGAAATAACACCTAACTTCATGATACGAGTGATATAAAACAGTAAAACAATATATTTGACACAATTCACGCTACAAAGCCTAACCACATTTACAGAAACTTAACCCACAGAAGTGAACACATACCAAATAACTTAATTAACACCAATATACACGGAACACTTCTTCAGAACACACCAAACAACCTAATAGACAAATTAAACCAGTGCGGGAACATTTCAAACATTCATGAAGGTAATTTTATTGTGATTTTCTGACACGACGACTTCGCAGTAATATATCCAAATCGAGTAGCGGCCATCTTTGGATTTACGAAGCCCTGCCTACCTCATCGAGCAGTGACGTCAGTCTACAATGGTCTGACAAAACAATTTATTAAACATTATATATCAGAATTATTTAAATACTATTAAATAATAATTATTGAATTTATTTTAATTGTTAATGTTATACTTTCTCGTCATCCTTCTCTGACTATTTAATTTAATCGCTCAAAGAACCTGTCCTTTATATAATACCCATAATAATTTTTATACTGTATGCACAATCGATAGTTCCCTGAGACGGAGTCGATAATTGTTCTCAATCGATAAAAGATCGATTATTTATTAAATTGTTCAATAAATCAATATATTTCAATTGTTTATTACCTGTTATTATTTCACAGGCTAATTTAAGATTATTTATTAAAGCTAAGGGACTTCAAGAAGAAGAAAATATTTTATTTAAGTGAGATATTGGACCAGCAAGAAAAATCACCGATCGATTGCTGACTGGAGTTAATCTATTTAACTACAGACTTGGTTCAAATCTTCCAGAAGTGCTCGATAGTTAATAAATACCTGCCTGATTATCAAAATTTTTACAAAACCTTTAAAACAGCTTTATTTCTTATTTACACACATTACTTCACATAAACAAAATTATTTTTATTATTGAAAAATTTTATTTTTATTAAAAATTTTTCTCCACTATTTTATTTCTGTAAGGACCGGCATACAGGGTCTTCTTACTATATATATATATATATATATATATATATATATATATATATATAGCAACATTACAAATGTATAGAGTACTGTGTATTGCATAATTAATTAAGATAATTAAAATTATTAATAAATATTTCATTTTGTGAGTAATAATAAATCAGTTTTCAATCTGAAGTGTAAAGGGAACAATCAAATTTCATGCTTGGACAGGTTGATCATGCCACGCCACAGTGGCTGTGTGTACACCTGTATTTTACGTGTGTGTGTGTGAGACCAGTTGATTCCTGTAAAGCGTCACTCCTAAACAAACGCTATTAATTATATGATTTATTTAAATTGTAAAGAGTTTGTGGATAATATCACAAAACGAAATACCCAACATTGTGTATAATATAAAGACGCACGTGTGTACAAAAAATAGTGCGAAAATAATAAACGTGCGAATATAGTTAAAATAAATATAAACAAAGCTTATATTAATTAAGATAGCGAAAACGGTTTATACACAGTGAACACATAAAAATTACCGACAAGATGAATATCGGGTAATTTGCAAAAGACTTCGCAAGTTGCGAAGACAAGCGAAATAAATGTGAAAATAATCGTGTTTAGAAAGGGACGTTAACGACAGACTGATACCTGCAGAAGATTGTCGAAAATGATTTTTGCGCCCTAGGCTATAATTACTCGAGACCACCAACTTATTTCTCTTTCTCGATCAACTACCGTGGCAGCCGGAGGCTCTGCCCAACGACAGCAACTGTTTTTCGATCAACCACAGCGGCAGCCGGAGGCTCTACCCAACTACTCATCACTTTCGTGAGAACACCTGCAACCAGAGGCCATGACGGAATACGAGGGAGCAGCCAAATACATAGAATAGTGTCAAGCGTACAGAACGTGGCAACGGACTACGGAGAGGATCTGATGGACGAGGATCAAGGACTCCAGGACTACACGACTACAGAGGAGCATCCAGGATCGAGGACCTAGGACCGAAGAGGATACGCTGAGTATTACCGCTACAACTAAGTTGAAACGAAACCATGTATTTGTAAAAACAAAAAGACTCAAGTAAAGACAAATAACTATGTAAAAGAAAGACAATATAATTAAAAAATGGAATTAATAGTTTTTGAAAATATAAATGTTTATTTGCATAGTACACCCTAGTTTAGAGTAACGTTTAACCGTATGAATGTATAATTTTGAATAAATAATTTAGTCAATGATATTTAAATTAACTTGGAAGTAAATAGTAAATTTTTAAAAACAAAGAAATGCATATGCAAAATAATAAAAAGGAAATAGATTATTAAAAAGAGATAATATAATTTAATAGTTATCAAAGAAATGAGAAAGTCGAGAGGAATATTATATAATAACAAATGTTTATTGTAGTATAAGAGTGTATATTATGTTCTGTGTGTAATACGAGGTACTACTTATATGTTAATAACAAGATGTGTACGACGGCTTCACACATGCGAATAATAAGGATAGTTTAAATCGCAAAAGAATTGAAAAATTTTAATTAATACATTTTTAAATGGTTCTAAACAAATTTCACGTTGTGTTATTATTATTACGATTAAACCCGTCATAATTTTATAGCGTAAGTAATGTTGCTAATAAACGGCGTTAACGTTATAAAATAAATGGGTCCCAAAAACGTGGGCTCACATTTATTTAACGTTATAATATATATATATATATATATATATATATATATATATATATATATATATATATATATTATAACGATACAAATTAAAACTGAATTTATAGGTAATATTGAAATTATTACAACAGAGTCTATATCTGGAGGTAGAAAAACTCATTAAATTAAATCATTAAAATTTACTATTTCCTTATTACTTCATAATATAAAGTAGTTTATTAAAAATTTGTCTTGCAGTAATTGAGTCTATTTGCTAGTTTAACATATATGTTACATGTTGCGTTGATTTCCACTTTTTTCGTAGCCTCTCGACGCTCCGCACGCTGTTCGACTGAACCGCTGCTCGACTGTACGTCGACCGACCGAAGCTCACTATCTCTGAAATATTTAAGTTGACAATTCACGTCTTTACACACACGCACACTGCTATATGATCTGTTATTGTTTGCAATTTAAATTTACTTAATCTAAGGGATTTTAACTGGGTAAAATTGATAGCGTATTGATCTTACACAAACTTCCGGCTTCTTGAAGTGTTCTCGCGTTACTATCAAAATATCTGGGCACATATTTTGACCATAAAAGAAATATTCTACTGTACGCGGAAAAGCACCAGAATTATCTATTTATTATTTGAGTTCTCTAAATGGTAATGGTTACGAAAAACTCGAACCGTGAACCAACTTCTAAGTCTAAAGGAAAACGACCTGTCTTGTCCCGAAAAACTCATGACAGCAAGTAGGTCTTTCTATGACGATTCTTTGGAAGAAGATGAACAGTCCGTTCGCTGAAAGCGTCCTTCTAAAATAAATTCTAGACCTTTTGATTGGAGGAAAATCTAACAACGTCACAGATGAGAACACGGATAGGCTGAAATCAGGCTTAAACTCTGTCCGATTCTGCGAAGGCCTGTCTAGAGTTAATCTACAAATTTTATTACATTCTAGGAGATAACGAGAGTAAAAGAACGCTGATTTCATTTTAAAAAAATATAAAAAGTACGAAATGTTAATTCTCCTCGAAGTTATTAAATAAAATGTAAATCACACGCGCACCCGCGCACTTACACACAAATATATTACAAGACATAAAGGAGAATACAGTTGTGAACATTTTGACATAACATACTTTTTTCAATATAATTTGGTTCAAAACTTATGACTACTTTACAAAGAAAGAACAAAATCAATTTAAAACATGTCTATGGCCATCAGAAAATTTTATATAGCATTAGTATTCCACTTAAATGAACTTCATATCCTGTGTACTCTTGCAATATATATATAGGTTATGAACATATTATGAAGGTTAGAATAGACGGTACTAAGGCTACTTGATATGTAAATACTCAACACTTGCTTCTAGCAAACTATATAGTAATAGCAATATAGTAATAAATATGACATTGGGTATTCTATTTTCAAATCTTAAATGAAAATAATACAATCAGTGCTGAAGATTAGTCTAGCATATCAAACGTCATCATCATATTCACAATACGGCATAGGAAACGTACTGCTTGTTCCGCCTTAAAAATCTCCCCAGTCATCTCTTTCTGGGTCTGTCCACACACCTGTGTTATATAGTTTGTACTTACAGACTTGTTTGACCACTCTGGAATCTGGCACTCTTTCTAAGTGTTATTTCCTTTGTTTGTAATCTTTTAAATTTTCATTTAAATTAAAAATTTGTAACTTTTCTCTTATGACTTCATTTTTTATACAGTCAAGTTTAGAAGAATATTTAATTCTCTTTAAAAACGCCATTTACGAGGCATGTATTTTACTGTCTTGTTTCTTGGTTGTTGTCCGTAATTTACACTTATAGGACAGTACAGGTACTCCCATAACTTTGTAGAACTTAATTTTGTATATCTACGTACCCTGTTTTTAAAAATACGGTGGATTTTCCCACAGATCAATATTGATTAACCTGACTTGACATATATATTATAATTCCTATTATAGCAAATATTATTTCCCATTTAAATAAAATGACTCACTTGTTTGAGAATTTATTCATCGATCATTATTTTTAATTCTTTTTAGTTTCCTGCTTCAAAATATCACCTTCGTTTTATTGTAGAGATGTTTATATTGTATAGTTATAGTTTTGAAATCTGATAAAGCTTAAAAACAGATTTTTGCACGTGAAAATATGTATTTTGAAGGACAAGCAAGTCGTCAGCAAACAACAGCAGAATCAAATCCTCGTGACCTCGTGATAACTTAATACCAGGGTTCACTACATGTTTCCGCATAACAAAAGTATAGGAGATATTCACACAGTTGTAACTATTACATTAACTAAGATTCATTGTGCGAACAAATCATCTAAATCGTATAAAAATTATAGATGAAAAACACTTGATGCATATTTCTGACCTGTAAGTAGGTGGAGCAGTCCAAACTCCAGGAATACAAACAAAATAAAAATTTGCCTATCCCTAGTCAAGTTAAAGGGATACTGGCTTAAGCGCTATCGTTGCAAAATCAATATGACAAACAAAATATCAATAAGGAAATACGTTTTAACATAAGGAAAGTTACCATCAATCAATACTACGGGAAGGCGAAGTGAAGTAATTCTCGAATACAATTAGATACCAATAATGGGGATTAGCTCATGCGTCTTTCTAAAAAAATGTAGAACACATTCTTTGGCAATTCTAGCTGAAGTAGCAGACGTTTTGCCTGGCCGACGAATAGAACACGTAGTTGTCTCGTCAGCAATACGCGGCACAGAAAAAATTGGCATATAAGTGTTTGACAGCAGCCACCGACCAGTCGAGTTCTGTAATAAGAATACCACAAACGGGTTCTTTAAAATTTTATAAGTTCAGTTCGTAGTCCTTCAGTCTTTCGACTGGTTAGTACCCTCCCCACATATGCCCGTGGTGCGTGTGGTATTGAGTCTCTCACAGGTATATGGGACCTACAGTTTAACGCCGGATCCGAAAGGCAAATTTTTTTTTTATTTGGGGGAGGGTTTATACTAGGCAGGATACCGCTCGCTGGGTTGCCATTACCTTGCGAGGGGGAACGGTCGTATCTAAATCAGATGGCCCCTAACGGGAATTGGACCCGCGCCGACAGCGTAGCAGCGTCACACGCTAGCCACTACGCCACGACCGCTCTAAGAGAGACTACTAATAAAAGTGTCTGATATTTAATCTGTTATTTGTGTTTTGGACTAATGTAATTTTCTCGTAATTGGGAGGTTTGATTTTGTTGTGGTATTCCTTGAGAATCGTTGTTGACAGAAGTGTTTAGAATAATTTTGACTCTATAGATTCCTCTGGTATTTAGTTATACGTATATTATGCTGCTTTAAATTACAGGTCCAAGTTGTTGTCAAACGAATCATTTTTTTAATAAAAATTTTGAAATAAGGGTTACGAGTGAACATAAAGTAAAAAGCTCCCTAATTAATGATAGACTATTTGGCAGTATTATAGTAACCATGTGTGAGTGTTTGTGTGATTATCGAGCTTTTCTATTATTTCTTTGATAAATCCTGTATAGCTGTACTATATTGTTACAAGCACTTAATTACTCTAATTGCTTTACTTATTTTGTATACACGAACCTGAAAAAAGAAAAATTTTTTACATTTTTGGCATTTTTTCAACCACTTTGTACATTCAGCTTCCTTTTTGAGAATTTGATGTATCAGAATGAGGCCACAGGTAGCAAGTAGAACGGTGTTTGTTCGGTTATTTGCGGCGTTCTTATTAAATAGGCCATATTTTATTGCATTGGTTGCAGATTAATTCAAGAATGAGCAGTGGCTCGATACTTTACCATGCATTAGAGACCAAGTTGATTAGTAAGGCAGAAATTTCGAAGAAAGTTAAGCGGACCATTTTATAAAACACGTATTTGCCAGTTCTTACTTATGGAGCTGAAACCTGTGTTATAACTGAGAAACATGTAAACTGTCTCCAAGCTATGGAGATGAGATACTGAGGAAGTTTGAAGGAAAGACAAGAAGAGATCGAGTTACAAACTCTACAATAACAGTGAGGCTTAAAACAGTGACTTTGAAAGATCAAATTAAGAAAGACAGTTGGGTTGGTTTGGACACATTCAGAGGATGTAAAGGGAATAGACTTCCAAAACAACTGTATTAGGCAAGAGTGCTGGGAGGAGACCCAGGGGCTGAGAAGAGTGACTTGGGAGGACAATGTAAGGTGCTCTCTACAGGGGGTGGGAGTTAAGTGGAATGAAGCCAAAGCCCTGGCCATGCAGAGACCACGGTGGCGAGACCTTTGCTCAACCTCCACATCTTGCGGTAGAAGATGATTGGAATAAAAAGAAGAAGGTTGGAGATGAGAGAATTTTTGGAACTAATATTTTGTGTACAAAGTATGGTGAATGTGGCAAAGTTTCAGATCATCCGCAAAAGTTTTATTTACTTCATTTTCAGAAAAGTAAAAGTTTCCTTGCAGAGCGTGTTGGCATTATTTATAACTTACTCTTAGCAGAGGCTTTTATTGTAATACGAAAACACATAATTCTAATAGCTAATAGGGGTTTCTTGCTTATACAAAGTGTGAACAAAGTTTGTGTTACATTGCAAGGAATATTACCAAACGATAAATGTCTTACCTGGAACGATAAATGTCGGTTATCTATACTTAGATGATTTCATTTTTATGATATTTTTACTTAATCAAAATCATAAAAATTGTGTAAATTAAAAAATATATACGATAAGCGTACTATATTTTTAAAAATAGATTATATTAAAATAAATTTTCCTGCTACGTTCAGATGTCCCGTAATCTTAAAACAGTAGAATATTATTAAACGCAGAAAGATAAATAAGCAAAGATTTTAATAAAGCGATTATCACCTTGCAATAATACTCGTAGACATAGAATAATCCAAAATTCAAAATATTCAACCACAAATAAAAGTATCTAACCTAATTAAATTATATCCGTTGCTTTACAGATGTCAAATTTCCGCTAACGAGGTGAATTTACAATATCTAATTCCAAATAATCGTAAAAGTCTTACTAAGTTAAAATTTAAAAAAGTGTTTGCAATCACTAATTTAATACGTTTTAGCTACACAAAATATCGGTATTTATTTTCCTGATAAATAAGTCTCAAAATTATAAAAGGAAACAACAACGTAAACTTTATTCTGATAAATCCAAGGTCAGATAACTTATAGTTACATGAATACTCATCATATAAAATGTGTAGAGTCCATACAAATCAGCTAAACAATATGTAACAGAAACCTTTTTTGTGTGTCATTCAAATATATTTAAATACTAAAACGAAAAATATATCACTACACAAAAGTAATACTTATGCAATGGATAAAAGTAAAGAGTTTTCATAGACTACTTGAAAAAATTGTCAGAGTTTCTTTTCACACTCGTATAAATCTATAATTTTTTTCTTGCAAATAGAAAATGTATTCAACATTGATGCAAAATATTAGCTTATATAAAGTTATTTGGAATGTCCAAAACAAGAAAATAGGAAGTTTTTCTTTTGAAACCTACTTTTCAGCCCACTGTATTAGTCTTTGCACCTTCTTTCTGAGGAACAGAATTTTTTCGTCAACTAATGGAAATTGCGAAACACCGTTTTTATGCGTTCTACTTTAGGTAAACATAAGTAAAAAGTTTTGGCAAATTTCCGTTAGGGCAACAGGAATGTGTGTTGTGTTGTGTTGTGTGTTTCAGACTGACTGACGTCAATGGTTTACAAAATATCTGAGGGTGAAAAATGGAAAGGCTATAAAAAGAAACAAATTATTGATAAGTTCACATACCAGATACAATACGTCATAGTACGCTTCATTGTTTGTGAATGGTGTTAATATACTTTTTCTATTACTCTAGAATATTTTTAATTTATGAATATGTAAGCAGGTACAGTTTACTGATATCGGCGCTCTTCAAATCCTAGCATCCATCGTTTGGGGTACATTCGTTGCACATATTATAGTGTTCTATCTTTTGTGGCAATGTTTGTTTGTGTAGTTTAAAGGTAAACAACATTCTTGTCTACCTTTTTGTTATTATACTGAAGTCGCACTGAGATGAGATGAGTGATGTCACTGTTTGTAGAGAATAACATTTCATTTTTGAACAAACGATTGTAGGTATAATATCAGCTGCAAAATTGTCCTGACTTTTAATGAGGTCATGTAGTATCTACTCGGAAAAATAACCAGAAGAAAATCAAGTAACAGAGTGTTATTATTTCTATTTAGAAAGTCAAAGTTTATTGGTATAGTATAAAAATTCTAAAAATCTTGAATTTATGACCTTAACAAAAAATTTCAGAAGGAAATTTAAATGAATTAAGTAGGTCTCATAAACGAAGTCTATATGTATTTAGGTTGAGAATCATAAAATGTCATTATAGTTTATTCATCAAATTTGGTCAGTAAATGTCAACAAAAAAGCAGATAATAGCTGTTCGTGTTGCTGCAAATCACAATTAAATAGTGATTAAAATGAATTTTACCTTTTTTATCCGTCGTGTTACCTCTTATTGTATTTTATTAAATAACACGTTTCGAGGCTCCAGGCCTCATCTTCTGACTTCAGTCTCGTGTGGATGTCGTTAACACATTAAAACTAAACTACTACACATTAAAATAAAACACACTACACAAGTTAACCGATGTCTGGGTGCGCACCCTTTGCTGGCTCGCGACGGACTCAAAGGGTGCGCACCCAGACATCGGTTAACTTGTGTAGTGTGTTTTATTTTAATGTGTAGTAGATTAGTTTAAATGTGTTAACGACATCCTCACGGGACTGAAATCTGAAGTTGAGGCCTTGAGCCTCGAAACGCGTTATTTAATTTAATAAAATAAGAAGTCACACGACGAATAAAAAAAGGTAAAATTAATTTTAATCTGTATTAAAACGTGACTTAGATACCAGAGAACATGAGTTCACAATTAAATGTTTACAACAGATTTGTCACAAGCAGCAGAAGCTGTCGCCGCGATGGTATTGTTATGACGGTATCATGGATCGTCGTATTGTACAAAGGAACAAAATACAGACTATAATGAAATCGCTAATTGCACCTTCAGTTAGTCACAAACCACATTTAGAAATCAACAAGGTACTCTCGTACAATATACCAAGTCAAATGTGTTCACACGCAATAATAATGTCACCTGATTACAATACTCCACTAATTAACGCAATAATCACTTGATCTGCACTATATAATATCACCAGTTATAACTAACTAAATAAGCCGACCGCACACGCCTATATATAATACGCAGAAGTTCCAGAATAATTTTGCATCCTTTGGTTACTTCTGTGCACGGCCTTGACCAAGACGCTGCACCTGCTCGGCTAGCCGAGAATCGTGTAGAATGACTTTTTCCATTTTTCGAGAACGTTACGTAATTGTCGTGGCAGTATGAACTGTGAACAATATGTTATGTAGTTATATGTATGTATGTTATATGTAGCATGCCGAAAAATATGTTAAGTCGAATGAGCGTAAGTATAACAAGGCCATTTGAATACCTAGTGGTGATTTGACCCGTAATCAGTTCTCAATAAACTGGCTCCAAACGGTATGGAAAACAATGTCTTGTTATGCAAACCTTAATTATTTAAGCGTAATTTTACACTCCTCATCAAGTTATGAGGTAGCGCCAGTAAATAATGTCATTTTATTGTTCAACGTACACTACAGAAAAAATCATTCTATCGATATTTGATGGTCTAGGGTATTTATTAAACATTTTCTTTAATCTAATCTCTGTGTTTCAGCCGTAATCCATGCGTTCAAGAACAGTGCTTATGCGTTTGAAGAAGTAATCCGTGCAAGAAGCAGTGATGAAAGGTTACAATCTCAAGCACATGCATTCCTCCAGCTACTTTCGTAAGAAAGTCACATTGAAGCGGTGTTGGCCAGTAATTATGAAGTCATTACAAGGGGATTCTCAATATAGAAATTTTTATGACAGGAGGGGAAGTAAAAATTAATTCCTATTCCAAGTGTTAATTATGAAGTATTCTAATGTCTTATTACGTTAAAAAATTTGATGTCTTAAATAAACTATGTTCTTATATATTGTTAAGACGGTCTCTTTGATCGTCGTATATTACAGTGGAAAACAAAACACAAGGCACCAATTAAATCAGTAATAACCAGTTTTAATTATCACAATTAAGAGTCTGTAATCAACAAGTTATTTAACAAGATTATGCTCGTTCAATAACTAAAGTCAATTTGTCAAGAAAAGTCAACTATAACGCATACCGCACTATAATCACTTTTTACTAATACACCACTTGAGGCGCACTGTATAAATCGCCCGACATAAACTGAAAACTAATCTGCAGATTACAGCTATTAATAGTCTCCAGGGTTCCATAATATGCGTCCTTAACAAACACTTGAAAATTCTAGAGGATACTTCAGAGCGGCCTTGGCAAAAACACACGCCGTGAGGGCTAGTCAAGAAGGTGTAGAACGATACCATCGAACGCATGAGAACGTTCCTCAATGCGTAACACTGCCTTGCAGGTTAAGTGTCACGTACGCACACAAACATTACAGCTGGGCTCTGGTGGGAGCCGACGAGAAATGTGTAGAACGTTTTGTAATGAAGTAACAATGTCATTACAATCATATTCAATGGTCAGTGTTCTCAGTTACATATACCTGATCTTATTCGGCCGACTATAATCCACTTATCTATGAGAAGTTCAGAACAAATAGACGATATGGTGAGTGCAGCTAATCACTCTAATATACTGCGAACAGTAGCAGAAAAATGTAGAAGTCGACAGAAAAAAACATGCGATGACATCAATCTAAGGAAACATATTCATGAGAATTATTAACGTCAGGAGAATGAAAGTCATATCAGAGGAAGGAAAAATAGAAGTTGGAACGAGCAGATATTTGATAAGTTTGGTAACAAGGATCTGACGAACAAAATAGAGGTTAAAACAAAACTTTCATTAGCTATACATGCCCTCGGAACAGTGGGTAATTGGAAATTAGAGACAAGTGAACTAGTATGTACTGAGCGTTCTTTATGAGGATATAAAATATATGCTATAGAGAGGACACGTCAAGAACAAACGAGAGAGTGAGGAACGGAGAGATAAAGAGAGAGATGAATTAGGCTTTTACAGGATGTAAAATTCAATAATGTTTGTAGTAAAAATGAGTTTGCAAGTGGTCCTAAACAGATTCAAAGGAAAGAGAATACTTTCATATATAAATCGGAAAGGAAAGAGAATAACATTTGCGAATGAAATGAACGCAATATGCTTCTAACAGCAGCATTCTATAGGGATTAAATAGAAGGAGGAGGAGGAGGAGGAGGAGGAGGAGGAGGAGGACGAGGAGGACGAGGAGGAGGAGGAGGAGGAGGAGGAGGAGGAGGAGGAGGAGGAGGAGGAGGAGGAGGAGAAGGAGAAGGAGAAGGAGAAGGAGAAGGAGAAGAAGAAGGAGAAGAAGAAGAAGAAGAAGAAGAAGAAGAAGAAGAAGAAGAAGAAGAAGAAGACGAAGACGAAGACGAAGACGAAGAAGAAGAAGAAGAAGAAGAAGAAGAAGAAGAAGAAGAAGAAGAAGAAGAAGAAGAAGAAGAAGAAGAAGAAGATAAAACTGAATGATGACAGACGACGTTAATAGGGAAGGTACCACAGGTGAACTAAACCAGAAATATGACAGGTACATTTAGAGCCAAGAGTAGTGTGTGTACTGATGTGCGTACATTCTTGTGAATACATAGAAAATGGGCATTCTACGATAGGCATACGGAAAGGGAAATGAAACTTCCTGAAACTGAACTGTTTTAATTTCTCTTGGTATGGAAATTCTGAAGCAGGTGTTGCTGCCTTGGCAAAGTAAGACTTCAGAAAATTGAATAGGCGTACATGAAAAATTTCGCAATCAAGATACACAGTTTTCGTACAGTATATTTGTTTGCATACAGTATAAGACTCAAGGTTCTATCACGGTTTTAGAGTAAAATAACCAATGTAATTGAACAGAGATATGTAGGGGGAAAAGAGAAAAAAGGCAAACAACAATAAACGATATTAAAACAGCAGCGTATAAGTAAAAAAAAAAAAACAAAGCTGGAATAGGGACATTTGGAAACAAGATTGGTGAACGGGATATTCTACTTAGCAATTCTATGTCACGAGTATTTGACGAAGATCGAAACAAACAAAAGTTGGCTAGGAAAACGTAATATTGTTTAAACTTTTTATATAAAATATAAGGCCCTAGATTTTCGTACCGGAAACTGAACGTCGTAGGGAAATAAAAGTATGTCGGACGCACACATGTGCTCATAAAAACAATCATAATCGACCACTTTAAAAGTAGATCACACAGCACGCAGCACGCAGCTCTGTAGATAGATATAATATCGTGAAGGGGTGGACGGTCAACACAACGGTAGTATTACAGCTATTCAAAACGCTGAACGCATAAATTGGCAGCTTACACGAAAAGCAATTATGTGTTTTTGGTGGGCTTCCAGCACATATTGTTCTCAAACGTGTTTTCAGATATTAGGGGAAATTAGGCTTTCAGTCAGTTAGTCATTGCCTTCATCAGATTCACATAAACAAAATGTACGTTTTAGAAACAACTTTAAGCATTCAAGCTGACATCTTAATTACAGAAATTTATAACTGAAATTCTGTTGTAATATGCAAATGTTTACTTATATATCATTTAATGTTTTTGACACTTCTGTGTCTAAGTGTACAGCACGTGACACAGTTAAATGAATTTATATAGTTCAAACTATACAACGCAGAAGTAACTACTTTATGTTCGTTTCCATATAATTGACATGTTGACGAGCAGCTGCTGGCTATAACGAATTTTAAATAGACCATGTGGTGATTTGCTATGAGATTGCTTAAAAAATTATTGCTTTACATGTTGCGTGTTATTTCACAGTAAGTCTTTAATTGTATGATATTACCATTTATTTATCTATTATGAAAACTTTTTTTAATATTATTTTGTTGAAAGTAGTAGGTATACTATTAGTTATTTATTTCCGTGTATTAGCTTATATAATCAAAATGAGGATGACTGGCGATTGTAAAAGAAACCGAAACGTCGCATTTATATTTTCTCCTTTGATAACAAACGTTTGTCAGTTAAATTTAAATTTATACATCTAAGCAAGTGTCAGAATTTTAAAATAGAACGACTGTGAAATTACGAATTTTGTAATATTCTTACAAAGATTTAAGTGTAATTGCTTTTTTTTCAAGTGACAACTCCAAGTGAAACTAAAAAATGTCGTGTCTATAAATTTTAGAAAAAAAAATTAGTTAATTGAAGGGGTAGTAATTGCGTTGGGCATTACGAGCCTTTATCACCGCGTCGAGCGTGTGGACAAAAGCAGTCATTCTACGCATGGCTGAACGTATTGTTTAATATCCTATTCACTTCAGCAACTTCGTTCAAAATTATTATACCCCCCTCCCCAACAACCTTTTGAGATGCATTAAGGCTTTATAAATTGTTTTCAAGCTTCTTCACAAATGTATCTATATCATAGCTCTTGTTTTTACGAATTTTATAAGTTAGTAACTAATAATTTATTTTTGTTTTGTAAGTAACTCGTAAATATGTTACTCACGATAAAAATTGATTATACAAAATAGTGTCCGGATTGCAATAAATTTTGCGTAGACCAGAAAAGAGGAAATTACTTTAAAATGTTATAATAGTAAATATAATAATTCTTTTAAAACCAAATATTTACAGATCTAATTTAGCCATTCATTGTATAAATAATAAACATAAATTTCCCAACATTAAAAATATGAAACTAATTTAAAACATACAAAAAGTCAAAAATGAAATTTTGAAAAAATATTAATATTTAAAAACAAAATAAGAATAATTTACTAAGTGAAGAACAAACTCACGTAAAAATAAAACAAGATGATCTACTTAAAATTATAAATTTTATTTACATAAATTAAATATAAACATAATATATTTCTAATATCATGGAAAAAACAGACTATTGAGTAAATAAGCATTAAAAAATCGATAAGTAAAATCAAATTAAAACGATAATTATTTTTACAGTAAATTCAATTATCCGTTATTTTTTATATTGGAATCAAATCAATTCAATTTTTCTTTATTAATTCATTTATAAACCTCTGATGATGCTGATGCGACAAGTGAAACGTGCATAAAGAGAAAAATCCAAATAATTTTACTTCCAGAAACACATTTTAACAAGCCTTCACTCTGAGTCGTTAACAAATTTTCCACTTTGTAATAGATTTAAAGTTCATAACGTTTTATGAAGCCGTGCAGGGTATGGGGATTCCTTTGAAACTTATAAAGTTAACAAAGATGGCCATGCAATTCACAAAGGCAAATATTAAGGATGAGTGAATATAGAGCATATTAACTTGTATTTAATAAGGATGTTAAACATGGTTCATCGGGCACCGTCTTTATTATTGGGTTTTATATTTTACCATTAAAGACATAGATGAGCGAGGAACAATACTAAATAAGACAAGCCAAATATGTGCTTATCCTGACGATATGATAGAAGCCATATCAAGACAACGGCTAGTTGAGATGTACAAAGAGCTGAATCAAAAATCCTCTAGAATGTGACTCAGTGTAAATATCAGCAAACTTGAATATATGCTAATTTCCGCACCATGAAGCAGAAGAAATCTATATAATTTATGCAAATAAAATAAGTCGTTTGATGCAGTTAATAAGTTGAGACACCAGGGTAACGTGAAACATAATGAAGGGTCCATAACACGACAATACATGACAGGACACAAATAGGATATAGAGCAAGTTGTGAAAACAACAGACTATTGAGAAGCAAACTGATTAGTAGTAACACGAAAACTAAAAATATTCAAGACACTCATCAAACCGATTGTTACTTACGGAGGCGAGACTTTGACTTTATAAAAAAGAGAAAGAAACTCTAAGAATGTTTGACAGAAAGATCCTAAAACGTGTTTATGGTATGGTTAAATATGATGGCGAAAGGAGAATAAGAAATATCTAGGAGAAAGATGAGGTATTAAATCATGAGGGCATTTTTAGATTCATAAAGGCTCAACAATTTCAATGGTTAATTCACCTAGAGCGGATGGATTATCAGCTTATTCCAAAGAACATTCTGATGGTGCAAGTCTGTAAAAGTAGGAAGAGGGTCTGACCAATGATAAGATGGTTGGATGATGTGCTAGAAGACATTAGAGGAACTGATGTTAGGAGTTACACTGAGATGGCAATGGATAGGAGACTTTGAAGAAGATTGGTTTTGGAAGTCAGGGATCACGTTAAGCTATAGTACTGCAGAAGAATAGATTCAAAATTCGGAATGACGGGCGAAATATTTTAAATTATTTCAATAGATTTATTTATTGTCTAACATTTTTGGAACATCCTTTTATGGAACTAAAATATAGCTAAGTTACCAAAGGGAAATTATATCTATAATTTTTTGTGATATGTGTGATGTTTCCAATTAAAAGGATTTAAAAACTTAGGACGTTCTATACGTTCACATTTCTAAACAAAATTGTTGTATACATTACAAAAATATTTATGAGAATAATTTATTGTGCTCTTCAACGTTGTGTATCTCCAAACCTTACTTAGTGTGTAATACCGGGGTTAAAATATAATACTTAGTTTCTACAAAGCATTCATAAGTATCGTGCTAGAATATTCATATGTGTGCAATATTGTAACTGAAACCTTGTAGTTCCATGTTAAATTAAGAAAGCTCTTAGTAATGTATTTTCCATGTCTACATTTTCTGACAAATTTTAGTACGCGACACAAAATAGTAGAGCCGATTTAATGCAAACCTAACATTTTAGATACCGTAAGTAATAGACTACATTGGTGTTTGTCTTCTAGTAACCGAAGAGACAAATATAGTAAGTTACGGGATTGTTTAGGTTCTGTAAGCTTGTAATATTTGTTTATATACTTATCAACAACAATTTCACCGATTATGACTAAATCAGGAAAACGTATTGCTACGGCAATTATGTGGCGCTCTCGATAACTCGGATGGTGCAGTTACGTAAATGTTCTATACGTTACTCGGCTAGCCGAGTAGGTGCCGTGTCTCTATCAATGCCGTGCACTAAAGTATCTTCCAGGCTGTTTGAGGACTCAAAACTACGTAATTATGCCGGCGTGCCGATAAAATTATGGAAAATTGTTCTGGAACTTTTGCGAGTTATATATATTGTCTACGGCCAGCTTTGAAGTTAGTTACACTTGGCGATGCTGTAAAGTGCGGAGCAAGTTATTGTTGTGGATTAGTGGAAAGTGATTATTGTGCTATAATTAGTGCGGGACTCTAACGGTTGATATTATTATTTCTTGTAGACAATAATTTAATTTGAATTATTGTACGAGAGTGCCCTGTAGATTTCAAATTGTTATTTGTGACTAATTAAAGTTGGTAATTAGTTACTTCATTGGTCTGTATTTTTTTTTACTAAACAACATGACGAACCGTGAAACAGTTGTAGCAGTATATTGCGCGGAACAAGGATCTTCTAAATAGACTAAAAGGCAACTATATTTTATCATTTTTTATTTAAAATAAACACTAATCTTAAAGTGTACTCCAGATTTTATAAATGTTCAGTGACAGGTATAACAAAAGTAATGGTTTTTTAAAAAATATATAAACACTTGGTATGTTTCACAGATTTTATTTAACTCTGACAGCTGTTTCGACTTCCTAAGCCATTGTCAAAAAGATGAATTAATTAAAAACCTAAACACAGGATGTAAGTAAGTGTGGTGGTGGCCATCTGCTTAGGGCGTGTATTGGAACATCTGTGACGGTGTTAAGATGGAGAGGAGGGTGCAGGAGCTAAGGGAAGGTTAGGTGCCTGTAAAATCTAAATACAATCTGAATGCAAAATATAAAATTAACTACACTAAATATACTCTGAATGCAAAATATAAAATTAACTACACTAAATATACTCTGAATGCAAAATATAAAATTAACTATACTAAATATACTCTGAATGCAAAATATAAAATTAACTGAACTAAATATAATCTGAATGCAAAATATAAAATAAACTAAACTAAATAACAGTTTTTAATAAAGGGGATACACAGAATTCATTTTGTTCATGTGTTAAATTTTTGTTATTTTGTATTGCTTTTTTAAATTTCTAGAATTTCTAACAAATCCATTTTTTTACCTTGTTGTATGTTGTAGAGTAGTTTTATGTTTTTGTATCTGTATTAGATAAAATAATGTAATATTATTTGTTATAATGTTATAAAATCTGTTACATTAAATAAAATCTGTAAAACGTACCAAGTATTTATATATATATTTAAAAAAAAAATTTGTATTAATATGTTTCACCAAGTGCCCAAAGAGTCATCAATTAATATCGTAGCAAATATAATGTAACCCAATTTTGATAGATTTATTTTAGATTTTAACACAATAGACAATTTTAAACTTGACAATTTTCGACGTACCCTCCTACTTAAAGAACACTCTTCTATCACTAGAATCGAGCCGTTTGGAGATGTCTCGTTACCATATAGAGAACTTAGCTATCTATAAAAGTTTACAACATAGTTGTTACTTATAGTCAGCTACTGGGTCCTTTGCTTAATCGGAAAATATGAATTTTCCGCCTTGCTACATCTACTAGAATGTTTTATTTTCTGGACGATTCTTCTTCACGTAGACTGCATATGTGTCATCTGCTGCTCCGACGCTGTACTGTCACAAAAGTTACTTGGCTTTGTATTTTCAGCGTAACTAAATATATAAAACATTCAACAACGTGTAGAAAAACATTTAAACATTTAGCGTTTTAGATGTTTATTTATTTTTTTTTTATTAACCACAATACAAAAAATAGCTGCACTTTTCTCTAATAAACAACTCTCTATTCCATTGTTGCTACAAAGTGAATTAACTCTAAAAATTTTTAAATTATTAGGTGCAAAATATAAAGTAAGCTTTGATATCTCTGATCAGTTTCAGAGTCTTTGATTTTTTGAAACTTCCATAATTACTTTTAACAAACAGAATTAACACTGTTGCACACCAGTCTAGAAAAAATTTCCATTAGCGCTTTCAAGGTTCACAGCTCATCATCCGATCGGAAATATAAAGTAATGGAACGAGGCAATGCCTTTATACCTCTACTTGTCCTACAACTCGTACACATTTTCATAAACGAGCCTTGAGGTAAACGTCCTTACAGGCCCTTAGCTTATCCAAGCTGTTAACTTACTGGCGGATTCAGTCACCCTATTAGTAGTTTTAGATTTATTTCTAGCATATTCTGTGTGTATGTATGCAAGTTTGAGTGTGTTTGTGTTTGTACGTCTCTTTCTACACCTCACGCTTTAAAGTCATCCATCACTTTTAACTAAATTATAAGTTCCTTTTCAGCATTGTTTTTGTATGCATTATATTGTCAAAACCTTACGACCTGATGAGCTGTGAAGCTTGATAGCGTTAATCAGAATTTGCTTTCTATAGTGGTGTTCAAGAGTGTTACTGTTTGTGATTGTAACTGCTGACACAACTTTATTAATTAATAAATATTAGTAACAGTTACAATTATCCTGATCTTTTCAATTTTCTCCATATGTTAGGTACACTCTCTATTCTGCTTTCCTCAAGAATATATTTTTACTGGCTACCCAAAGGCTCTTTCTGGTTGCTTTTAATTCATTACAATCTTTGAAAGTGTGCGTGGATCCACTGTTTTCAGTTTAACGTTTACCTGCACGTCCTATTGATGTTATAAACGCCAAGGTCTGCTCTTCTTTGCTCATTGGTTATTCTATCCCGTCAAAATTTGATGTAACATTTAATGTAACCCGAAACGCCGGGTAATACTTCATACCTCCTTCTTAAACACACACACACACACACACACACACACACACACACACACACACACACACACACACACACACACACACACACACACACACACACACACACACAATATATTCGGGGTCAAAAAGCCCTAATACGTTGTCCGATGCCTGATCTCTATTGCTGTCTGTCTTTGCAGTTTTCGTCGTTTAGTCCTCAATCGCTGATTGATCTTCTTGTGCCCTCTATCCATGTTTTGTTGGCTCTGGCTTTCTTCCTGTGCCCTCTAAGTATCCATCTCATTGTTTTCTTTTGTCCCATTCTTTGTACGTGTCTGTAAAAGATTAGTTGGTTTTCTTCAATGCAGTCGATGATTGTCTTATTTAAGCCCAATTCATCTTTATGATCATTTTATTTCACTTTCGCTCTAGCCTTAAATTTTAGCAGCTCGTCTCAAAGCATCCATATCTGTAGCTTCAAACTTCGTTTTTACCTGTTCCTTTATTCTCCACGTTTTGGATCCGTACACCAACGTGCTTTTAATCATACTATCGAATATTCTTTTCTTCTTTCTTTACCGATTTTTGTGCTCCATAGAATCCCGTTCAATGATCTAATTATTTTTGTTCTGCTTTGTTTATTTTTGACTTTGTTTCAACATCATCTGTTCCTTTTCCGTTAAAATATATCCCTAATTATTTGTAACTGTTGAATTTTTTATATTGTTTTTGTTTTCTAAGATTAGATCTGTTGTTTCTTTTCGTACGCACAGGTGCTGCGTTTTTCCTATGTTCATCAGTAATCCCCATTTCTATCTAAATATTCGGAAATCAATATTATATCAGAACCTTTTCAAAGACCAATTCCAGTGGCGCAGAGAGGGAGTCTGGAAACATACCCCCCCCCCCCAAAAGTTAAAGTAAAAAAAATGTTATAATTCAAAAATTTTGTGACAATAAAAATATAGTAATATCTGCCAAATTGAGTGATTATGAAAATTTGTTATCTAGGTTCGAACACATTTGATTGTGGTATGCTGTAGACGCCATGCAAGTGGGGAATCGTTTCGTAAAAACATTGCTACTTACCTGGTGATTATGCGATAGTTCCAATTTCTGTTCTTATTTCTGAAATTATGTTTTCTTAGTGTTTAGGAAAGAGGTGGCCTTCGAATATTTATTTAGTCTGGAGTAACTAGTGTGTGTAACTAGTTTTACGATCTTTACAGTGCAGTAATTTATTACACACCAATAGTTTCATACTTGCTGTTATTCGAGTCGCATATATATTGCATTCGTATGTGCACAAAGTATTCGATTTTTTAAAACGTGTGATTTATTTTTATTTTCTTAGATTACTGTCGCAGTAGCTTTGCTACCGTGCAAGGGATGTGATAACTTATGCCACTTCAGTGCACGCGTCACTGTAATACTACACATCTAAAATACGTTTAGCACAGTTTCGTTGTGACTTGACTGCCTCTCACCCGGTATTTTTTGTAACGAATAAGAAAACACACTTTAACAAAATATTCAATAAATTACACTCACATATAATGTACGAACGTTTAATCTAATACACACACAAAGTCACAACAACCACATCTTCTGAACAACTGAAGAACGTTTACAGAACCACTAATACCCCATCAACACAAGAACGCACTTTCATTTAGTAGCTCTTCAGGCGTCTCAGTAGCAAAGTTCGTATCTGTACAGTACGCAAATCTAAGACTGAACAGGGCGCTCTGAACAGCATTTACAAGAACTCCATAGCCTCTACTAATGAACTCATTTCTTTGGTAACTTTAAAAAAAATTAAGGCTAAATAACATTAAGGATATTGACATGAGAAACTTTAGTTTCCATGTATGTGAACATTTATTGACTTTCTTGGAACAACCAGTAAACCAATTCAGTTTTACTTTGTTGTAAATGTTTACAGATACTTATAAAATATTTAAGGATATTTAACGCCTGCAGTAGCAAGTAAGAGTTGTATATTTAATCATATCAACTATACAGCTCTCAACATATTACTATACAACATTTTCATTATACGTCATCTGACAATCATCTGATCATTTTTATTAATCGTATTATAAAAGCGATTAATGTTTACTCACAATCGTAGAAATGTCAACCATGAATGATTAACTTAAAAGTGTCGCGACAAGAAGTGTTCTCCCCCAATTTTTCCTCTTAGCCTCATAAATTAACTAACCTGAGTCACATTTATATTATTCATACTTAGTGTAGCGTATGTGATTCACTTATTGAATAATATTCTTGAAAATGAAAGAGTTTTCCTGAAAAAAGTAAATTTGATTCCAGTTATCTGATGTGGCGGAAAGAACATAAGACGCCAAACATTTCTCACTTGTCGTGGCCAGACACACACACAATGTGAGAGGCCAGTTTATCTATGGTTGTTCTACTTCAGTGACAAAAGCAATTTGTTACAGTGGACAGAAAAGATCATTACTGCCCTCAACGAAAAGTAAACTGGAGAGAGAAATATCTGAGACATTGCCAATTGAATAACTTGTTTCTAAAATAAAATTATTTGGTCAACATGGTTCCTAGTAAATGGTTCAATAATGCCTTCTTTGTAACAACCATGCACTACTATAATGTTACTCTGTTACTTCAGCTACATTGTAAGGAAATATAATAGTTATATATGTACACATAATAAATAAATTTACGTACTCAATGGGATTATGTAAAATTTGTTAAGAATGTATGTATTAGAATAAATCCTTGCACAAATCATTTGAGATTATTTTTATCGTTATGTGTTTAAAATTTATGACTTACTTTTTGGGTTCTAGGATCAAAAAAATTTGTAATTTCCAAAACGTAAGACTACAATTAGATGTTAGTTAAAATTATTTTTAATTTCATACCCCCGATAAATTTTTGCAATTTGTTCCAATATTTTACACACTTCACGTACCTAAAAGTTTAAAAAATTTCAAAAAATGAACACTATATTCAGATTTTGTTTAAGATTTGTTTTAATTCGATACCTCACATGGGCTTTTGCGATCTTTACTAAAATTTATCAAGTTTTAATAAAATCAGTTGACACATTCGAAAGTTATTGTTTTATATACATCAAATCGATAGACAGACAGCAGATAGAAAAACGGTTAGACAGACAGGGAAATTCCAAACAGCCGAGTAAAAACTGAAAATCTGCTTTCGTCGTTAAAAAATATATACTGTCATCTAGGAGTAAGGCATAACTTATAGGCGTAAAGTATGATAACGTGTGTGTGTAACGTGTGGTTTCGAACGCAATTGACTGAATATTAGTGTCGATAATATCGCCTGTTCGTTTTTTTATTAATCTATCCGTAGTCCCTATCAACGGAAAACATTAAAAACTTCATTGATTCTCCGTGTTAAGAGTATTAAAAACAAATGCACATAAACGTAATAAATATGTACAATACAATTTATAATACAAACAAAATCTAATCTATTGTGGGTAAACACTTATCAGTTCAGTAGGACCCAATTCATTTCAAGACACTATTGTCTCTCGTAGGTTGTTAAAATACTATTAAAATCGGTTGTTAAAATTTCGAGGTGAATGCATATTTAAACATTTTCATGTTAGCGTCACAAGTTCCATATATTATTCATTTTTCAAAAATTATAATAAATTCTTTACTAAAGGATAGAAACAAAATTTTGTACGTCCCAACGCCATATAATAATAAAATAAAATAACAAATGAAATTACTGTGATTAACAGAGTGTTAAGGTGCTAGTAATGGAGACAAAAGAAGATGGTACAAAGCGAGTGAGAAGAATTATATTCTACTAGGCGCACAGAAACCGAGATATTGATTACAGAACGGAGGGAGAGAAATCGATGGTTAGAGAGGGTGAGTGGGAGAGTGTGAGAGAGAATAGTACGGCTAGTTTGATTACGGCGACTGTAGAGTGAGAGACCACTGTTTGATTACGGCGACAAGACCTGGCAATGTATTTAGAGCTCTTTTCAACCTGTCAACTATGCAAAACCCTGTGCCAGCGTCAAACCGTGTTTTTCTCACTCCGCCTATCTGTCTCCTCCTTTACACTGTGTATATACATTACCATATCAATAAATATAAGAAATGTACATATTTGCGTTCAAAACGCAAAGTAATATCTAAAAATTAAATTCTATTTACATATAATATTTATAAAATTACTTCTAATTATAAACAATTTGGAAACAGTGTTCAGTTGACTATAAAATAAATTTAATGATTAAGTAAATTAGGATTACAAAGAGACTGGACAGGAAAATGAAGCCGGGAAATGTACTTTACTATACGAACTTAAAATAGAGCAGATATACTGAGTACATCAGATTGCAGACCAACGTAACAACGTTAAATGAAACTAAAAATTACATGAAACGAATTATACGAGGGTTATTCAGAAAGTAAGATCCGTTTTTAAATATTTCCAACGTATCAATGCCGTCACGCAGTTGCGCAGGCGCGGCCAGTTTGTTGATTCTTTGGCAAGCCAACAACGCCATTTGAAAACAACTGTCGACTGAGTAAGCTTCGTTGGACGTGTTTAATGTCGAAGAAATTCGGGACCCCCATCGCGTGTAAAAGTAGGTTTGTGATTCCGTTCTTGAATGCAAAATACATTAAAAACAATTGAAATTCACCGTCAAATTTTCAATATTTATGGAGAAGAAGCAGTAAGCGATTCAATAGTACTAAGGTAGATACAACTGTTTTACTTAGTCAGATCAGAGTAAGCGACGTAGAATGTTTACTCGGGATATTGCGATGAATCGTGGCACTGCACACACATTGCCAACATCTCCTCACTGAGTTTGCCTGACAACAATTTGATCGTCTGTCTTACAACCCTGAATCACACCAAGCAAATATCACCTTTTCAAGCATAAGAAATCTTTCGTTGGTGAGCAACGATGTAAAACAAGCTATTAATACATGGTTCCAATCACAGGCGGGAAATTGTACGACCAAGGTATACAAAGCGAGGTTCCTCGCTATGAGAAGTGTTTCAAACATGACGGAAGCTCTATAGAAAAGTAGTTTAAAGTATGTACTTCAAAGTAAAAATGTTCTATAAATATATTCTTAGTTTTATTTTATACTCTATCGGAACTTACTTTCTGAATGGCCCTCGTATATTCCCTTTTTAATTGATTAAGATTATTTTATTTATCTTAAACTATTTGTCACTTTTATTAGTGACATGGTAAGGTGTATTTTCGAATAGTCAAATATTAAGGACTTTCGGTTGTCTGTCAGTTAAACTTCTACATACAAAAGCAGCATTTCTATGTCACGTGGCACAAAGAAGACTAATTTAAGAATATTATTGGAATAATTCAAGAAATTCTGATTCACTACAATTTAATTCAGCAGTTTAAGTCCTACTTCTTCTCCTCTTCAAGGATTAGTTTATTAAATCTGTTTCGGCACCCATCTCATCCTCGGACGAGCCACGTCTCTTCTACCAATAGCTTTATAGTTTAATGCTGCTTTCGGCAATCGATACTCTGTCATTGTTTGCAGATGATCCCACCATTGCCATCTGTAAATTGAAATAATTCCATATATGTCCTTTACTTTCAGTTCTGCTCTGATATCTTTATTATTATTCTACCTTGCAATGCATAATTTGAAGTATTTTGAAGGAACTGCATTTCAGCACTCTGAATCTTCCCTCTTTTATTTTTTGTCATGAACACACTTGGATAAACCAACGTGGGTATTGCAATTGTCTTATAAAATTTAATACTTTTGCTGGGTCTTGTTTTTTCTAAGATTTCTATGAATCGTACTGGAAATATTCGTAAGTTAGTTTACCTTCTCTTTTATATCATATTCAGATTCATAGCTTACTGCACAGCCAAGATATTCGAAACGATTTACTTGTTGTTTATAACTGTCTTATTCCTCATTGGATATTTGCGTTTAAAAGCCATGGTTTTAGTTTTTCTTACTGAATTTGTCAGTGAGTACTCTCTTGCCACTTTTGTAATTAAAACGTAGCCCTTTGTAACATATCCTCAGTTTCTTGAATAAGAAATGTGTCTTCCGCATATAGCAGAAAACCATACAAGTTAATTCGTTAAGCTGTATTATCAAAATCACTCTGGATTTCCATGTTTTCAACATATCATTAATATGTATATTAAACAAGGTTTGGGAAACACAGCATCCCTGTTTGACTCCGTTTTTATTGGAATGCCACCTGAGAGCCTGGATCATTCAGATCCAGGACTACAGATTACTTTTGTGAAGCATAATAACTGAATTTATTAAATCCTTTGGATGTCCTCTTCTATTCATAATATTCTATAAATTTTGACGGTCTATATTATCAAATGCTTTTTTCAGATCAACAAAATTGATGGGTGTTTCCTGGTTACACTTTATGTTTTTACAATTAT
This sequence comes from Magicicada septendecula, assembly GCA_034769895.1. Lineage (NCBI taxonomy): Eukaryota > Metazoa > Arthropoda > Insecta > Hemiptera > Cicadidae > Magicicada > Magicicada septendecula. Next base: position 343,883,781 of record CM068375.1, read on the forward strand.
ATTACTTTGTCTTTGTGGCATTTGCAGTAGCTTTTAGATATTTTAACGCAGCACACAATTGCAAGACTACACACGTACAGTTAGTTGTAAGCCGGATAATATATTTTTATAAAGAATACATTAGATTCAATGGATATGCTGGAGAATGGCTTCGTAAAATCTGCTGTAGGTGAATCCTTTGGATTCATAAGATGGAAAGGGCATATGGTATAACAAAAGATATTTACAATAAAAAGTGCATATCTAAAAATGCGAAAATAAGGCATTACAGTACAGTAGTGAAGCCAGAATGCCTATATGCAAGTGAATGTCTAGCATTGAATTATAATTTGGACAAACTGGAAATATTGGAAAGACGAATTATTAGGAAAATATTAGGTTCACAAAAAACTTCTGGAGGTTGGAAATTAAGACATAATGATGAAATATATCAAAAACAGAAAATATAGAAAATATAATAGAAACAGTGAGAAAAAAAGACTATTATTTTTTGGACATTTATATAGAATGAACAACAACAGGTTGACAAAGCAAATCTTCAGATATCTGTGGGGGAAGAAGTCAACATCAAGTTGGATTAAAGAAGTCCAATAGGATTTACACAAAAATAATATACACGCAGAAGAAACAATTGACAGAGAAGATTTTCGCGCAAAAGTGTTGAAAATGGAGGGAGTCTAGGGTAGGAGAGATAAGTGGACTGAAGACAGGAAGAAGAGACACAGTGAGAAGATGAAAAAAATAAGAAAAGAACAAAGTGTAAAGAACTGAAATTGGAATGTGGTCCTTAGATGGCCGAAACAATAGAAACAAATTAGATTCAAAGATACATTTCTTGGGAATGCGGAAGGAAACAACTCTGGCACTTTCCTGAAGACTACTGATTTGTTCCACGTGTATATTTCAGTTGTTCCAGCATCATCTTCATAGATCGGCATAGGCAAGGAGCTGCCTGTTCCGCCTTCAAAGATCCTCCAGCCATCTATTCGTGAGTCTACCATCACACCTGTGTCCTATTGTTCTATTGATTTATACTTCCAGACTTGTTCTACCAGTCTGGAATCTGACATTCCTTTTGTGTGATCTTTCTACCATTATTTGTAAACTTTTAATTTTAGTTCAGTCTAACATCCTGTAACTCTTCTCTTATTGTTTTATTATCTTCTTTTTTCTTCTCTTCTCAATGTTTCTTATTGTCTTCTCGTCTCTTATTATCTTTGATCATTATTTATACGGTCAAATTTATAATACCTTTTATCTCCTCTTAAGAACATCATGTCCGATGCCTGTATTTTACCGTATCTTGGTTTTTGTCCATTTTTACACCCATAGGACAGTAAAGGAACGGCAATAACTTTATAGAACTTTAGTTTTATATTTCGATGTACCTTGTTTCTAAAAATACTCTCGATTGTCCCACAGATCGTCTGAAACTTACTTTGCTCCACATTAATATCATAATTAATTTCTATCAAAGGCAATACCATAGTCAAAATAATTATAATGTCTCACCTCTTGTTGAATTCGATCAGTAATCCTTATTTTTGTTCTTAATGGTTTCTTGCACTAAAATCTCATTACTTTTGCTTTTATAGTGCGGATTATTGTAATCTATTGTTTTCAAATCAGAAAAAGCTTAAAAACATCTTTTTACAAACTAGTCTCTGTATTTTAATGTACAAGAAAATTTTCAGCAAACAACAACATATTCAAATACCTGCCTCGTGATAACTTAATACTTAAGTTCACTATTTCCACGTCCATACTATTGTAGTATAAATTATAGATATACGTATAGCACTGTCAGCCCGTTAGACATAGAAAAACAAATTCGAAAAGAACCGAAAACACGCTTATGTTGATTGTTTGGTCAAGACATAATGTAAACGAGAAAAGTTGTTTGTGAGATATTCCATTGCATCTCATAATATTTGATATTACTCCTAATCGTAGTTATCAATATGTGACAATCGGTTTAACCAGTGTGAGTTTTCTTGACGTTAACAACTGAATAGGAAAAGTTACATGGTTAACACAAAAGGGGTAGCCTATTTCCTACGGAAGCTTCCCTTTAAACAAGGCACAATTTATTCTTAATAACAATATAATTTCATGGTTTACTAACACAGTTTTATTTAAATAAACTTTCGACTATATTACAGTGAGGCTTCCCTAGCCACTGAGACTGGATTAACCTATACATTTCTTCATCGTGGTATAGGTAGAGGTAGGTAAAGCCTGTGGTTTTGTAGCGTCAACGCAAACAAGCAGGAATCTCTCTAAGCACTTCACACACGCGCACACACACACACACACACACACACACGCACATACAACCTTTACCAACAAAGCTTTGAGAGTTTGCGAACAGCCATAAATAATTGCAGTTGTCATTTCCACCACCGGCACACACACACACACACAACGGATAGTATACTCCCAAAACAATATCAGGAAAAAAGTACTGGAGTCTTACTCCATTTTTGAGACAAAAATAAACTAGGATATTCTGACTCATTCACACATTTGCATTGTTTGTTTTCAAAGAATTCCATATTCTTCTATTATCAGGACACTCGACACAACATCTGGAGACGGCGATGCTCTGCACACCTTCACTGTTTTAATTCAGATACGAACAAACCGACAGAGTTCAGCACTGTTTTTTACGCGCATCGATTAAAATATGGAACGAGACGAATATAATCCCTAATTCTTTTTATTAGTGGTTTAAGAAACCACATAATTTATAATTAAACTTTAAAGTTTTTACCTTAATCCGTCTATGTGACCGCTTAATTTTTTTTCTTTGTCTTCTTACGCGTTTCGGATTGTGTTAATCCATCATAATCGTGACGCGGATACCAATACAATGACTTCACATAATTTATTCTGCGAAAGAACTAAATAATTTTCCTACTATAAGAATTATATTTAAATCAACGAATATTTCGGGTATATAACATCTTAATGACAGTAGTATTACTAAGAAAATTCTGAATTACGTAGACTACAATAAAAGCTGTATAAGGACGCAGTCATAAATACTTATACAGTTTGCGTAAGGTACATCTAGTTGGAATAATTGGAAAATGAAATAGGCAAACTTTATTTACAAAATTTGCCACCTCTGCATTAATCTTCCATCAGAAATATTTGGGTTATTTATTTTGTGTCTTTTATTATAATCTCCCTTGTGTTAGAGCAAGAGTAGAAGCCAATATTGATGTCAAAAGACACAAATGATTCTGGGGCAGAGGTCGCTTTATGTCTTCCTCTTGGAACACGAAACATGAAACACGAGCTTCTTATTGCGCCAAGAAAGAAAATTAGCATTTAAAAGCATGGAGTTTGCCTAAGAAAAACACAGGTTATGCACTATATTGTAGGTTTATAGGTATACTTATTCTGCACTAATGTTTTTACGCGGTTAGTATTATGACTCATAATATTATATTCAGTATTATGACATATATTATGACGTTTACTTTAAGATTTACAATTAGGCTTTGTTTTACCACAAAATTATACTTTCTCAGCAAAATGAATAACAGTCTATTTTGTATCGCGTACAAGTAGAACGGATGGAGTGTAACGTTTCCCATGGATATGTCGGCGCAGTGTTTCTCAATGGACACGACTTATGACTTCTAAAGTGTGCAGTGTAGGAGAAAGACGAGAAACAAATACTTCCACCAAATACGATATCTTTTAGAGCCATTATTAAATGCGATAAATGGATAAAGAAGGAAAAATTGCACATAATATAATGTAGGAAATGTAAATATTTCTTTCGCATTTATCTGTGTAGTGTTTGATTATTATGACAGTAGGGTATGGAAATTGGGCTTTTAGGGACTCTGGGAATTTTGCACTGTGGTAAAGCAGGAAGCTGTTGAAGATCAGAGTTGATCAATATTCAGGGGTTAGTGGGGAAATTTGTAGGGTCAAGACGTTGATGTAAAACTCTTATCAGAATGACTATAAGTTGATCGGAGACATCGGAGTGTAGTCAATATACTTGTTGACGGAAACGACAAATGGAAAACTGTGTAAAGAAATACGTCGACTTGCATGCATGATTTCAATTGTTAATGATGTGGCCCAAGGTCTCTTCTTAGGTGTCAGTAGATCCAGAATGTATTTTAAACAGACTGTCATTATGAACACGGTTAGATAAATCCAAATCTTGCTGTTGACAATGCTGCTGGTGATATGCCAGAAGGAGATCACGATTTTCATACAAGAATTAAGTTTCAGTCGATATAAACTAAGGTTTTCTCAAAGCTTTGAGTGACTACACGCAAGTACGAGTACGTTATCTGATAATAAACTTATATCTTTAACAGTATCATAATAGCTGTATTGAATAAGGAGTAGCCTATAATTATCAATGGACGCATAACCGTGGCACACATTTAAACGCAAAATTGTACATGTTTAATTGATTACACATTTCCACAACCACACAAACAACACATTTGTCGTTACTTGATGTCTTTTCCCTTAATTTTTACGATTTTAAGTATACAACACTGCAATATAGAGCAAGAGAAAGCTGTAAAAATTAATTTATTTTTCGGCAGATAGATGTAGTAAGTAACAACATTTCAAATGTTAGGCCTATATCGTCTGCTGTTAGCGGAGGTCTAAAAGACGTGCATTTTCCTTCAACGTAAAAATATAAGGAGCGACTACAAACCAAACACTCTGCAACCGTCTCGAGGCTAACCACAAAGCAGAAATAACGTCTATAAATAAATAACCTGATACTTATATTTATGATGTAGTCTATGAGCATATTACGTTTTATTGGTCAAACGTAATTCATTTTACATGTTATAGAAAATTCTTAACTTCAGTAGTAACCGTCAATCAATGCATTTTAAGGATAAACTATTTGCAAGGATGAGTCGGAAAAGTATAACACAAATTAAAATTATTTCTGTTAACATAAATATCGTCGAAACTTAGACAAAAATAATTTAAAATTTGTGTTATACTTTGTTGACCGATCCTGACAACCTCGTATCGATCCTCGTCGTTGAAGTTAGAGAAAATGTCTTTCCACAAATGTTTTTAATAATATCCCAATGTTTTTGTAAATATAAAAACTGCGATGTTCACTGACGCACTAGAGAACATAGTTATTACTCTGAGCATTCTTTAAACGAGGTACAAAATTCCGCGAAACAGAAAGATGGTTTTCCGGCTCCACTGTGTTAACAGAAACAAAAGTTGGTGAAAGGGAGACAATATTGCTGTAAACGTAGCGGTTGTTGTTTACTTGGCCCGTGTCAATAAAACAAGGCCATTTCGTAGCCACAAGTCTCATACTGCTTCTAAAAATGGCAAAAAATATATTGCAACGCTTTGTAAATCCAGGATACAAAAAACTGTAAACATGACCGATAAAAATTTCCTCTCTTAAATAAAGTCGTAACATTGACTTTAGTCGTTTTAACGTGAAATCATTTTTCCCGCAACAAAAAGTTTGAAATCAGGTGTTGTTTTTCTATCATAATTCGTACCGACTTTGTAATTTATTTATTTTGAATTTTTAAAATTCTTACCTAACGGTAAAAAAGAAAGATTAGGACAAAAGAATTTTATGCACTTTAGTACGTGTCAGATAATCAATAAAAGGCAGTTTTCCTTTGTTGGAAAAAATAATTGCATCCGCTAATAACTTCAAATGGTTATGACGTTTTTGATAAAGCGAAAATAATACCGGCATAAAAATTGTAATCTACAATGGGATAACTCAGCTCATATGTATTGATGAAAATAAATGACTAAATATTAAATTATCTGAGATACTATTAAAAATACACAACATTAGAATGTAAAATGTGTTATATGAGTGACAATAATACAAGTAAGAATTGTGTTTTCAAATATAAATCTGTCTCTAAAATATAATGCAACTGTGGTTAAAATTACTCAATTAAAAGCACTAAATTTCTAAACATCTAGCTACTGTTATCGATGGAACAACTCCGAAAGAAATAACAGTCATTTTCATGATCGTCTTCAACAAGGATTAACTAAAAGACTGGTTTGTTTCGGTCCCAAGCAGATAGACTAGACACGATAAGCAGTCATGTACTTTGATCTTACAAAAACGGACTGGTGCTTAGCTTGACGTGCCAACACTTTCAGCGATCATTAACTTATCCATAGGCATATAACATTGACAGTGAGAAATCAGCAGTGGTAATCGTCTGCATTCGTGAGCTGATACAGTTATCTTATTTATCTTAATATAACCGAGTAGTGTCCGATTATTACACTCGGTAGAATACTTTCAACGTGAAAGATTCTTCTAAACTAAATGTTTTTGTTCCTATATATTTGTTAGCTTTGAAATTTCGTACTGTCGCATTAGACAAGTATTATCTCGGTAGCCTATTTCCATGCTATCCCTATTTCACATGGATTCATTTATGCATTTATAATTTTCAAGTTGACAGAAATTAAATAATAATAATCTTAAAAAACATATATTAATCATAATAAAAATCCTTTGAAAAAGAGCCGATGAATGACTCAGGCTAGTGTGATTACAAGCATTTGCACAGTTTCTTCAGTAATAACGGTGTTGCTTTGCTCCTCCCAGAAACAAATATGTTTCCTGGCAGGTGATTTTTTGGCAAAGTTCCAGTCATTAAAGTCTAACAGTTACCAAAGCATTCAAGACCTATATTATAACCTGTCGTAGAAGCTGTAATACTTTTTACATTTACATTAATTGCATATAAACAGAGGTAAATTATTAATTTTTAATTTTTTACATATATCTGTTAGTTTTACGAGATTGTATGGAATCAAAAGTTGCAAAGTATGAAAATCCTTTTAGGAAAAATAATGTTCAGAAACTCCGAAAGTTGTCCCCGTGAGGCTTCACGTAATGTAAGTAAAGGGTTCTGAGTCTTTAAGGAAAAACAAAGGTCGATTAAGCTGGAAAACTGGGCATTGTCACGTAGAAAGGTTTGTCTCTTCACTGGGGAATTTGAAGGTAGAAACGTGAAATCTATTTTGAAGTCTCGTGGGATATTGCATTATCGGGCATTATCAGATTAACAAAACGCTGTTTTATTAAACTAAGTAAGTGGATTTAAGTCAATTTAGGTTTACATTTATATAGAATTAAGGCTTTGTTTGTTATTGTGATTTGTTTTATCATACTGTCTTAATTTTTGTTTCCAGTGGGAGAAGAAAACCTACAAACTATTACTCTCGTCACAGACAAAGTTTATACACCATCAAAGTGGTGCTACTTATTTTATAATTTATATTTCTCAAATGTAAGTAGTTATTTGTTTATTACGTTCTGAGACACTTAATAAAGTTGCTTAATGAGGTAGGAACTCCAGTTGCTTCTTAGTTTAAGAATGTGCCAAAAATTGAAAACTGTTTACAAATCATTTACTATAGTCTAGATACCAAAACTTTTAACACAATCCGTATTGATTTAAAATAGTGTGATTTTGGCCTTGAGTTCCCACTGTCAGTTCGCATGCACGATAAGAATTGTTTAAAAGCATAACTTTATCTGATAAAAAAATAATATAGTGTTGCGACAATTACGGGACGCTCTCGAATAGTCGAGAGTGTCGTTCTACTCGTTTCTCGGCTAGCCGAGCAGGTGCAGCCCCTCGGTCAAGGCCGTAAAGTCAAGTGCCACTCCGTTCTCTTCTAGTACTTCTAACTAAGCAAATTACGCCAGCACGTCACCAAAAGAAAAAAAATTATTCTGGAACATCTACGGGTTATATATAAGCAACACCGGCCGGCTTAGTTAGTTACACCTGGCGAGACTGTAAACTGCGGATCAAGTGGTTGTTGTGGAAAGTGGTTACTGTGTTATAATTAGAGCGGTGCTCTTAATATTTTGATTATTATTGCATGTAGACAAATTTAATATGAATTACTGAATGACTCTATCGTGTTGATTTCAAATTGTTTTTCGTGAGTAATTAAAGCTGGTAATTAGTGACTTCATTAGTGTCTGTATTTTGTTTCCACTGTACCGTACGATGGTCTGTGACACCATTGTAAGAATACTAAACCTGGCCCAATACTATAAATCCGAGTGCCCTAGCTGTTTAGACTCGGATGTTGCTATTACAACGATATGGGCTCGCTTGGTGTGATTAGAGACTGAAAACCCCGCTTGTACGTCACGGCGCCACCAGTTTGTTTTTGGTAAATAACACGTGGTACGCTAGGTTGGAATTTCTAAGTGTATATTGTTGCTAACAATTTGTTACGTTAGTTTAATTCGTTAGTGTTAGTTAAGTGTCAGTCCAATTCATCGTTAAATGTACATAATAGTACATATAAGGTGTCATAGTGTAAGATATGTATTATATTTAACTGGTAAGACGCAATGAATTCTGTTGTAAACTTAACGAAAACGCTGTACAGTTTACGTCCTATTGAGGAAAACATATAAATTAAGAGAATAGGTAGGCCTACACCAGACCTTTAAAATTTTAATCAAAGTGTAAAATCAAGTAACAGAATATTTAATCGTTTTAAAAAAGATTTATACAATACATTTCGTGGTTATGTGGGTGTGACACGAAAATTGCATTATTTTGCTTTTCTTGTCTATTGTTTAGAGGGGAGGAGGTTTGGACATTTTCTATCGAGAGAAATAAATAATCTAATACCATCCAACCCTACTTCAACCCCCTAGTTTTTCAACCACCAGCCGCCAATGAAAAAACGGTAAATAGTTTGAACATCTTTAATGACACCTTGGACTGTTGTGACAGGAAGATTTGCACAAGGAAGAAACCTACTACCTTCCTTGACTGTTTCCTGAGCACTGCTACATCATGTGAGAAAATTGTGACAAAGGAAATTTTAATAGCATCGTGCACGATTTAGTTGGCTTGTTAACAATGCTAACTCAGTATTTATTATTTGTATAATGTATGCGGACCAATATGCTACCTATTATGTGAAATCGAGATTGTTCACGCACTAAATTAATTAGAAAGGCAGATTGACATTTAATGAATCACAAATGAGGACAATAGCCAGATAGTTTGCAATAATAGAAATCAATTTTAGACGGCGTAAGAAAACGTAGTGCATTTTCTAATTTACTCTGACATGCAAAAAAAAATTATATTTGAGGACATATGCTACAACGATCTCCGTGATCGTCGTATGGTACAGTGGAAAACAAAATTCAGACACCAATGAAATTACTAATTATCAGTTTCAATTTATCACAAATAACAGTTTGTAATCAACAAGGTACTCTCGTACAATTATTCAAGTTAAATTCAAGAATAATGTCAAGTAACAGAGTTCCACACAAATAACACAGTAATCACTTTTCACTAAGCGTCAACAATGACTGGAGCCACACTAAGGAAATCGCTCAACGTAACTGAACTGACAAAGCCAAACGTTTTTGTTTTATGGGTAGCGCAGGGTTTCAGAACAACTTCCCATCCTTACTGCGGCGTGCCAATTTAATGCGTCTTCCAAGCGCTCTTGAACATTCTGGAAGGCACTTAAGTGTTACGAGTGGACGGCTTTGATACAGACGAGGCACGCTGGGCTAGTTGCGAAGCGTGTACATCGACACTCTCGCCTTTTCGAGAGCGTTCCGTAACAGTCGATTCTCATTACAACAACTTCCGTAGCACTTTAAACATTCTCATTACAAGAACATTGCATGTTGCAATTAGTAGTAGGTATAATGATATTGTCACATGCGAAAAAAAATTATATTGTAAAACAAAACATGACTATTTCTGTTTTGTTTAAAGTCTGAAATTGTTTCGTAGAAGATAGTTCCAACTTCTAATAGGGGCCGGTGAATTCAACAAACCTATGTGGTAAGTGCTTGCACAGCTGTTGACTTATATTGCAATGCTGAAAGTATATAATTGTCGTGCTCAAGCGTGGCAATGTCTTACTCAAGCTTGGAAAACAAAATCCACCCAGTGGTTTTATAAAAATTAGAGTGAAAAACAATGCGCAATTTGTAGCTTACAGGTTTTGTGTAATCGATCATTTACAAATAATCTGTATTATATAAATAACTACATTTACGTATGCTCCAATAGTATGTGTAATAACTTAACACACGACTTCTTGTCATACTCTTTCGGTTTACGTGCACTGTACGATGCCACACTATCACAACCCTTAATTGTAAACTCGTTTAACTTACCTCATCTTCTTTTTCTTCTTCTTATGCACTACAAGGATTAGACATTTACCTGTACCGTCCTCACAAACTTACGACCACCGTTTTCGTGGTCTTCCTATATCTCTTTTCCCTCTTGGGTTGTAGTTAAGTATTTTTTGGGATATTCTCCCATTTCCCATTCTATTTACGTGTTCTTTCCATCTTTCTTTATATTCAGTTATTTTTTCATTTATTGTATATACATTTAGTTCATTTTCACGTCTTCATTACTTACTAAATCTCTTCTTGTGCAGCCTTTGACCCGTCTCAAAGATTTCATTTCTACTGCCTGTATTTATCTGTCTCCTTTTTTGGTACTTAGCCAACTTCCACTTCCATACATAAGTACAGGTACAGCCATCGTTTTATAAAATTGTATTGTTGTGTTTTTCGTGTTTTGTTATTTAATGTTCTATTTATTGTGCCACATATTGTCTGGAATTTATTTATTTTATTTTCCATGTCATTGTCATAATTGTAGCTTGTGTCGCAGCCCAAGTATGTAAAATTTGATACTTGTTCGATTGCCTTATTGTTGCAAATATTTTCGACCTAACGGGATACTTACCCTGGAAGGGAATAACGTTTGTCTTATGCAAGGAAATTTTAAGATTATATTCTGGACATATTTGATTCAGTCGGTGCACTGCCAGTTGTAATTTGTCTTCACCCTCTTGTATTATTATTATATCGTCAGAAAATAGTAGCGTACTCAGGTAAGTATGTCGGTCTAGCTGGACTCCAGTATATTTCTTTGATTGCCATTTTTTAAGAACATCGTCAACATATATATTGAAAAGAGTGGGAGACCAGCTACATCCCTGCCTCACTCCTTGGTTAATTTTTATCTCATCAGTTCTCTTATTACCTGTGTTTATTACTATACTTGTCGAGTGATACAAGCTTTTGACTGCATTTGCAAGGTGTTGAGGATACTTACCTTTAACTTACCTGAGAAATTTATGTATATAGAGAAATACTAAACGTTTTGTACTCACAAATAACACATTTATGTTTAGTACTTTTAAAAGTTTTTAGACATCGAAGGAACAACGATCAAACAAGTGACAGTGTTCCAGTACTTAGGGGTTATGACAGATAAGCAAGGATTGAAAAATAAAGATGTTAAAGTAAAAGACACAAAAAACTGTAAACGAGCTATGCTTTAAATAATTAGTTCCTAAATAAGTGGTAAATATAAAAAAAGTTAAGGTAATTAATAAAATATATGAGCTTTTGGCATGTTTGTGACATGAGGGGTTTACTATATGATAGAAAACACACTAAAATTTAGGCTGCGGACTTGAAGTATATGTGAAGCGTCTCATGGGTCACAAAGGAGGACAAAATGAGTACTGACATAAGACGAGAATGACAGACACACCCTGCTCTGAATTTTATAAACGGAAGATCGTTCAGTTGGCTGGGGCTACCTACAGCGCATAAAAAAATGAGATCTGCAAAAGTAATTTGGGAAGCAAACATTGGGAAGAATATAGAAATAGAAAGAACTTGGTTTACTAAAGGAAACGATAGTATGTGGAGAAGCAATATGATTGACGAGCGATAATAAAGAGTAGAAGAACTTGGTAAAATATTGAAATGATACGTAATTATTTATGATTATATCATAATATGTATTTACGACTTATTAATTGTATGTGTGTATATATTGTAACACACTGTCAGTAATTAATATAATAAAAATTTCACGATATTGACTGATGACTCGTTAGGCACTTGGTGGAACATATTACTACCAAGGTTTTAAAAAAACATACAAACATTTATTAAGTTTTACAAAAGAATTTTGCATGGGGGAAAATTACTTCCTGTTTAATAATAAAATCTATAAGCTCTTAAATGGCTTACTTATTGGCTCTTCTCTTTTATTAAGAAAAATCTTCATGACATTTTTGGAAGAAAGAATTTTGACTTGAAATAACCCTAACAAAAAATCAGTTTCTCATTGGACAAGATATGTTGACGATATATTTTGTATCTGGACGGGAACAGATAGACAGCTCTGTATGCTCTTAGATTATATTAATTCCGTTTATGGTCCTGTGGAATTTACACTTGGAACAGAAAATATGAAAGTATACAATTTTTGGATCGTACCATTACTAGGTCACAAAATAATCTTAGTTTCGAGATATACAGATAACCTACTTTTACAGGTACCGTTATACATAAAGTCACTAACGTCATGGTACATAAAATTAAGCAGTTTCAATGCAATTTTTTATAGTCTCCTCATAGTCCTTTTATCTAAAGAAAATTGTAATTGAGAAGTTGATATAACCATAACAGAAAATAACAGTTATAACAAAAGAATAATAGATTTTTTATTTTATTTAAAAAACGGAAAAAAATTATTTTAAAAGAATTTTATTCCATACAGTGCATTTAACAAAAAACTCCATTCAACAAATTACATTGCATAATTAAAACACATAGCGTTAACAATTTAATAAAGCGTGGTCTTAAAAAGATATCAGTAAATAAACGTCATCTTTTTTCATTACTGGTAAACAACAAAGGAAAAGCAAACATACTAGAGAAAAATGAAAATTATCAAATACACTGTGCAGAATGAAATGCTATTTATATCGGACACTGTTGTCGTGCTATGAAACATCCTATTTCTGAACGTAAGAAAGCGATTTTAAATAATAAAGCCAACACATTTTTTGCAGATCACTGCTTACAAGACAACCACATTGTAGACACAAAAAACATAAGATTACTGCTGCACATAGAAAAAGATAAAAAATCGATTTGTTGGAAACTGGAAAAGCAATCATAAGTAACAAAAATTTAACAAACGAAGAAACGAAATTCTCTATTTATCCTTTATTAAAAGTTTTTATTTAATTTAGTTAATTGTTAGAATTTGTTTTCCTATTACACTTAGTCTTTACAGTCACTTGGCCTTCCCTATACTAGCTTCTCTACTTCCTCCAACATACACACCCCACAATCATGTCCTTACACACTCTTAACCCTTGTTCACTACCCTACACTTTCTTTGTTAGTTGTTTTAGGATCTTTTTGAGAATAGTTTAAAAGGCTGAAACAATTGTCAGAGGTAAAGAATAAATGTGAAACTTACCAAATGTTTGTATGTTTTAAATACCTTTGTAATATATACTTAATGTATAGTACCCTACCAATTACGCACGAGTTACCAAACTGCACAAGTTAATGGATAATATACAAGATTTCAAAATTTTAATTTTTACTAAGAGTTTTGCGAAAAATTTGTAATATTGATAAAGCTATATTAAATTTAGGATACATTTTTGTTCAATGTAAAGTCAACATTTTACAGTATTGAAACTAATTTAGGCAAATTATTAAAGAGACTTTTTTAGTAAACAAAAAATTAGGTGACTGAGATATCGTAAAATACATTATACCTTTAGTGAAACGTATGTTTAGTTTTAAAATATATTCTGCAATGGATTTTCCTAACATGTGACAATATCCAGGTTTCAAAAATATCAGGGCACACTATGTATTGTGAACAAACCAAAGTTATACCAGCGCTAGATTGCATCGCTATTAACTTGTGTCCAGTACGTTCACAGTTCAGTTGGTACTACTTTTTCTATTTGATATTTAATAGTAAATAAAGATTAGTATAATAAAAAGCAAATCCATTTTTAACTCTTTTCTAATTACATATATTTCCTAACGCTTGTGTTTATTGTAAAAAAATATTATTACATTTTGTGTATTTTAATAAGCACAACTTTTTCTACTATCGTAATGAGTACTAGGTAAATTAAGTAATACTAACGATCACAAGAATAGAGCTCTTTACAAAACCCCGATCCAGTGATGTCGAGAAAAAAGTAATTTTACGCAGCGTCGAGCATTTCGTTTATGGTTCGTTTAATTTTATCCGGTGCGTAGTGGCATAAGAAGATTAACAGCTTCCTCAGGGCTGATAAACAGTTCAGATATTTACGTGCAGGAAGCGGTTGACAAGTATAACTATTGCTTTAACCAGTATGTAGAGGATATTCAATTTTAAATACGTATAAACTGTTTCCTTAGGGTATTTTACAAACCAAACGTATTTTGTAAATATGTTATTCTCTCTAGTCAATAAAAATTTTTATATTTTTTAAAAAGTAGCAGGTTATAAGCTGACTGCACTTGCAGAAACAAATTTGGATTTGGTGATTTAATGCTTAATTGGTTATTTATTTATTTATATAAAACGTATACAGTTATGTACAAAAACTAGAAATTCGAAAAAATTAATGACGGTCTCACTTTGTCGTATAGTACAGTAGAAAACAAAATACAGACACCACTGCAACGACTAATCACCAGCTTTAATAAATCACAGTCACGTCGATTGCTTGTATAACAGTTTACAATAACATTGTAAACTTATTATGTTCTTATACAATAAAATTATACTCGTACAGTAATGGAAGGTAAATTTGTGCACACGCACAACTTGGCTCATTTGTGCATAGCGCCAGTCTTCCACACATCACTTTTGTATATGTGTTTGAACAAACAGCACATTTGATGTTCAAACCAGCAGTTCATTAAAAGTACGAATTTCCATTTGTGATGTTCATATAAATTAATTGATTCGTAGCTATTAATTACAAAAGTAATTAATCATAATAATTTAATTATTTAATAATAATGGTAATACTTGTAATTAATAATTTAATAATATTTTATATGCCCCCCCGTTGTTTTCGAAACTTTGCAATAAATCTTCCACGATACACGCGCCACTGTGCACGTCTTTCAGTGCATTGTGCATATGAACGTCTTCCATGGAATGTGCACATTCCTGAGCAGTACACGCGCGCGCGCACACACACACAACACTCACAGCTTAAAATCGACAGGTGTTTACAGCGACAGATTTTATTTTAAGAGTTTCTATTGTTACGACGGACTACTTGATCGTCGTAGGTACAGTGGAAAACAAAATACAAGACACCAATTAAGTCACTAATTTCCAACTTTAATTTTCACAGTTAAACAGTTCGTAATTAACAACACAGTCTCCTACAACAAATCATATAAAAATTGTTCACACGCAATAACATGTCAACTAATATTAAAGCACAATTTTATTCCAATATACCATCCGATTATAAAACGCAACACTTCATTAATAACCACTTGAACGTACACAGTAATCGCTTGTAATCGCCCGAGAATAAACTCTCGAACAGCACTGTAATTTATCGCGACTATAACTGAAAACTAAGACCGCTGCCGCCTTGTATTTATACATCCGTGCACAGAGCAGAAGATTCCAAACTACGCCGTATCTCTAAACTACGACGTAATTAATTGCGACCTTGACACAGTTCGCGCGGCTGGCGGCTTCCAGAAAAGTCTCGCGAATGCGTCCAGGATCACGTATGCCACACACATTAGAGCGAGATTCTACCGGAACATTCGACAAACACGTAGAAAGTTCTGTAATGTCGTAACACTGTCTCCTCCTTAAGCCTGTTCGTCCCGAACTGGCAAACCGTCTCTAAAGGAATACTCGACCAGGCGATCTAGGTGGACGTCCTTGCGAAAGATAATTCTCCGGTTCTTTGAATTCAGTCTTGTGTAATCCGAACATCACGTACCCAGGAATGCGAGTATTCCGCTCAACCACTAGTTTTGCTGGGATCACTCCCGTTTCATCATGTACTGATGACCTAAAAACTACTGGCTGATTAAGTCTGTTTGGTTCTCTTCAACAATCTCTTGCGTAACCTCATTTTCAGCCACTTTTCCCTCGGGCGCTTCTATCAGCTCAGGAACAAGCAAGAGTTCTGTCTCGACACCGATAGTTTCCAATCAATTCTTTTGTCGTTACATTTATTTGTACTTCCTCTGCTAGTTCTTCCTCCATTTCCGCTTGCAATAGGTAGGGTTCCTCTTGACCAGACCTGTTGACTTTTTCTTCGACTAATGCCACTTGCTTAATCGAATGGTTGGTAGACCCTATCATTTTAGCCATGGAAAGCAAACCACGTTTGTCATTTTAGTAATTTCCTCTCCTGGCAAACCCTCAGGACATTTTCTCTCAAGTCCACAATGGATCCGTAGGCATTCATAATGTCCGTGCCAAAAATTACTTCATCGACAAAGTCTGCAACAAGCATTTGGTGGCTGAACTCGAGAAGGCCCAGGCGTACACGTAGTACGTCTACCTTTCCTAGCACCTTGACGGGGCTTCCAGTAATCGTCTGTATTGTACAAGACCTAATTAGAGGCTGGCGGTTACTGATTAAGTCAGGGCGCACAATGGACACTGTTGCCCCGTGTCAACTGTAAATAATGTTGGTTTACCTTCAGCAAATCCATTAGCGATCAAGTTTCCACTTGTCTTATGTAGCGTGGAAACGGTGTGCTGTTCTGGGCCTTTACTTCTCTAATTGGTGCGATCACACCCTTCTCTCGGCATTTTCCTCTTCCAACAGTCTACCTGTAGATGACCACATTTCTCACAGTTGTAACACTTCGGTCTTCTGTCTTTATCCTTTGGTCCGAATGATCGTTGTGGCTCTGCTGACTTCTTAAACTGTTGTTCTTGAATTGCCTGCTTATTCTGTCCGTTACGACGATACTGTGATGTTGGATCCGTTTGGCTACAACGTCACGGCATACTTTGATTAATTTAGGTAGTCGACTTGGCAGCTTCAAAACGAAGAGCATGAACAAGAGCGTGAGATTTACTATCATGCCGTCCCAGTCTTAACACTTGTTATAATTAACTATCTTTGATACCGTCAATACACATAATCAGAGAAGTGCACTTCCGGAAGCGGGATAAGCCAATCTCGTCAGTCGGTCGACATTCGCTTCAAACACTTGAAGGCTCTCACCTGAACGCTGTATCCTCGCTTTAAGTTGTTCACGGTACACTTCGCACAAATGCTGGTCACCGTACCGTAATTCGAGAGATTTAGATAAGTCGGTATAGACGTTCTGACTGTTAGATGGCACTTTGTGTATTAGCTCTGCGGCAGGTCCTTTTAAAGCAAGAAGAGTGAAATACTCATCCTTCTGTCCGATTGTTTAAGCGAGCTGCAGATTTATATTGGCGAACATAAGTTGCCTAATGAGTGCTTGCATCAAACTTTGGGACCTTTGCGTAAACTGGCCCTACGAGATTTTGATTTCTCTGATGTTTTGAATTTTCATCAGCATTTATTAATGGTCTGGCTTTATGAATTATTTCTTTCACTAAATTTTGGACTTACTTTTTACATTTGTTTTAATTGAGTTTGTAATAGAATCTTCTGAACTTGACATATTTGTTTTCATAGTTGACACAGATTTCTCTCTTTCAGATATTCTTTCAACTTGCTTGTTCAGCTCACCTCGTAACAGGACGAATTTTGCAGTGATATCATCTTGTACGAACGCTTTAACTTCGTCTGATTGACGAATAAATTCTTCTTTTTGTCATCTCTCTGGGTTTCAATTTCACGCTAACGTTTTTTCTTTTAATCGTTCTTCCATTATTGCTTTCTGTCGTTCCTCTGCCGCTTCTCGCCGGCGTCTTTCCTCTGCTTCTTCTGCCTCTTTTCGGCGTCGTTCCTCGATCTTCAGTAGCATTGCTTTGAATGATTCTATGATCTGACTGGTATCCATTTTATTTTTATGAACTACCACTAACACCACTATTCTACGAAGTTTCCTCTGTTTCTACTGTTAACCGTTCTATCTCACTTCCGACACCAGTGTTACGACGGTCTACTTGATCATCGTAGGTTCAGTGGAAAACAAAATACAAGACACCAATTAACTCACTAATCACCAGCTTTAATTTTCACAGTTAAACAGTTCGTAATTAACAACAGAGTCTCGTACAACAAATAAAAAAAAATTGTTCGCACGCAATAAGATGTCAACTAATATTAAAGCATAATTGTATTACAATATACCACCCGATTATAAAACGCAACACTTCACTAATAACCACTTGAACGTACACAGTAATCGCTTGTAATCACCCGACAATAAACTCTCGAACCGCACTGTAAATTATCGCGACTATAACTGAAAACTGAGGCCGCTGCCGCCTTGTATTTATACATCCGCTCACAGAGCAGAAGATTCAAAACTACGCCGTATCTCTAAACTACGACGTAATTAATTGCGGCCTTAACACAGTTCGCGCGACTGGCGGCTTCCAGAAAAGTCTCGCGAATGCGTCCAGAATCACTTATGCCACACACATTAGAGCGAGATTCTTCTGGAACATTCGACAAACACGTAGATTGTTCTGTAATGTAGTAAGACTATATTACTTACTCACAAAAACATTACCCTGTGTAAATATGCATGTTTACAAATTGTATATATATATAGTGTGCACGCGCGCGCGCGTGTGTGTGTGTGTGGGCGGGGTTTTCAACGGTCTACTTTGTTAGCAGTTTTCTAGCAGACCCAAAGTTTTTCAATTTGTGTTTAAGAAAGCGATTGCTGTCCGGCCAGAATGTAGTTCCTGCACTAATTTCTTGTGTTGTATTGTCGTATTGGTCTTACACCAATTCTAGCACGGTTGAAGTTTCTTTCCAAACCATTGAACAATCGTCTATTATTACAATTGTTTATAACATTTTAATAACTCGAGACTGACTCGCTGAGGTTTTTAAACTTTATGGCCGTTTACTCAAAACTTATCGTTTGTAGTGCAGCAAACGTGTATCAGAAATAACCAATATGAACTGGTACTATGACCTGATCTCGTATAATTACCTGAAACTTTTAATAAAATTTTGAAGCGTTTTGGATTGTATTTAATTTAATTGAGGGAAGTGAAATCCGCTGATGTAAAATTTCGGTTTATTCTGGTCGAGAATCGTTATAAACCTGAAGCAAAATTACCTAAAATTTATGTTTTTTTTACGTCATTCTAAGTATGAGTCATATGTGTAATTATTAAGAAAACATATTCACTTCCAGTAAATTGTTTTTTTAGGAACTGAAAATTGTATACGATAATATCAATTATATTCTCTTCCAAGTCCAATCACGATATCTCAGTTTGTATGGGGGTAGACACACACACACACACACACACACACTGAGGAAGTTGTGTAGCCTGATATCGTGTAACAGTCGCCATTTTGTAAGACGGGACAGAATTTGTGTTCTAGGTATTTTGTAATTTAATTAGAAACGAACGAGCAAATCTAAATTACACAATTGTGAGTTGGTTTAGAATTAAAGCAATGTGTTACTGAATACCAAATATTTAATTAAAATACTTCACTGTCATATACATAATATAACAAAGAAGCTACGACGAATTCATTTAATGCGTTCTGAGACTTGAATGCAAAGATATACACTAATTATAACAAACATTCATGGCACTCAGAATAGTAACACATGTAATTTGCTAAACGTCATTAAAGTTAGTTGTTTAGACTGCCTTAGTGGCGCGGAGCTTATGCAACTGTATGAACCATTAATATGAACCTGAAATTTTAAGGTGAATTTATTCATTTATTTACTATCAAATGGTAGAATTCAGACCAAATAGATTCGCTATCCAAACTAGGCTAAAGATCTTTGTAATATTTTTGCTTTTTTTTATAAAATAAATACAACCTTTTACATTGTATTTTCTTAGCCGTAAAATTTAAAATATTATTTAGCGTATTTTCTAGGTAGATAATTTGATAGCTAATATTCCTTACCTAGATTTGATTAAAAACAATTTCAAATCAGTTTATTTTAACATAAGTTTATAATAATGTAAACTAATATTAGAATTTTTGTGTCAAATTTGCCTTGACTTTGTTGACAATTTAAGTGTTATATTCGTAATTTGTCTAGATTTGGTGTAAAGTGTATGTGCTAAGTAGCTTTCCAATAACGTCATTTATGTTTAAATGTAGTTATAAATTTGTTAATAAACTTGATAAGTATAAAACTTAATAAAAACGCAACATAAATTGACGGAACATACAATGTAATACTTTAAATTCGCGCTTAACCCAAATGTACAAATACCACAAAACTTGATTCAAAAGTAAAAAATTTCGTCTTACAGTTATATTGATTATTTTGTTTTATCTTTTGTTTCATATATTTCTAATACTTCAGCACTGCTACATATGTTGACAGGTAAGAGGTTTACGGGACACTCAACGCTGTAGCACTCGAGATTGTTCCAGATGCGGTGCACCTGGCATGTCTGTGTCAAGATCGTGTACTGTCCTAATGTCAGAGCCTCCAGATGTTTCTAGCCCCTGCAACTCCTCAAAATATAAACAATAAACACGCCTCCCGGAAAACTGAAGATTTTTCTAAACCATCTGCGGATATATATTAGAGTCAGTAGCCGGCGTAGGAGTTCATTTTAGAACTGGGGTTATTGAAGTGCGGATCGAAGTTACTGTGATGTTTTGGTGAGCAGCGATCCCCGTTGGACAAATTTAATTTTCATTATTGTACAAGATTGCATTGCTTATTTTATAAATGCTCTTGGTGTGTCATTAATGTTTGTAATCAGAAATTTCATTGGTATCAGTTATTCCGTTTCAACGAAGCAACACGACGATCGATGTTGCCGTAGTAACTGTACTATAAATATCTATCACTTTTTTGCAAAAAATTAGTCAGTGGTAAATATAAAAGACAATGTATTGTTTAATAAACCATAACGTTTTGAGGGGTTTACAAAAGAAGATAGGCTGTATGTTAATATATTGGTCTTTAGTTTTTTATTTCTTAAAAATAACTGCAATGTTTAACGAATAATTACAAACAACAGTCTGTGGTTACAAGTGACTTGTTAAAGGACAGGTATATTTACAGTGTTTAATCGACTTTCTGTAATACTGTGCACTTGTGGCATTTGGTTTGCGTGTACGCAGAAGACATTTAATTTAATTACCTTGCACGCAATTTAAATTCTTTTAAATTTTATATGAAGGAGTTGATGATGAAGCGTTTAATAGTACTAGTATGAAAGCTTATATAGATGAATAGGGTAGTTGACTGAGGTGCATGTACCCCTATGGCAGTGCGCTGACATAGCTCCCTTCAACATCTCCGCGCAGAGTTTTTTTTTTTCAAACACGTAGTTTATTTCATTTTTTGAAACTATATATATATAGGAATGTTAATTATCGACCGTATTATTATACTGTTAATGATTTCGAGGTTCGGTCATTAATTATGAAAACTCAGTTTTGCGACGTTTCGAGATTTATTCTTCTCATAATCATGCCATGTATGTCCTTTAACAGTATAATAATACGGTCGATAATTAACATTCCTATAATATTGCTGAGAGCTATGATATCTACTACAACATGAAATATGGGTTTTTACAAGGATATAAAGGACATACATGGCATGATTATGAGAAGAATAAATTTCGAAACGTCGCAAAACTGAGTTTTCATAATTAATGACCGAACCTCGAAATCATTAACAGTATATATATATATATATATATATATATATATATATATATATATATATATAAGAGAAACACGCTCACCAGTAAGAAACAAATATGACCTGTATATTGATTTTTCTGAACTGCATGTTGTAAGCAGTGTTCTGGGCACTAATAAAGTATTGTTACGACAGTCTACTTGATCGTCATAGGTACAGTGGAAAACAAAATACAAGACACCAATTAACTCACTAATCACCAGCTTTAATTTTCACAGTTAAACAGTTCGTAATTAACAACATGGTCTCCTACAACAAATCAAATAAAAATTGTTCAAACGCAATAAGATGTCAACTAATATAAAACACAATTTTATTACAATTATACGGCCCGATTAAAAAACTCAACACTTCACTAATAACCACTTGAACGCACACAGTAATATCGCCCGATAATAACTGAAACTAAGGCCCCTGCCGCCTAGTATTTATACCCCGATCACAGACCAGAACATTACGTAGCTACGCGTTCTCTCTACTGCACTACGACGTAATTAATTGCGGCCTTGTCACAGTGCGTGCGGCCGCACGAATTCTGGCACAGTCTAGCAAATGCGCTGAGAATCACGTACGCCACAACATTCAATTAGATTCCTCTGGAACACCCAATAAACACGTAGATTGTTCTGTGATGTCGTAATAGTATAATTGAAAAATATTTAAGTACAGTATAATGAAAATACAGCAACTGACACGACACACTTCAGCGTTTTTAGTATGTTACCTATTATTAACAGTACTTCAATACTGATGTAAAGAATTGCTGTTCACATAAAATATCAAAGGCTATTTATCTATATATAAATACAGTTTTAGTCAATTAAAAAGAACGCTATTTTAAAATTTAGCATTCTGTTTTCGTTTTGAGTAGTATCCAAAAAACAATTAAAGTAAAGCATATGTAACATGCCGGGGCTAAAAAATGTTGTCCACATTGGCCAAACTTCTGATGTATTCAGTTTCTGTGTGGAAAAGTTGCGCCCAATTCCTATGTGTAAAACACACACACACACACACACACACACACACACACACACACACACAACGCAATAAGCTCCATGTCACGTGCAGACGTACCTGGTCATATTGAATACAAGTGAGTGGTTTATATTAGCGTTTGGTAATTTTTCCCATTCTTCTAGTCTATCTATAGCTTTTTAGCGTAACAAAGCATTCATACTGTAAAATTCATCTCCACGACTGTATTCGTGGTTCTTTGTAATCCTTAAGTGATAACATTCTCAAAACAACCGTATACACTACAATAAGAAAACTCATAATACATAATACATTATAGGTACAATTTACATAAATAATAGACTAACCTGAACGTTTCTTCTTCTTCAGCGGCGCAACAACCCGTTACTGAGTCAAGGCCTCCTTTAACAGCCTCCGCCAGTTGTCCCGGTTAAGTGCAGCTGCTCTCCAGTTCCGGGCCCCAAGTATATGGCGCGCATCGTAGTTCACACCGTCTTCCCAACGTAGTTTGGGTCTACCAACTCTCCTGGTGCCATAGATCTGTTCTGTTAGTGCCTTTCTTGGTATTTCATTCTCACCCATTCTGATCACGTGTCCAGCCCACCTGAGTCTACCAAGTTCTATAATTTTCACAATAACTGGTACATTCAGAAGACTGTTAAGTTCTTGGTTGATTCTTTTCCACCATACACTTCCTACACATATTGGACCAAATATACTGCGGAGGATTTTGCGTTCAAGAACCAGCAAGCTTGACTCAGACTTTCTAGAAATTGTCCAGGTCTCAGATACATAGGTGGAAGCTGGGCGGATCAGTGTTTTATACAAAAGTAGCTTGATGCTCCTAGCAATTATTGTGCTCTGGAACAGGGGTCTGAGACCAAAGAAGCACCTATTTGCTGAGGTATTCTTCGCTTTATTTCTTCTGTTGTTTCCACATCGGAGTTAACTTGACATCCTAAATAAACAAAGTTGTTGACTTTAGGATCTTTTCTAGCAAAGTAAAAAGTAAAGGCACTGAACAACACAATTCTGGTACTATCAAGCCGATTATAATTTTTTAACAAATTTAGATAAATTTCATTTCAGAATTCTGCGAAAGGCTCACTGCAAAAACTGTTGGAAGTACAATTGTTGTGCGGATACATTTTGTATTAATTTTTTGTTGCATATTGTTTCTATAAATTTCTTGACTGCTGATAACAATTCATATAAAGAAGACACTAGAAGAGAAGAAATGTTCAGATGTGAAACATGAACATAAAAAAGTGTTGCATGTTTGTAGTATTATATCAACGCTTTTTATTTGACTGGCGCGTAATATACCAAACACAAAATACTTAATAAACAAAGAGGATCGTTGGTAGTCGCGTGTGATATAATTTGTGGATTGCTGATTGATCAGTATTAGTTAACAAATATGTGCTACATGGTACGAGATTTTTAGACTTCGTGCATAAAAAGGCATATTATAAACGTTATATTTCATATTACAATGTAAACCGAATATGCTGTTAGTTGTATTAAAACGGTACAAAAATATTTGCACTGTTATCAGGTTTTAACGATTTAGAAACATTTATCTCCGGACGTAAGTAATCAAAGTTATCGCAGGTTGGATACCTAATTTACAGAATCTACTAACCAGCCAAACTTACTGACGTTTCAAATGTAATCTTTGAAGTTACAATTTGATTTATATATTAATTCGAAACAACAGCTTGATTTTGAAGCATGATTACATAATAGCTGATAGGTAATGTTTACCAGTTGCCTGTAAAAGCTTACATATATTATTAGGCTTACTGAATATTAAGACTTTTATCAGACTGTCGAAACGAACATTACGTCACATAATGAAGACTTGTAGTGCTCTTGCAGAACAGAGGCAGAAACTCAGAGTAAAAAGTAACCTAAAAGGAGACCTATGAAGTGAAAAATGTGCGTGAGAAGAAAACGTCTCGGTGTGCAACGCTCCTGGTAAACGTTTATTGGCTGAAGACCTCAGTTGCCGAGCCCCAAATCATAATAAAATATCGGTATGGAGAACCATACATGACTTCCATGTTCTAAGATTTATATTTAAAATCATATTCGAAATTAAATATTTCCATAGAAACTACGTCTTTCTACTTATTGCTTCAGCATTAACCACAGTACTGTGCTCACTAACGTATACCATCACCACCTCACGTTTTCGCACTCGATTTTCACCGATGATGGCAGTCGATTCCACTGCCGAAAAGTCTGGTTTTGCAGAAAAAAATTGGACTACGGCTAAAGAGCCCGGGAAGCAATTTTAACAAAAAACTACTTCTTTGTTGCCGATAACGTAGTACATATATAAAAAATTCTCCCCTCCACCTTCAACTATAATTTTTAATAATAGAAAATTACCCCCACCCCGTTCACCTAACTTCTTCATTTATAGATATTTCATCTACGTTTCTACAGTGGATTACTATGAGCTTCTTATCAGGATACTTTATTTATTAAGCACTTAGTCTTGTTAAATCATAAAATGTTTCAGGTAAACTACCCCTTTGTCTTAACCGATCTTCTCCAAAATCAACAGACCTTCCGTCCTCTACAATTCAGGGAAGCATGCAAAAAAATATTTGATTCTGTTTGAATGTGCGGCAGTTATCGTTCGTCATGGAAACATTTCTCTTGTTACAACATAAAATGTTGCAGGTAAACTACCCCTTTCCCTTAACCGATCTTCAACAAAATAAATAGACCTTGAGCTCTCTGCAACTCAGGGGGTGCAAAAAATTATTTCATTCTCATTGAATTTTCGGCAGTTATCGTTCGTCATAAAAAATTACCCTTTTTAAAACATAAAACGTTGCTGATAAACTACCCCTTTCCTTAACCGATCTTCAACAAAATCAACAGACCTTGAGTTCTCTTTAGTTCAAAAAGGTATGCAAAAACCTAGTTGATTCTGTTTGAATTTACGGCAGTTATCGTTCGTCATATAAAAAATTACCCTTGTTAAAACATAAAATGTTGCTGGTAAACTACCCCTTTCCCTTAACCGATCTTCACCAACACCAATACGTATTGAGAACTCTACAATATAGGGCTGTATGCAAAACATCATTTGATTCTGTTTGAATTTGCGGCTGTTATCGTTTACTATAGAAAAAAATTACCCTTGATAAAAAACCATTACTGGTAAACTACCCCTTTTCCTTAACCGATCTTCACCAAAAACGATAGATGTTAGGCACTCTACAATTCAGGCCTGTATGCAAACAATTATTTGATTCTGTTTGAATTTGCGGCTGTTATCGTTTGCCATAGAAAACACCCTTGATAAAACATAAAACGTTGCTGGTAAACTACCCTATTCCATTAACCGATCTTCACCAAAAACAATAGGTCTTGAGAACTCTACAATTTAATGCTGTATGCAAGTAATCTTTTGATTCTGTTTGAATTTGCGGCTGTTATCGTTTGCCAAAAAAAGAAAAAATTCCCTTGATAAAAAAAAACCGTTGCTGGTAAACTACCCCTTGCCCTCAACCGATCTTCACCAAAAACAGTAGGTTCCGAGCACTCTACAAATCAGGGCTGTATGCAAAAAATTATTTGATTCTGTTTGAATTTTCGGCAGTTATCGTTTGCCATAGAAAATATAAGCTTGATACAAAACGTTGCTGGTAAACTACCCCTTCCCCTCAACCGATCTTCACCAAAAACAACAGGTCTTGAGTACTCTACAAATCAGGGCTGTATGCAGAACATTATTTGATTCTGTTTGAATTTGCGGCTGTTATTGTTTGCCATATAAAATAACCTTGTTAAAAAATCGTTGTAGGTAAACTACCCCTTTCCCTTAACCGATCTTCGCCAAAAACAATAGGTCTTGAGTACTCTATAAATCAGGGCTGTATGCAGAAAATTATTTGATTCTGTTTGAATTTGCGGCTGTTATCGTTTGCCATAGAAAATATAAGCTTGATAGAAAACGTTGCTGGTAAACTACCCCTTCGCCTCAACCGATCTTCACCAAAAACAATAGATCTTGAGTACTCTACAAATTAGGGCTGTATGCAGAAAATTATTTGATTCTGTTTGAATTTGCGGCTGTTATTGTTTGCCATAAAAAATACCCTTGTTAAAAAAACGTTGTAGGTAAACTACCCCTTTCCCTTAATCGATCTTCACCAAAAACAACAGGTCTTGAGTACTCTACAAATCAGGGCTGTATGCAGAAAATTATTTGATTCTGTTTGAATTTGCGGCTGTTATCGTTTGCCATAGAAAATACCCTTGTTAAAAAAACGTTGTAGGTAAACTACCCCAGTCCCTTAACCGATCTTCACCAACAACAACAGGTATTGAGAACTCTACAATACAGGGCTGTATGCAAAAAATTATTTGATTCTGTTTGAACTTGCGGCTGTTATCGTTTGCCATAAAAAATACCCTTGTTAAAAAAACGTTTGAAGGTAAACTACCCTTTTCCCTCAACCGATCTTCACCAAAAGCAACAGGTCTTGAGAAATCTACAATTTAGGGCTGTATGCAAATAATCTTTTGATTCTGTTTGAATTTGCGGCTGTTATCGTTTGCCATAGGAAATACCCTTGTTAAAACATAAAACGTTACCGGTAAACTACCCCTTTGCCTTAACCGATCTTCACCAAAAACAACAGGTTTTGAGAACTCTATAATTCAGGGCTGTATGCGAAACATTATTTGATTCTGTTTGAATTTGCGGCTGTTATCGTTTGCCAAAAAAAAAAATTTCCCTTGATAAAAAAAAACCGTTGCCGGTAAACTACCCCTTTTCCTCAACCGATCTTCACCAAAAACAATAGATCGCGAGTACTCTACAAATCAGGGCTGTATGCAAAAAATTATTTGATTCTGTTTGAATTTGCGGCAGTTATCGTTTGCCATAGAAAAAAAATCTAAGACAGACACACACACACACACAGACACTTT
The DNA here is from genome assembly GCA_034769895.1 of Magicicada septendecula. NCBI lineage: Eukaryota > Metazoa > Arthropoda > Insecta > Hemiptera > Cicadidae > Magicicada > Magicicada septendecula. The sequence continues at coordinate 343,911,412 of CM068375.1, forward strand.
TCGAAAAATGACTTTTTTTCATGTTTTGAGTGTAGTACAATCATATTCTGCAATAATCTCGAACACGATTTTTTTTGCCATCACTATACTTCCATTTCCTTAAGGAACATGGAAGTAAAAAATTATGGTTTTAGACATATTAAAAAAATTATATTGAACAATAATCGTAACTCAGAGACGTGTATATTGCATGACATGATTTATTCACTTTTCAGTCCATAATCAGTGTGATGGAAACCAACAGCATCCCCTATAAGCTGATAACGCGGTTACACGTTTGCCTTATCAGCATTTAGGTCAGGGAGCTCGGTATCTCTCAGTAAACACGGCTGACACATTCATCATTGGAATCGTGTTATTAACCTGAAGTACAATTTCGTATTACTTGAAACAAAATTCTTCGTCAAACATTTGTCAATCAAACTGTTTTGCTTTCAATTTAATTGTTCTTTCAGATTCTGATCTGTCCGCCTATACAAATATTCCTACACAGAATCATGCAAACATCATATTGACCTTTCATGTGTTTCTTTCTCCCTCCATTTCTCTCTCTCTCTCTCTCTCTCTCTCTCTCTCTCTCTCTCTCTATATATATATATATATATATATATATATATATATATATATAAAACGCACACGCACACACACACACACACACACACACACACACACACACACACACACACACACACACACATACCTATTGTACAAGGATTGCTCAATAGAAACATGATTAGAAGTTGTAAACCATTTTTTATTCAACGATTTTGAAAAATGTCTCCACTACCATTAAGGCACGAGTCCCACTGTTGCAATAAACTGTAGATTCCCTGCTGGTAAAATTCTTGCGGTTGTTTGCGAAACCATTCGCTAACAAAAAATCTACCTCAGCGTCCGACTTCAACCGCCGTCCTTTTAGTGATTTCTTTAATAGGTTTTTAAGCTGTCTGCAAATCGCTCAGTGTTAATGTTGACACCAGGTTCTTTAAAATCTAAGAGCAGCACACATTGATAATCAAAAAATATGGTCACCATTACTTTTCCTGCCGAAGGTTGGCACCATCATTTTTCGCCTTCGAAGATTGTGCATGCTTCCACTGCATACTCTTATGTTTATATTGTGGTTCGAAGTGATAGTACCAAGAATCATCACCGACAAAAATGTGGTGCAGAAAGTCATTACCTTGTTGTTGGTACGGCATCAAATGCTGTAAAGATAAGGCCGAACGCAAATTTTTCTGCTAATCACTAAGTAGTCGTGGAATCCACTGAGCAGCAACTTTGTGACAGCCAAGACTATGAATGATGAAATGAACAGTTCCCACGCTGATGCTTAACATTTGAGAATGTTCTCTAACTTTGATGCGCCTATTTGCACGGGAAGCAGTTTCCAGCTGTCTCACGTTTTCATCTGATGCTACAACACGTGCAGGTCCGGGACGGGCCAAATCTTTAGTGGATTCTCTTCCTTGTCGAAATGTATTGCACCATTCAACCACTGCCGTATGAGAATAACTACAGTTACCACATACAGCTTTTATTATGGTATAAATTTCTACTGGCTGACGACCCTCAGCGGTCAAATCTGGATAACGGCACGCAGATCATCTTTGGACGGATTTTATATCATAGACTCCATTTTTCGACCTGGTCACAACGCTTAGAAAACAGCAAACTGCAGTATTTTTGACAGACGCGTTACTAGTACTTAAACAGACAATGTAAACATTGTTCGGTTGCCATGGCGACAAAGTCACGGCTGCGCAGATTAAACGTGTTTCTATTGAACAATCCTCATATAATATTATATACAGAAAGTGAACAAAATATGGAATACCATTTAGTTTTTCGCATGTAAGAAAATGTATTTTAGTTAGATCAACTTGAATACTTATAGAATTTCGCGAGTATAATTTTACAGTTAGTAAGTTATAAAATTTAGATAAATATATAAATATAATTGTAGCGTACATGTTATTGTAATGCAATAATGCTATTTTAGATATTTCCTGAAATGGGTTCCTAATATGGTATACCTAGTTACAAATCTAAAATTACATAGATGTGTTATTTGATGCACATAATACATCGAATACAACACAATACAACACATAAGGCAATGCAACACATAGTTCAAAACAATACACTGGGTAGCACAGAGCAATACTTAGTAGGTAATACATATTTTCATAAAAGACAAATATTTTCAATAATAAAAGAAAAAATTGTATATTGAAGTTTGAAAGTAATTTACGTACAGAAATCACAAACAAAAATTTCAGTTTCAAGCCCTGAACATTCGACATGAGCCCAATCACTGCAGGAAACACACTGAATCCATTCTTCGCCTGTGTGATCCAAGGAAAAATATCCCATCACTGAGCATGCAGGTGGTGGCTTTATAGGTTGAAAACGACGTTTCTATAAATCTAAGTATAGATGCATTAGCCCTGAAGCTCAGGTGATCGGTTCCTTTAGAAGACGAATCCACATATTTTTTTCAACTTTTTTTGTCAACTTCAAATAAAGATTATTACTGCAATGTAGTCGTTGATTTTCACCCTCTGTAAGTTCACCCTGATTGTGTGTTAGTAACTTTCGCTTTCCGTCATGGGTTCTGAAGTTTTTCCATCACACCTAGAATTAGGCGTCTCACAAACTCTAGCATAACACATTTAAAATCTAACCACCTCTAGTAGAAAACTATCTCCACTGTTTGAGAAGCAATATTTTCTATATTTTATTTACAATTATGTAGGCAGTGCAATATTTATTGAAAGAAAATCATAATCCATTTATATTATTGCATTATGCTTTAATGGATAATATTAAAAAATATAATATTAATATATTTTTGTCATTATAAAAATAAAAAGAAAAATTAAACACAACGTAAAAATTCGTTGTGTTATTCACTAAGTAGCTTTGATTATATATATTTTTGAACAACTTAGATTGGACTGCCATTCGCAGTTTCGCAACGGCGGTATGCCAAATCTTATAATACTAAACCTTAAACTTAAGGAAAATCGCGAACTAGAAGCCAACCATAATGAGAGGATAATTCGGACCACAATGTAAATTACAGAATTACCAGGACCTTGCTTGCCTGAAGCTAAGATAAACTTCAGCGTTGTGACCCTGTCTTGAATTAAGTCGACTATTGGAGTTATATGTAATAGTAACGGTATTCTATTAACGAAAATCAACATTTAGATTTTGGAAACCCTTTTTTAAGTGTAGAAATATCTCTATATATCATCGTGAGAGTTTTTGTAACTGTAGTTACTCTATAATGTTAATCAATAATATACTCTATCATGTTTATAATATAAATTTTATTTAATAAATTAACTAATAAAAAAATAAGTTAATTATGTAAAATTTAAAACAAGGAACGTCACGTGTTACAAAGATATAAAAACAATTGAACAGTTATTGTAAATACATTTTTTAATAATTATTTTGCAATTTAATTACGAGGCACAGAAATGTAGAACAACCTAGTCACAATACGTATATAATATCTTACACAACTGTAAATACTTTTAATTATATTTGAATTCTTTTTAAAAATTATATGTATTTTTTATATTTCTACTGTAAAAATCCCGTGATTCTGCAAGAGCATTTATGTAAAATTTAACAACTTTTCCTAATAATAAATCTGCATGAAATACTTTCCAGAATATGAAGTAGTAAATAAACTATACGGTTTAAATTTACTTTATGTTAGAAAGCTGCAATTTTTCCATTTATATAAACAACTCTCCTATTATATATTGTCTATGTGAGTGTGTGTGTTTTGCCGTACACGCCGTAGCGTGTAGATGAAACACAACACCTAATGGGCGTGTCTACAGGAGATGACACGTATACAAGCAGCACCAGTTCAACAGGAACAAAGTAAGTGTGTTAGGTGCGAGGACGGTCAGCTGGTTCTATGGATATTCTACCAGAATAAATAATGTGCACTTGCTAGTAAAATTGTTTTGTAACGAAACTAGAAAAAGTACTGATTTGTTACAACTTCTTATATAATGTTTCTTCTCCTGTAATGACATACAGCTTAATATCAAATTTTCCTTCCACTTATCAATTTTTTTGCAAAAATGTTTCCAGAAAAGAAAATTATTTCAGCCTTTAAAAAATTAAATTAACAAAAAGAGTAAAATTTAGTAACTTTATAAAGTACTGTTTAACAAGCCAACTAAACGGCTTAAACATTTTCTTGTTTTGGCAAAAATCTAAGAATTAAAGTTTGAATGACTTCCCCAACAAACGTGCATGACAGGCGTATTCCTACCAATCGAAATGTTGCTTAAAATTACCATATTGTTATGCAATTACAGAACTTTCTACATGTTTCTCGGGTAACCCAGCAAAGTCCAGCTGTAATGTTTGTGTGCGTACGTGACACTTAACATGTGAGACAGTGTTGCGTAATACAAAACAGTCTCGTACATTCCATAGTGTTATTCGAGAAGCTTTTCAACTAGCCCAACGGTGTGCGTTTCTGGCAAGACCGCGCTGAAGTATCCTCTAGAATTTTCAAGTGTTTGTTAAGGACGCCTATTATGGAACCCTGCAAACTATAAATACCCCAACCATATATTAGTTTTCAGTTTATGTCGGGCGATTTACACAGTTCATCTCAAGTGGTGTATTAGTGATGGAGTAGATATGCTTTAGAATTCTTTACAGTTTATATTATTATTTGTGTGGACGGATTAACTTGAATTATTGTACGAGTATAGTCTTGTTGAATAACGTGTTGATTACAAACTGTTAATTGTTATAATTAAAGCAGGTTGTTAGTAACTTGATTGGTGCCTCTATTTCGTTTATTACTGTACCATACGACGATCAACGAGACCGACGTAACAGTATGAACTCGTATAAAAAAGCAAATCTTATAATATTCGCTTTGCATAAAAGGATTAATAGAGCAATTTTATAATTCTCCACCAATTCTTTCATATTAAAAGTTTAAATTCAATAAACTATAATGAACACTGGACATTTTATTCTGATATTTAACATTTTTTCTTATTTCTGTAATTACAATGTAGAGCGACTATTTTTGTTCAAAATTTTATCCTATTACCCATAAAGCAAATCCGTCCATTTTGCGCATATATATTTACTAATTCGACGACAAAGACACTACATTTCTTGAAGACACGTCGCATTCTCCAATGATTAATGTTTGTCGTTAGGGGAATGCCCGTTTGCTGAATTTGGTTATTTGTTGAGAAACGATTTAACAAATTATTGAGGATTTCATCTTACGACTGTAATGACTGATTTTTACTTTCGTTTTATTCTTATTTAACGAATTATTTTTTAAGAGAGCTTTATATTCTGTCGCTACTTAAGCATTTACAGTAAAAATATTAATTCAATGAAGTACCACCTGTATCATCCACTTTTGAAGATCTGAGTTTCATTTCCTGGAACCTAAAATACCTTTACCGTTGGCACATATAACTAATATTTTCAACGTTTAAATTTATTAATATTTATATGGACGTAACCGTTGCAAATGTTGATCTATTACTATATTACCTCCTTATGACGGAAGCACTTGTGAAAGCAACGTCCCACTCAATATGTGATATAATGAAAATTGTTATGGTTAGAGGTTACAAAAACAAATAAGTCTTAAAGTCATCTATATATATATATATATATATATATATATATATATATATATATTATAAAGTATCTTTAAAATCAATGGATGGTTGTAATGTTTTTTATTTTAAAATTGGTTTAAAAATGTTTTATTTAGTAGTTGTTATTGTAGACTCTTCTTCACCCCTCACGTTGTAATGTAAACCTCGATAATTAGTGTTGTTTTTAGTATTTGATAGAATTAGTAAAGGGTAAATTGAAGTTAATGTTTATGTTTAAAAGGGATTACGATCACTAATATTTTGCTGTATTCACCTCCCCACTTGCCATCCGTGAATGTCTTCGATCTTCTTGATGGACGGTTCTATCTCACTGGAAATACATTAATAACACACAAATATTTTGTCTGGATATCGACATATGCACATTAAATAAAATAACAATGATACACAATTGTAAATTGAATATTCAAATATTAACCGCTTGAATATTGCCGCCACCTTGTGAAATAATTGTTTCTAAAATGTAAGTTATTTATATCTATTTGAAAGAAATAAAGACTCTCTATTCACTGGTAACAAATTGAGGTGTTTATTAACATTAGTGAAATTCAGAAAAAACTTCTTTAAAACAATTAATAATGATTTTTTAAAACAACAACAAATTTAATAAATTCTAAAACTTCTTCAGCTCAAGGCTGGTAACACTGGTACAATGTACGATAATATGGTAATTTAGGTTATGTCTACTTTGGTTATTAGAATTACCAATTTTCGTGAATCCTTTGAATATACATAATACAAGATATAAAGATGTTTTATTAAATAACAATATTTACTTATTTATTATAATTAAAAAGACAAAATTTAAGAATTATTAACCTCAATACGATATTCAAACTATCGTACTATCGTACGGTAGGCTTGTTGCATTCTGATGCTGAAAGCTGTAAACACGTGCTATCAACGTTGCACTATTAAAACAATGTTACTGGTTTACTTATTATTATTATGAACTGGAATTGATAAAAAAAATGAAAGAACTCTTATTATTGAGTCTATTTATAAGAATTATTTATAACAGAAGTGACTCTCTGTGGCAAACAAATGCGTTCTGGTTACAGGTTAGTTTACCTAGATGAGAGTAAGTTACAAAATAGAATAGTTAATATCATAATAAAATCTTAATGCTATTTTTATAAACACATTATTTATTTATAACAAGATGTAGAATTAACAGTAATGATAGTTCTCGCATATTAAGTTATTATTTTTCAAGACTGCTGAAATCATAGTCAAACAAGCGACTATATTTACGAGTAATGGTGTGCGGTATAAAATATTGATTCCGCTTCTATTATTATTCTTTGAACATGAATATAACATATTTTAATTAAATGTCGTCATTAAGTTAGACGAGAACTTTTATTCATTTTAATCTGGTAATAATTCATCGTTACTAGTTAAACGCGCAAGTGTGTTTACTTGGTTAGCGTAGTCGACAATAATTTTCGTTGACTAACGAAGATTATTTTGTCATTATATTTTAAAAATTGTTAATGTATAATACTTCCTGTTCCTTTCACATAACATGACCTTTATTTTACGTTGGTCATGTCTTTTATGGTTCACTGTTTCACTCACAACACTGTCACACGATACAAATAGGTGTTCAGTTGAGGTTATTTACGGGTATATTACTTAGATACGCACACATTTTAAAAATATTTTTGGTTGACTGCCGCAGGCTCCGCTCGCATCGATGTCCGGAAGACAATTAGTTCATCTCACCAAAACTCCTGGTTTCGTCTGGTGAAATCGGGTCATTCTATTGGTTTAGAATGCGATACTCTCTACCCCAAAACTCTTAGTTAAATAAATATTTTAATTTTTTAGCGTCACTGCTTTGGGTTTGAGATTATCTATGACGTGTTCATTGCCATTCGAAAATGACCGAAAATCTTATAATGTTTATAAGTTTCTTATTATTAGTCAGATTGTCATTTGGATAGTGGCATTATATTGCGGACACTTGTGTCTTTAATGTAAGTCCAAACAAGTAATAATTCCGTCCATTAATAACTCACTTCACATTCTTCAAAATTCATATAGTGGTTCTTAATAAAAATAAGTTCTTTCCACTATATTTTGGTGTAATTATATCTTAATACTTATGACTAAACGTTTGGAGTCCATTTCTGACCTACTCTAATACATAATATTAATATATTTGTAATTTAAACAAAATGTACTAATGGCGTACAAGCCATCTATGTCCGATTGTTTATATTTGCTTACATCACTATTGTCCCTTATTCTACTACATATTTTTGGTACTATAACATTATTAGATACACTTACATACGTTTGCTAATACTTCATTTTGGCAAATCTTATTTTGTTTACATATATATTATTGTTTAAAATACATTATACTCTCATCTCGCCATTCTGTCACTCTTATTTAGTTATTTTACCACATATTAGATGCATTGTTGATAAGCAAATTGTGTACAAATGTTGTACATTGTTAGTTTAGTGGATTCACTAACTTTTTGTTAGCTGAAATCTCTTTAAGTTATTGTATGGTGGTTGTTTACACCTAGTCCTATGATTGCAGTTAGTTATTTTATTAGATTCCAGTCATTAGATTACTTGTATAATACTTGTGAGGTATTCTCATAGTTGTATTGAACATTCTTCTAACTACTGGTAAACCTTCTTACTCTCTCTTTACAAGTTTTGTTAATGTTTTTTGATTAACTATCTTGTCACATGGGGTTCTGTCTAATTGGTTTATTGTTATTATAATTAATCTGACTCATTTAGTTGTGTCCTTCAGTTCATATGGTATTCATTGTCTTGTATATTTACTCTTATTTGGTCTCTGTTTGAAACAATTATTGATAATTACCTTATCTAATTATTGTGTATGATTTTATGTTGTAGGTCCAGTTCATGTGAGGTTATGTGTCATTTGGTTGACAACAATATGCTTCATATTTTATTGAGTATTTATCTTAAATACTGTCATGTCATTATGGCATGTTACTACAATTGTTCATTACTATGTTTTGCATATTTTGTACACATTTTACACTATATGTTTATACAATAATACTTGGTTTTTTAATCTCATTATGTTACACATTTTGGTGGGTTGTATCTAGGCTTTGGTACATTGATTTGTTTCTATTCAACAAATTAGTTTGTTTACTACTTAATTGCTTTGACATTTATCTACATTTTGTCCTGTGTTACTATGACATTCAGGCACATTTCATATCAAGGATTATAACGCTCTTATTATTGGTCTCTTTGAGCAATTATTTCATTTTTCTGTGTCATTAAATTGGTGGTCTTACGGAGTATATTTGTGGTTTTACAATCTTGGATTACATTTGGTACACTAATTGTTTGTGTATTTCCCTTGTTAATCGTTGATTCTTTCACTTATAAGTTGTTATTCACTTCCCTCAGTCATAAACACTTCACTAATATTGTCTGTGCTGTTTACTTGGGGTTAATGTTATTATATCATTTGTTGTTGCACTTATACAAAGTATTCACTGTCATTGTTTGTGATCACTTATTGAGGTTCAGCACTTGGTTTTTTATTATTAATATTCCAATAATCATTATTCTTATCCTGGTTACTATATTGATTGTGGTGCTTTCCATATTTTGGGAATGTTGATGTCTTGTTCTGGCCATATATAACCTTCATTCTTCATGGTACATTTCTTCCTCTTCTTCTTCCTCTTCAGGTCATTCAACTGTTTCTTTTTCATGTTAATTGTTTGTCATTTTTGGTGCTTTTCTTGGTTACTCACTATTTGTAATAATTCATGTTCACTGAATATAGTTATATTCTTCCACATTCTGACTCATGATTATGATAATCATTGTCCTATATTTATCTCATTACTATGATAATTTAGTCTATTTTTCTCACTAAGATGATTGTATTTGACATGTCTCTTTCTTATGATGATAATCACTTTCGGCATATCCACTCACTATTTTGATCTATTGGGTCTGGATGCTAACGTATTATATCGATTCATTGTATTTTCTCTTTCTTCTTTATACTCGATGATATATCCTTATGACTCTTCTTTCTTCTTCATTGGGTTGCTTTAATATTATTTATTCGTAGATACACTTTTGATTTTCATACTTCTGTACCTTCTTTCATGCTCGATGAAATATGCTTATGTTTCTTTTACATTTGACGTATTATACATTTTTTATGTAACCGTTATTTTGGTACGTTACAATATATATATTGCGACAGTTCAAATAAGTGAGGTACTGAGCATGGAATATAAAAATTTAAATTTACTTAATAAACTGTAAATAATTAATAATATATTAGAAATAAGCATGTTAGGTATTGCAAGCTTGGCTCAGACAAAAATATGAACAGGTGTTTCGACCTGAATAAACGTGCACACACACACAAATGTAACTGAAAGTGTGTGCACCAGTATTTTGCTAGTGTGTGTGAACGCAGGTCTCTGCAGGCGAGTTTGCCACCCCAAGATGAATAATTGCACAATTACTGTTTTTCCGTAATTATTCATAAACTAGAATTAAGAATTAAATCCAAAGGCACAATAAAATGTAAATAAATTTACTAAATACTTTGTACGAAAACCACGCGAAAGTGACACACCGTACGAGTGTAATAGTGAAATAACTGTGTACAAGTCGAAAGGGTTAAGTTGCAATGTCCAAAATTGCAGTGAACATGTGTTGTAAAATTAGTTATAAGATAAGTATAAGAGTATACTTACAGGACTCTGCAATTCGCAGAAATATAAAAAATAGCGAATTTGACAAAGAGTGGGGGAACTGAAGCCAAAGACAGTTTCTAGCATGTCGATTTCGTATCACTGCAGGGTGTCGACCAAGACATGGGTATAAATAGGACACGCAAGCTACAGTGGTTCTTTTTCTTGAATCATCCACGGTGCAGCGGGAGCTTATGCCCGTCAGCACGGCGTATTTATTTTTTTTCCGTAAACAGTTTAAATTTGCCAGTTACGTACAAATACGTAATTAAGCTGTAAAGACAATCATTTTAATTAATAACAGCACTAATTAAGAAGGTCCATTAATGATTCGACACTAGACAAGAGAAGAGTTCCAGAGAGAGATACGACGCTGGACAAGAGGAGAGTTCCAGAGGGAGATACGACGCTGGACAAGAGGAGAGTTCCAGAGAGAGAGACAGCCGACGCTGGACAAGAGGAGAAGAGAGACAGCCGACGCTGGAGGCGAGACGAGGACGAATACTGATGGAACAAAAAAAATGATCGAGTGTGATTGACGACAATAAGGTGATAGACAACTTATTCATATCTTAATCATACAAAGAATTCAAAGACAGTTAAAGACATTAATATTTTATTTAAAAATAAGAGCAATGTTTCTTGTATAGTAGAGTTAAAATCATAGACGTTTTAGAAATACTATTAACGTAACAAGAGCTCAAATTAATATGATATAAAATGATTGCAAAGCATTTAAATGAAGACAATTAATATTTGAGAAAACAGTACTGAGAAACAATAACTATTAATATTTTGAATACGTTACAATATAGAAAAAAAAAAGATTTAAAAATTGATTTTGAAACATATTAATAGACTGAGTAGTCTGAAAATGAGATTTTTTTTATATAATAATTAGTAGCATAGAATATTTAGTCAGTAAGGATGTATATATCTTAAGCCTTACAGCATAATAACAAATAATAACTAATGTTTTAAAATCGAAGTCAGTGCCATGTGCACGCATTTTTTTATAGTATCAAATAAATTTTAATTAACGTTTCAAGTTACATAGAGTTCTTATTGCAGATACACCTGACACCCAATTTAAATGTTATATTGTTTAAAGAATTTGTCAATCTTGAACGTGAGATCGTTCACGCCTATTTATGTGTATGTAACGTTGCATAAATTTGGTGCTCCAAGATCGTGGGGCTCCACAAATTTAAATTAAATTAAATTTGCAATTTATTACGTTGCAATATATATATATATAAAACACAAAGTCTGAGGATGTGGGGGTACTGAATACAAATCCACACCGTTACACCGAGTGCCACCAAATTTTGCGCAGTTAACCTTTGACATAAGGAGCAAACCCCACGGACTAACTTGGAATTTGATATTTTGCCACGTTCGCACGATTTAGGCCCTTTTAATTATGCCTTTTCGTTGACGCGTATAAAGATGTCAAAACACCATGGAAACCAGAATTAATTACCGTAGTAACAAGTAAATAAACAAATGATATTTAGCATCATTGGAACTGTACCTTTATCTGTTTCTGCAGTTTTTGATATGCGATTGCATCGATATATTTTGTAATTTTGTATACAGGTACGTCTGTATATTTTGTAATTGTCTTAAACGATTATAAAATTTATGTTTATACGTATTTCTGATGATACAATGAATAAGTACTAAAATATATTAAATATTACTACTGAATATGTCAACAACACAATGAAGGCCAGAATTAGTTACAATAGTAACAAAAAATAAACAAAAGCTATTTAGCTGCATCGGAACTGTACAATAGATTTTCCTGCAATAGATTTTCGATGTTTTATATAACATGCGATTATATCGATATATTATGATATGGAAAAGAAGAAGTGTACTAATTGTAAATTGTCCTATTGCTTAATACAAAACGAAAATAGTTGTTGTTTTCATTTGTGGGGTTAGGTAACAACTTAATAAAAGTGATGGTTGAGGAAAACATGACGTTTAATGTGTTATACAATGCTTCTAACACAGTAACACTTAAAATAAAGAATTTTGAGTTTTTTATTTAACAGGTACCAGTACTTTATAAATATCTTCAAAGGCTTTTGTAAACGGGTACTTTTAAATCTCCAAAGGCTGTTGCACCAACATAATAATTAAGTACAAGTTAAATAGTACAAATGTTGAAAACAGCTTTGCAGGGATTTTGACTAATTAGTACAAAATTTTTATACGAACTGACAGAACGGCATATAGACATAAACAATAAAAACTATATCAATAAAATACTTATTAAAAGTCAAATATGCGCTTGCGAAGACGCGGGTAACAGCTGGTAAGTCATAATCACAAATGATTCCAGCTGTAAATAACACACGTGGTAAACATCTCATATTTTAAATAAATATAAACTATTGTTCACAAAGTTGACTGCAAATTATATCCTATAAAACGTTTAATAATATACTTTACGCTTACGTTTCTACAGAACGCTTCCGTTTTTGAAGATACTATTTTTTGTTTATAATGATAACAGACTATCAGTCTTATAAAGTTGTATTAAAATATATCCACACTGTATAATATAACTAGAAAATCACAAATAAATCTCACATAAGAACATCTTAAAAACAAACAAATCCCTAGTCGCTAAAACGTAATAGGTCATAAAAGACAATGGTCATATGAGACATAATGTGTCTAATGCAGTAAAATCTATGTGTCGTAGACAGAAAAATGATATAACTAGTCGCTACTCTGAACATCAGGTAGCCATTCTTAAACCAATAGTATATAGTAACAGTCTATTATTGGACCCTCTCAACAAAGTGGCACCCGTCATATAAAAAAAAAATTATTTAATTAATAAAATTGTGTTAGGAAAAAGACTATTCTTTTTTGGACATTTATATAGAATGGACGATAATAGGTTGACAAATCAAATGTTCATATATCTGTATAGGAAGAAGTCAACATCAAGTTGGATTAAAAAAGTCCAAAAGGATTTAGAAAAAAATAATATACACGCAGAAGAAGCAACGGAAAGAGACGTTTTTCGGGGAAAAGTGTTAAAATTGAGGAAGTCCAGGGTAGGAGAGAGAAAAATGCAAGTTCGAAGTGGACTGAAGACAAAGAATAGACACAGTGAGAAGATGAAAAATATTGGGGAAAAAACAAATAGTAAAAAATTGAAATTGGCATGTGGTCTTTAGATGGCCGATACAAAAAAAATGTGGTAGTGGTTGTAATCACAATAAAATATACACTACTATAGAAAAAAGATTTAAAACAGTTCTTACAAGCTTTACAGCTCATCATCAGCTGATCTGATGAGCTGTGAAGCTGGAAAGAGCTAATCGGGGATTTTATTCTATAGCGGCCTGCAACAGTGTAATTTCTGCTTGCAATAAAAATATTAAAATTTACATACAATAAAATTACAAAAACGCCAAACCAATCCTTCAAAAATTTATAGGAATCAAACAATAATATACTTAACATTAAATTAACAAGAGCGAAAAACACAAAGCACAAAACAAAGTCGATCAACCTGGTGCTTACAAACTAAATTGCTGAGATTGCAACATATTCTACATAGGCCAGACTGGACGTAGCTTCAAACAAAGATATATTGAACACACAAAGGCACTCCACTCCACTACAGAATCCACCTTTGTAAACCACCTCATTGAAGCAAACCACACATACAAAAATTCGACAAAAACATGGACATTCTACACGTAAACACAAAGGCCAAAAACAAGACAATCTAGAACAATTTGAAGTATACAAACACACGAAAACACATAAAAACGATATCCTAAACCAACAGACACAATTCGAATCACACGCATTATTCGAACATATCACACCCCACACACACAATATCAATCTTTCAAAAGTCGATACCGTCGCCAACAACAAGGCGGACTGTGCTCCCAGCGGCAGCATCTGAAGAAGCTTTTATAAGCGGAAACCGGTTCAGGCTATAAGGTAAAACGTTTACGTTTTTACCCATAAAAAAAACTTTGTGTTCCGAGTCGGTAGTGATATAATTATATTTACCAAAACCAATCACATACAACAATAAATACCAAGTTGTTTCACATACAACTGGAAGAATCAGAAAGACCAAAGACAGTTCCGTTATTTCCAGACTTAAAAAAAGACTCTCAGAAGTGGAGAATGTTCTTGAAAAAGTGTCAATAAATTAAGACTATCATTTGTATTAAGGAAAGTTATAAAGCGTAATGGAAATATTCCAAAAAGTAATAAGTAAAAAGATATTTGGCATAAGAGAAGCAAAACACACATGTGGACATTCTTGACATATTAAATTCTTTATACAGTAAGCTAAACGTTTTAGTGGGTTAGCGTATTTTCTTCTGTTCTACAGCAAAACAAGTTGGAATTCTCTCAAACTCACTCAACCGAACTCTCAAACAATCCACACTGCCTGACCCATTTCTAACCCCTGTCGACAGTGTATCCAAATTTAATACCTTCTTAAATTCAACAGAGTGCTGCGGTTATACTTTGCACCACGTGACACAAAAAAGTCGTTTGTTGTGCACTTGTTCGTGGTAAACAGTAGTTTACTGAACCAGAACATGTCACTAACACCACAGGCTTACACCACCAAATCACATGTGGGGTTTATTGCATTAAGTGCGAATTTGTTATTATTAGTTTCGGAATAATAAACAGACATGCAAGTATTGAATAAATATTTCAAGTCAGTATGATGGTATTAAGATTTTCGCCACTGCATGGTATTCTTCTGTACCACGCACTTTCACTCTCTGTTTGTCTCTCTCCCTCTCTCTCTCGATCACACACCTACACCCTCTCTCACTCTCTCTCTCTCTCTCTTTCTGTCTTTTTTCCTTCTCTATTTGCCCATTTTTTCTACGAAAGGCATATATATCTTCGTATACGTATATGAATATATCTTTACATAAAGGCATAAATATGTGTTTTTAAAAAGCACATAAACACTT
Source organism: Magicicada septendecula (assembly GCA_034769895.1). Classification (NCBI taxonomy): domain Eukaryota; kingdom Metazoa; phylum Arthropoda; class Insecta; order Hemiptera; family Cicadidae; genus Magicicada; species Magicicada septendecula. The sequence goes on from CM068375.1 coordinate 343,926,835, forward strand.
GGTAGATTTACAATTTATTTTTAACCTCTGAAACTTTTACAGCCTATTAGGCTATTCTCAAAGAGCTGCTAAGGACAACTGAATACGAAGAATATGTAGTTTCATAAATGTGGGAATGCGTATATGTTATGTGAATATTTAGGAATTTAGTATGTATATGAATGTGGTTTTACAGATAATTGCTTAAAACACTACAGTTTTATGAACATAAAAACCTATACTACTGCACAACATAAAAAAGGTAAAATGTCGGTATGGAGAACCATACATGACTTCCATATTCTAAGATTTATATTTAAAATCATTTTCAGCCAAACAGCCAGGGAAGGAATTTTAACAAAAAAATACTTCTTTCTTGCCAATAACGTAGTACACATATAAAAAATATTATCCCCTCCCCCTTCAACTATAATTTTGATTTATAGAAAATTACCCCCAGCCCGTTCAACTAGCCTCTTCATTTATAGATATTTCATCTACGTTTCTACAGTGGATTATTAAGATCTTATCAGGATACTTTATCAAAATTAAGTACTTTACTCATGTTACAACAAAAAATGTTTCAGGTAAACTGCCCTTTCCCCGTAACCGATCTTCACCAAAATCAACAAACATTGAGTTCTCTATAGCTCAGGCACATATGTAAAAAATTATTTGATTCTGTTTGAATTTACGGCAGTTATGTTTCGTCATATAAAAAATTACCCATGTTAAAACATAAAACATGAGATTTATAAAACATATCTAAGATTTCTATTTAAAATCATTTTTGAAATAAAATATTTTCATAGAACCTACTAACGCTGGGGAAATCTGAGGAGCCAATCAGAGTTGGGCCTACCTGTCACTCTGCTGAATTTGGTGGAAAGCCCTGTCACTGTCGTCAAAGTATCAGCCTTGACAGGGTCCTCTTTTTCTGCAAAATGGGAGAGGAGGCTTGAGATGGAGTGAGTGACATGGTCCCCACCTAAATGAAGAACCCATTGTTTTATAAAAAATATCGGTATGGAGAACCATACATGACTTCCATATTCTAAGATTTATTTTTAAAATAATTTTCGAAATGAAATATTACCATAGAAACTACTTCTTTCTACTTACTGCTTCAGCCTTAACCACAGTACTGTGGTCACTAACATATACCACCTCACGTTATCGCACTCGATTTTCACTGATGATGGAAATCGATGGCATTGCCGAAACGTCTGGTTTTGTAGAAAACATTGGACTATGGCCAAATATCGGCAACAAAAAGGAAAAGAAGGAGCGCTCCGAAGTCAATCATGGACCCTCAGCATCTTGCAGAGGGTTCATTCCCTAAAGACGAAAAGTCTGTCTATGAATCGTTCCTCTGTAAACACGTGCAGTTACACTGCCCAGCGATCCACAGGAAGCAAATCGCTATCCACGCTGGACACTTTTTCGGCTTGCATGCGTTATGTTGGTATGGGTTCGGCACTTTCCATTTAAAAACCGTGCAAATGTAAGAAAATAAACGTGAATGAGGCCAGAAATAACGCGAATTGTATGTGTGTGTGTGTGTGTGTGTGTGTGTGTGTGTGTGTGTGTGTGTGTGTGTGTGTGTGTGTGTGTGTGTGTGTGTGTGTGTGTGTGTGTGTGTGTGTGTGTGTTCCCTGCCTTTTTATTGCGGTAGTGATAATAATAAAATGGAAACGTAAACAGTACATAACTGAGATATGCTTGCCTGCCACGCACGATATATTTTCTCTTATACATGACTAGCAGAATACCCGTGCTTCGCTACGGAGTTTCACGTTGTACGTAATGAAAATGTTAGTTTAATTAATAAAGTTTAATTAAAGTAGGCTTCTTAAAAATAAATAGCTGTTGCCCACAACTTTCTTTCGCGTGGTCTTCAATTTAATGCGATAATATATTTAGAACAGAATCTATTCTATTGGGTTGCCATAGTAACCAGATCGAATAGTTTTTTAAGACCGCAAAGGACCCCCCAGAGGATCGTATCGAAAAAACACCTGTCCTATGTTGGTTCTCCCGTTGCGTAAAATATTTGTGCCAAGTTTGGTTGAAATCGGTCCAATGGTTTAGGTGGAGACGTGGAAGACCCCAAAGGACCCCCCAAAGGATCGTATCGAAAAAAAAACACTTGTCCTATGTTGGTTCTCCCTTTGCGTAAAATATTTGTGCCAAGTTTGGTTGAAATCGGTCCAGTGGTTTAGGAGGCGATGTGGAAGACCTCAAAGAACCCCCAAAAGGACCCCATCGAAAAAACACCTATCCTATGTTGGTTTTCCCATTGCGTAAAATATTTGTGCCAAGTTTGGTTGAAATCGGTACAGTGGTTTAGGAGGAGATGTGGAAGAAACCTTCGCGGACGTGCGCACAACTCACCGAAGTTTCATCGCAATCGGATGAGTGGTATAGGAACGCATACGGGACAAACAAAGAAACATTCATTTTTATATATAAGATGTGAACTATACCACTTACTTGACATAAACCGTGATAGCTAAGCTAATGTACAACATATATGTATTAATTATACACATAAATGTTCCTCGATAGACACTCTATCTATTGGCGAAAACTTGAATAAAATCCGTTCAGTACTTCCTGAGATTAGCGATTTCAAACACAGAGAGAAAACGGCCCGACTTTACTTTATACTATGTACAGATTTACATTAAAATGAAAAAATTATAATTTTATTGCCTGGCAACAAAATTATTTTATTTTTAACAATTACCATTGTTCCAAAAGTTTAAATGAATTTTCAAGTACTTTCCTCTTGTTAAAACGTAAAAGGTTGCAGGTAAACTACCCCTTCCCCTTAACCGATCTTCACCAAAATCAAAAGGCCTTCAGACTTCTACAATTCAGGGAGGTATGCAAAAAATTATTTGATTATGTTTGAATTTGCGGCAGTTATCGTTTGCCATAAAAAATACGCTTGATAAAAAAACGTTGCAGGTAAACTACCCCTTCCCCTTAACCGATCTTCACCAAAACAATAGGTCTTGAGTACTCTACAAGTGAGGGCTGTATGCAAAACATTATTTGATTCTGTTTGAATTTGCGGCTGTTATCGTTTGCCATAGAAAATACCCTTGTTAAAAAAACGTTGCAGGTAAACTACCCCTTTCCCTCAACCGATCTTCACCAAAAACAACAGGTCTTGCGAACTCTACAATTTAGGGCTGTATGCAAATAATCTTTTGATTCTGTTTGAATTTGCGGCTGTTATCGTTTGCCATAGGAAATACCCTTTTAAAACATAAAACGTTACAGGTAAACTACCCCTTTCCCTTAACCGATCTTCACCAAAAACAATAGATCTTGAGAACTCTACAATTCAGGGCTGTATACGAAACATTATTTAATTCTGTTTGAATTTGCGGCTGTTATCGTTTGCCAAAAAAAAAAATTTCCCTTGATAAAAAAAAACCGTTGCCGGTAAACTACCCCTTTCCCTCAACCGATCTTCACAAAAAACAATAGGTCGCGAGTACTCTACAAATCAGGGCTGTATGCAAAAAATTATTTGATTCTGTTTTAATTTGCGGCAGTTATTGTTTGCCATAAAAAAAAATCTACAGACAGACACACAGACACACAGACACACAGACAGGCACACACACAGACACTTTTCGGAAAACGACTTTTTTTCATGTTTTGAGTGTAGTAGAATCAGAATCTGCAATAATCTCGAACACGATTTTTTTTGCCATCACCATACTTCCATTCCTTAAGGAATATATAAGTAAAAATGGATTTACTGGAAATGTTTGAAATTATAAAACAATTAAAAAACAAACAAACACACAGAATTTATTGTATCTCCTTTATTAAAAGCTGTTATTTAGTTTACTTAAATTTTAGAATTTGCTTTCCTAATATACTTAGATTTTACAGTCACTTGACCTTACCCTTACTAACTGCTCCACCCCTTCTAGCATACACACCTCACACACGTGTCCATACACACCCTGAACAGATGTTCACCGACCAAACCTTCTTTGTATTCAGTTGTTTTTAGCAACTCTTTAAGAATAGCCTAATAGGTTGAAACTTATTTGTCAGAGGTTAAGAGTAAGTTGCGAAACAACTAAGTGTTTGTGTGATTTTTAAATCTATGTAGTAATATGTTTCACCATGTGCCCAAAGAGTCTTTAGTCAACATCGCATTTCTATTGTTTCACTAATTTTGACAAATTTAAACTCACTCTTCTCTGGCAAAGTTAAATTATGAAGGGATTTGTCGCATGGGTATATACAGTAAACCACTGTACACTGATCCGCTTAATGACATTTATTTGTCAATTACTGTAAATTACGAGAACGAAACGGGATGTATGTAGTTCGTGTAACGTTGTCTGAATAATTTAGAGCTTGGTAAGGTTTATTTAAAATTGAGTGCTTAAATCAGTTACACCATATTTGTTATTATAATAATCTTAAAGCAATTGAAAGGAATGGAACCTCCTAGAACAGCCGAGAGAGTCCTCCACCAAAATACGCAGTAGCTAGCACACCACGTTGAGAATGAAAAATGTCTACAAGATGTGCGCTACCTATAAAAGTCACACACAGCAGCCGGCTTGTCAGTTCAGTTGTGTTGGGGGAATTTCCTTATCGCGGATCGTGTCTTCGTTGAAGTTTTGTGTAAAGTCTTATTGCGTTATCATTTGTGTGGAACTCTATTATTTGACATTATTATTGCGTGTGGACAAATCTACTGGAATTATTGTAGGAGTTGATTACAAATTGATTTTTGTGCTTAATTAAAGCTGGTATTTAGTGACTTCATTGGTGTCTTGTATTTTGTTTTCCACTGTACTTACTATATGATGACCAGTGAGCCCGTCGTATATTGGAAACATTTACCCGAGCTGTTAGGCCTTGGTCTACAGTCCATGCTGACAGACGTGTCGGTCTCACTGTCGCAGACCATCAACAGAGTCGGAAATAATTGGCACAGTGTCCGGCAATTCACCCCAGTGACGAGGTAGAGATATCCTCCAAACTAACTAACGACTAACAGTGCTTCAAACTATGTGGACGCCGGTCGCGAAAGCTTTATGGACTTTATGTATAAATTATTCTCATGTTTTAAGAATATTGAAAATTTTAAGTATTTTATTGCTCCACCTTGAATATGAAAATAATAGTTTTAAAGTGTGTAAACTTGTACTGTTTATTGAAAGTTTGATGTTAGCCACTCAGGTCAATGCGTGCGCTAAAGTAGTCATTTATAGGTTACAATCTTTTATCTATTTTTTACAATCTTAAGGGTGCATTATTTTTGTACAATTTCAATAGGTTTCAGTAAACAGAATTTTATTTCGTAAAGGTGGTATATTTTTTTGTTAGACGTTAAGTTCAAATATACTTATAAAACTTGAGCTTAAAATTATAATTTTCTCTAGGAATTTGTAATAACGTTGATTTAAATAAAGGTAAATACGGAAAGGTGAAAGTGAGTGCGACCATTCAGAAATCTACTGCAACCCCTATTAATCTTACCTTACCAAATTAAATTGCTTAACTTATGCAAGGTTTTAAATTCTCCGGTTACAATACCAGTGATTGTACAGTAAATTAAACACATTAAAATTGACACACATCCGTGTAATATCAAATCACAATTTCAAATGACAATTTAAGCTATCACATACTTACGAAACGAAGAAGCTAACTGTTTCATTGACGCATTTGTTGCTCAATGCACGTGGAAACTTCGTCTGGAACGCAGACGCTTATTGTTAATTTGAATAATCGCTGACCGCTGCTTAAAAATTACGATTAATCACGTGAGTTTGTGAAATCAATACTGAATAGTTGAAATTGGCGCAAACTTGTAATTACTATCCACGTGTTCGTCATCGTCATCATCATTGTCCTCACAAGTTCAAGGGCTGTGCGGGACGAAGGGCTTGCCCGTCGCCCGCTCGTATACTACGTTCCGAGCTTCAAATAGAGCTCCTGCCGCAGGGACGACTGATAGGTCTGGATTTAGGGTGTGGCCTGCTACCGGCCGTGTCATCGTCCTCAAGGTTTAAACCAAGAATGGTTTGTTCCGGTCTCAAATAGGCAAATATTACAGCGCTTCCTCGGACGTCACTCCAGCGCTTCATCGGACGTCCCAAACCTCTCCGTCCCCTCGGCTTATATTTCCATAGTTGTGTGGGGATACGGCAGTCATCAATTCGGCAAAGATGTTCCCACCAATTCAGCCGATACTGGGCGATCCTGTCGAGTATACTCATAATATTCAGTTCCTGCCGTATATCTGTGTTTCTTCTATGATCATGGAGAGTATACCCTTCCACGTGCCGGAGAAACCTCATTTCAGCCGCTGGGATGCGACTGGCTTGGCCTTTCGTTAAAGTCCAATTCTCAAACCCATGAAGAAGTAAGGGAAGAGCCATCACCTTGTAGAATTTTAGGCGTGTTCCTTTACTTGCTGACTTAAGGGTTCGCCTGATGGTCCCACACATAAGGTTGACCTTATGCAACTTATGCACATCGTCGTTGGTGTGACATCGTCAGAATAGCCTGATCGTCCGCAAACAACAAAGTGTCAATTGTAGAGTGACCAATTATAAAATGGTCTGGAAGACACATCTGCCAGTTTTGTATGACATCGTCATCTTCCACGTGTTCGTCATGCCATTAACTTCTTGTACTGAAAGACTTTGATAGTTCTCAAATTTGCTGTCCATTGTTTGAGTAAGGCTACTTTGCTACTCATGTCACGTATTTAACGTTTTGGTATAAAATGTTACGTTAACTAGTTTTGACTCAGCTAGGCTTCCACGGTGACAGCATTGAAACACCTGCTTTATTTAAGCCAGTAACGTAAATTATTTAAATTTAGCAATATCTTTATATACAAGTTTCAATTACTACATTCCAATGATTTTTTTTTTACAAATATTGTTGTCATAACCAGTCTTATATGGAATTCTGTGCACTAAGCAAACAAAGCCATTTAGCAGGCCGGAAAAAATAATGCTAAAAATGGGGCCCCTTTATACTAATAAATTAAAATTTTTGACTACTAAAGGTGGCGACTGGACACGTTAGAGTAAGCTCACTCTGAAGAAAGGAAAAGAGACAATCATGGGGTGATGTGTAGTATTTATGTGCCTTTTGACATATTAAGATACTTAGTACTGAGCGATGTAGCGTGTGGAATGTGAAGGATGGCCAATTATAAGTTTAACCACTAGGAAGAAAAAATATTTTACAGAATAAAATGTAAGAACTTCATTTGTAGTTTTAAAATTGAGGTTTTAGTATAGGTAAAACAAATATAGTATTTATTATTATCATCATTAATCTCAAAGATTGGGCACATCCTGAACCTGTTCCGGGACCCACTTCCCTCTCGGCCGTCCTTCACTCACTGTCTATATTCTATTTCTAGCACTGGAATCCTGAATTCTTTCCAAATATTCACACCTCCTTCTTTTGTTGCTGTTCCAACAATGGGTCGAACCCCCCCTTCAGTTCCGTCCTTATATACACAGTCTTCTTTCTATCGAGAATGGTACATCCCAGAGTATTCCTCATAAATTTCATCTCCGCTGCTTGAATCTTTCTTTGTGATTTTCTGTCATCACTTAGTATTAATTAAACCCATTATAATTAATAGCTGCTTATAATTGCTGGGATACAGCAAATTACAATAATATTATTTCAATTTTACAAATATGTTACACTAAATTAAACTAGGATATAACAAACCGCATTATTTGATATCGGATAAGAAATAAACAAGTTTTGTAGTGCGTATAAATATAGATGTACAGTTACAGAATTAGGGCAAAAAATAAAAACTAAGTTTAATACTAAAAACACTGTATGTAGCTATAAATTATAAAGGTTTAAAGAAAAGTATACTTAATCGACACTAATAAAGAAATTATGAAATTAATATAATTAATTTAATAGACACACTTGGTTGAATCTGTAGAAATTAAAGAGCGGTATTAAATTCATTATAAGATATTAAATATGTAAACATGTTATAAAAATCCTTATCCCTTTATTATTATATCGTTATCTACCTTAATATCTAATATTGACAAATCTCGTCAGCTGAAATTGTAGACAGCGACAAAAAAATATTACTAAATATTTATGACTAATTTTTACCAGCGAATTCACTCTTTATAGCGTCAAAGTATTATCCCTTCTCAGTAGGTTGGAATTCGAGTCGTTTAACCTGTAGACAACAAGTAAATGGCTTACACAGGAACAGCCATTACTTGATAATTGTGCACATTTCCTACACAAGAAATATTGTACTGTTGACATATATCCCAGACTTCTATTGTGGTTCTACTGCACCCTGACATGTATCCAGTAAGGAAACAGACAGGGTTGCTAACCTACTGATAATCTTGATCTATAGTTACTTGTATTTTTTACTCTTGTTTACACTGAATGTTTGAAGATTTTAAATTACAGTGTAATAAATAATATGCATTTCCTTTTTATTTAATTCCTTCAGGTTTTTCACAAATTCCTGAAACTTTTGTATTGTTCTTTACAAACTAGTTTAAAATTGGAAAATGTTTTTAATGTTTAAAGTTATAAAATTTATAAATTGTACAAAACAATGGCAGTGCCTGTTTCACTACATGGATCTGAAACATGGGTTCCTACAAAGAAGATTAAAAACCAGATTCATACTTTGGAAATGAAGTTTCTGAGCAAAACAAATGGTTCCATAAGACGGGGTCGTTGAGGCAATGAGGATATTAGAGAAAAGCTGCAGGTGATAAATGATAAGATCCAGACGTTTGGCTGGGAATGTTTACAGCATCTGGACAGAATGGAGGATGGACGACTACCTAAGTTGCGTTTCAATATAGACCCTTTGGTACAAGAGATGTAGGAAGCCCGAGAATGAGATGGAGAGATACTCTGTGACGACGGACAGGCGAAGTACCTACTCCGTAAGGCGAAAAAGAAGGAGAAGAAGAAGAAGAAGAAGAAGAAGAAGAAATTTAAAGTTAGTTCACGGTTTCTAGTTTAATAATCTTGGAATAACTCGTTTAGGCGTTATATTTTTGACTACTTTGGAAATACATCATATATAGAAATCAAATCACATATTCTTTCAGAATTTTTTACATTTTTTATAAATAAATTTTATTAAAGCGTTCTAATGTAGGCTAAGTTTACCGAAGATACTCCGTAACGATTCGTTTTAGATAAAATTACTAATTGCGGACACAATAGAATGTATAACATTTGTAATACTCAAATACTAGCCTGTTAGTAAGATTATGCTACACAATAATTTTCTGTTATTTACCACAACCTCTAAAAGTAGAAATTAAAAGTTACCAATAAATGGAATATTTCTGAATTACATCCTCTATAAAAGCAAAGTCTCTGTTGTTAAACTTTTCAAACATTTTCAGGGAAAGCATAAATGAACTGTAATACCACACTGCAAGTTTTTTCAGCTCTAACTAAACAATATAAACGTTGCAAAGCAAAATTGGACAATTGCAGTTGGGGAATAATAAAATTATCGTATACCTAAAACAACAGAATATCGAATATCAGAGACTTGTTGCTCGATCAGAAACAAACAAACAAAAATTGCGTACATTATTTATGTGATTATTCATATATTTATTATATATATAGCAACAAAACACAGGATGATGATCGATGAATAAGAATATCATAGCCTGGATGACGGAAATTAACATGTTTTAAATTGATTTATGAAATTTTTGTCAATTAGCTACAAGTTTTGTATTTAGTGATGGACAAGGACTTGTGTTATACCAAATTCTTTGTAAATTTTTGTTCTATAATGTCATATACTTTGTTTTTGAATACGTGCGCTTGTTTGCGTGTTTAACCTTCGTTGTTATATCTTCCGCGTTAGCTAACCGATCGGCATGTGACTTGGACAGTGAATTATTGATGAAAGTAGCTACATTTGCTATATACTCTGTTGTTCTCAACTATTTGTTAAATGTGGTTTTTTAGTCATTGAAAACTCAACTTCTCACGCTTATAAATTGACGAGTAATAAAATTTCTAGATAAAATCTATGCAGGCTCTTGCCGACTTGTACAAAGATTCGCCTGCAACGCGCACATCTTTTGTTCAATCTACCACGTAGGCAGTCGATTGTCCAATCAGAAGCCCCTAATTTCAGTCAGATCCGTCCGTTGTCATGTGTACTTTGGAGGCAGTTCATCGGAAGCCGTTGCTAAGTAAACGTGTGTTCTTCATCGAGAATTTTCTTGTTCGAACTGGTTAATCTTAAGTAACTCTAAGTCTTGGTACTCTTTTCGAGTTGTTCGACTAGAACCAAGCGGGTGAACTACCTACTATATTATATTAAGTGCTATTACGTGTTAGTAGAAAATTTCCGCTTAGGGAGATTTATCTACAGTGGTAAATCCTTATTAACGCGGGACACATCAAGAATAGTCGGAAGGTGTGAGCATTATACAACGCTTTTAAAATTATCACTCATTATCAACCTGAGAATTAATAATATCCAATTCCGAGCGATAAAACTAACGATTCGGAAAGCTACAATTTGTGCGTGAAAGCAGTATCAGTGTTATCAGTTGTTCGGCGAACTCCCAGCGCGGAGACAGAGATTGTGGGAGCGGAGAGCGGCAATCATTGCAGAGAGAGGAACGTATCAGCGACGCAGCGAGTGACGTCACGCCGAGTTAAAGGAATTCTACATCCAAGTAAAATTCACCAAACCTGAAATATATAAACTTTTCTATAATAAATAATATACTATACATGATATTTTGTGTGATTTAAATATATCGTATAAACAGTTATTTAATTGTGGTATAAATAAATAATGTTTCTACACCTACAATATAGATTTGTGCATAATTTAAACAAACAGAACTATCCTATGCGAAAATATTTATTAGTATCGTTGCAATATATATATTTACATTGTAATACTAATTATTATTTCAAACACTTTTTCTAGAGTCTGTTTTTTGATGTATAGGCCTATAATATATTTAATATTTATAATGACTTCACATCCAGGCACTTTTCCCTTATTTGGAACATGTTTCGGGAAAACACATACCACACAAAGGCACCATTATGAACAATTGGGATAATTTACAAATATACAATATACAAACATAAAACACAAAACAAACTAATACCTGAACAAATACAAATCATTACAAAACATGACATAATTTTCAAAGCACTCAACATCGAACATACACAAAATACTAATATATACACCACAATCACACACAATAATACTAATTTAAAGTGCCAGAGACCAGGAGGAAACCACAACTACCAACCAATCCACAAGTACTTCACTAGAGTCAAAATCTGGAAGGCTGAAGATGGGAACATAAGGCTTCACGAAACATTTTCCAAATAAGGAGAAAATATCTTGAGGTAAAGTCATTAAAAATATTAAATATATTTATTATTTACATTATAATATTTATTATATTCACATCAAATGTTTACACAATTTTCAAATAGCAACCATTTTCTATACGGATTTGTATTAGCAAGTAAGTTATTCACAATAACGACGTGAGCCACGACAATATTAGGAAACATACCTTATGTACTTTACATAGTTCTGTTTCCAATGATTTCTGAAGTGAAACCGAATTTTAAATGAAGTAACTACAGACGGCAGCTACGATAAAATATATTTTGAATGTAATAGCGTCGCGGTGCTGTGACGCGATACACTATTGTGTCGGGATTTATAATTTCCACTATTTACGTAAAGCTAGTTTTGATTAAAATTTGACTGCAAAATTGCGCAACACTATTGTGTCTATTGTTATTTACCTGCGCAACACACACGAGATCTCATGGTAGATGCTTTATCATCTTGTATGTAATGTATGCAAAGTAAATCGTTTTGAAAAATGTTCCTTATAAATGATAGAATTAAATCAAACCAGTCACAAGTTTTGTAAATGTAAGCTGACTGTTTTTTCTGTTTTTATACGTAAATGCTACAAATAAAGTAAATATATAAATCCACGAAATAAAATAAAACGTTTATTTAATCAGAAACTATATTTGTACCTTCGCATAATTAACTGAAAATGGTACTAAAAAAAAAAAAATGGTTTAAAGTATATTAACCTTTTCGAATTGCTTACAAAGAATACTACCACCATTTAAAATATTCCCATCTGCAGAACTAATATCCGTTACATGGATAGAATACAAAAGTTTTTTTTGGAAGGGTTTTGCGGTGGAGTCGGCTTCATACAGAACAAAAAACAAGTTAAGACAAACAAACAATACAGCAGAGAAAATAATATTTTGGAAGAATGTTTTAGGCTTGCTTGTCAGTTTTAAATAGTGCACAAATCTCTTTTAAATAATAATAGTGCACAAAGCATAACTTTTTATTTCCGGCACACTTTTTTATAGTACTTTATTATAAGTTGTATCTTAAAAAAAAAAGGAATGCTTTATTTTTTACAAATACCATTTTACTTTTCAGTTTCAGTTCAGGTAATAAGAAATTAATTTCACATTATATTTTGTAACTTTTTATTTATGTTTTGGTTAATTAAAAATAAAACTTTCCTTGATGTAAATATTACAGACACATCAGAGACAGTCGGAGGAACAACTGAAAAAGAGAAGAAAAGTTTGAGTGCAGTTTTAGAAATGTTATCTCAATGTACATATTTCATTCTGACAAGGTGACAAGTTTGAAAGTAAATTAAAATCGTGACTGGAATAAGTGTTTGCAAAATATTTGACTGTTGCTAACTCACCTTATGAAAAACGCACGTTGTGCGTCAGCTATGTAGGAGGTAAACTAATAAAATGTCATATATATATATATATATACATATATATATATATATATATATTGTCTTCATACAAAGAGTAGTATAGAAACTGCAATATTTTTATGGTCAACATAAGTCTTTGTAAAATAATAGGTGTCAATGTACGTGTACATTAGCTGTATAATACATTAGAATTCTTTTTTTTCTATTTGCATCCGCCATCTGAGGACCATATGCCAATTTCAGTTCTTTATTCCTTTTTCTTTTCTTTTTCTCCAATATTCCATTATCTTTTCACTATGTTTTTTCTTCCGGCCTTTAGTTTACTTTGAACCTGCATTTTTCTCTCTCCTATCCTGGACTCCTCATTAACAGCCATCCTGGACGGGCATTAACACTTTTGCCCAAAAAACTTCTCTTTCAACTGCTACTTCTGAAAGAACCCTTCTACTCTTTTCTATTCTAAATCCTTTTAATCCTTTTCCTTTAATCCAACTTGATGTTGACTTTTTTCCACAGGTATTTGAAGATTAGTTTTTTTAACCTATTGTCTTCTATTCTACGTAAATGTTCAAAAAATAGTAGTCTTCACATTGTTTCTGCTACATTTTCTATACTTTGATGTATTCCATTATTACTTCTTAATTTCTAACCTTCTGAAGGTTTTGCAGGCCTAATAATTTCATAACAATTCGTCTTTCGATTAGAATCCTTTATTAGATAATATATTTCTAAAACCCTGTTTCTCGCAAACAACCATGTATTAACAGAGGCAGGATAATGGACACGGATTTTTAAAGAACATTAATATAAGTTAATCTTACCAAGAAAAGCATGAATATTAGTTAAACTGTTTTTGAAAGATAGCATTCGCCGTTTAATTATAACTATTTAATTATAAATACATCATGGTTTTCGAGGCTACTGTTGGAATTGTGAGTTGTTGATGAAGACCACCGTATAGGGCAATCAATCCTATGGCGGGTTGATTTTTTGTCGACCTTCTTTGGTTAAGTTCCTTCGTGTTCATAAATACACACGACGCCGTATATAAATACATAATGGTAATACCTAACCATTGTATGTTTCTGAAACTTGGGTCATAAAGGAAAAAGATGAACAGAAGATAGAAACAGCAGGAATGAAATTTCTGAGATCAGTTAAAAGATTTATTAGACGAGATCGTATAAGAAATGAGAAGACAAGAAGTGATTTATATATTTTTGCAGTTAATGGAAGGATTGAAGAATACAGAACAAAATAAATTGAACAAATATATAGAATGGAAAAAAGTAGAATACCGATTCTACTTAGCAAACGATTACAAGCCTAGAGGCAGAAGTAAAATTGGTAGACCTAAGAAAAATAGACTGTGAAATAGGAACCCCAAAACCGTTAAGAAGAAGAAGATGATGATGATGATAATTATAAATATCAATTTTGTCTTTGAAATCCAGACACAGTGTACTGTATACACGGCGTTTCAGTGTCATATAAACGTTTATTTGCTACCGATTTTATCATAATACTTAGTCGCTTCGCAATGATTTTGTACAATCTACTTTCTGCACTTACAGTAGCTGCATACCGTAAGCTTAAAGTGATGATTAGACATTACATGAACAATAGGTTTGACGCTTGATTCTGTGTATCTACTGCAGTATCGCTTCAAACTTTCGGATTTCCAGTTGTTTGCTTGCATTTGATATCCAGTGCTTCCCTAATAACTAGGCTTACCAAACGTACCGGTTTTACCGGGATAGTCACGGTTTCAGAGTGCAGTCCCGGTGTCCCGCCCGGTTGCCGAAATGTCCCGGTAGATGAATTTGGTTAATAAAAAAATGATGGGTGAGAGAGGTGGGTGTAGGGAGGGTGTTCGCATTCATAAACAACGCTTGGGCAGATAACAGAGGTTTAATCCAGTAGTCAACAGTGCCTGCGTTGACGCTTCGTAAAGTAAATTTAGTTGCTATACATTTTTGACAAAATGGAAATCAAGAAATACATATTGAAAAATGTGTATTCTATTGAAAAATATGATTTGTTTAAAAAAAAAGTTACTAATTTTTCTGATTGAACAGAATTTAAAGTACTGCACTTATGTTTGTGAAAAATGTTTCCTTTTATAAATATTTATTATGCATTAAGTAATATCTTTATAAATTATATACACTCAATAAAATAGAAATAGTAATATAGGAGTAATAAGCGCTCTATAAAGTTTATATATTATTTCCAGTCCCTTACACGCCTTCCCTCCCCACCACCAAGATAAAGAGGTGTCTCTGTTGATCAATAAAAAAATTATGGCAAGCCTATTTGTTTGAGTATGGGCGTGTGTGTGTGTGTGTGTGTGTGAAGGAGAAAGAGTCAGAGGTGGAACGGAGGGAGAGACAGGGTGTGAAAGAGAGTGTAAGAGAGAGTGAGAGGGGGTTTGCATGAGTGTTGTCTGTGTAAACTCGTTTGTTTCTTCTTTACTATGAAATTAGAAATTTGGCGGTGTGGCAGGGAATCCGTAACTAAATTATTTATCAAATCTCCTCTGCTGATTGGCTCGCACCGGGCACTATTACTTTAGCTGGTCATTCTATTGGCTGACGGTGTAAATTATCGCCGGTTTCTCCTTTTCTAGACCCTTATTAACCCACAAGAACATTAGGTCTACAACAGCTTATGCTGGATATTACATACAACCCACACAACATATCGCTACCATGTAAAGACTGTTCCATCTGCCAAGCCATGTGACGATTTAAATTCTAACTGTAATCGTAAATAAAAAAAAATTAAGTTTGCGAGCGATTAAGTAATTTTAAATCTCACTATAATACCTAAAACCCCTGTATTTACTCAGTATGAGAATGAGAAGTAATTAAGAGATCCAAAGAAACACTAATAAAAAGGGCGAATTGTAAAAATTTATTATTATCATAATTAACCCTTTGCTTGTCATCATGCGGTGACCTGTTAATTTCGGACTCGACGTGTTTACCGAGTCGTCTGTAATTTAGGAAGAGATAAAAAAATCATAATGTTTATAATTAGAAATCTGAAGACACAAATAGTCGTTAAAATAACTCACTTAAATTGTACATGTATAATTAATGTATAGTTTTTGGTAATAAGAATGTTAACTTAAATAAAAATAGGGACTATATTGTCGCGGAGTAGTTGCCCCTCTCCTTTGTTAAGTACCAGTTGAAGCGAGCAGAAAGTCTCTCGCTATGTTGCCTTCACGCAGTACAGACGTACGAGCGAAAGCTCTACCAAAATGTTTTTAATTTGTTGGTTTTATTTAAATGTAGTATATTAACTACCACTGCTAAAAGTGGACAGCGTGTGTCGTGTATCAATAACATAAATATGTGGTAAGAAGAAGAAAGAAAATGTAACACAAAAACAGAACTAGTGGTAAGCAAGATGACGACTCCCTTCAAGAGGTAACTCCATTTACAACATCACTCCTGAAGATGTGATCTGCAGAAACTTCATAAAGACACGTATACCATGCTTAAGACGTTGCTTAGGACATCCGAGAATCTACATATACTTACACCAAAGAAGCTTCAATCTCCTCTGTGAACATCCGACCTATTCTTGCCGAAGACACGACCCAGATGATGACGCCGACTACAAGGATTCCCAAGACGGACACCCCAGGACGAGGTTTCTACGTTCAATTGTAAAGGTGACTCGATAGCCTTGCTATCGAGAGTTAATCATATTTGTTACACTACTCACTTCTAAAAGAGACTTTTCAAAGACGATTAATTTTATGTAAACATTATAATGAGAAAATCTAAGAGTTTACTGTAAAAATTCAATTATCATACGTTGTAACGCTTTAAATGTTAATGTAACTTATTATCGTTCCAAGTAATAGTACCATTCTTCAAATGGTTAAAGAAGTCTTGCAAGCTTCTAAAATGAACTGAAAATAATTAGAAGTCTTTACTATAAATATACAGAAAGTCAACTCGGATCCGAGGTATAAGAATATATAATTAATTTGATCCCATAGTTTTATGAAAAGCATTTAAATATTTTAGTTTAAATAATGATGTTATGGGATCTGTCAGTAACTGTTGTTAAATAAAGAGAAGTCTTCTTGTTACACATGAAAATGAGTGCATAAATCAGTAAAATACCTTCCCTTGTTTCCTTACACTGATAGTGAGTAATTTGTTTAATTAAATTGATTTTAATACAGTTCGTTACAACGTAGGCAGCCCATGTAATTGGCAGAGGTCAATTAAGATGGGTGCCCTGGATTTGTAACGCGGCAATACGTTACAAAATTGCGCCACTCTGCACACTTAATTTATTAGTAAATTAAATAACTCACGGGATTCAGTTATTGATCTATGCACTCAGAGAATGTAATTAATGTAACTCTAATTTTCAAAAAAAAAAAAAGAATTTGTTTTGACATACGTAAAAGATAGTCTGTATAAATTGAAATACCATTGTAGGAAGATATATGCATGTATCTACTTGCATACATGAATTGTATTGTTTGGTCAACTGATCAGTCTTTAACAGGTTTGTATTATGACAATCCAAGACCTGTTGTTTCTTGAATAATCCTGCATTATAATTATTCAATCTGCATAGTATATGTTAGTGTATGTCTGTTGTCACGGTAAAGAAAAACTTTGTTAATAATAATGCTCCTGTGTAAAGTAGACCCAGTTAATTACGTGGAAAGAATTTCGTAACTTGAAATTGTGACCAAAATAAGTAATTAATTTAAATTGGGGAAAGTACATGAATGAATAAAGTCAAACTGTTATAAAGCGTAATACTAGTGTAAATTGAAGAGGTATGCATTGTTGAATAAGATTCACCCTATGCGTGCCAGCTGTCTCCTCCAGTTATGACCTGTTAAGGAAGTTAATCGGTGGGATTGTGTAGAGAACAATACGTGAGCGTCAACCCCCCCCCCGCATTCTCACGGACACACTGACCCTACCTTTGTTTACTAAATAAAGAGGGTGACCTACATTCCAGAAAACAGCTGATCGGCTATTTAATTTTGAAAACTATGTGTGTGGAATTTCTGTCTCTCCCTTAGAAGAGAAATTGTTCTTTTCTGAATTATGCAAATTATTTACTCAAGAATTTATCTTATATATGTGTAGTGTTGTAGAATTAGTTTTAAGTACGTTTTAATGTGTTAGATCTAAGATAAAAATGGCCCAATTCAATCCGGATTTCTTATTAAAAGACGAGCTGTCTTACGAAGCTCTTTTGCGTGGACTACCCATGCGAATATAACAGTCGCCGAATTACGTAGATCAATTCGCGAATGTGGATTTGATACACCCGTGCAATTAAACAACCTAAGCGAACTCGATTATGAGAGCGAGAGAGAAATTTGTTATGCCAAGTATAGTGAGCTTACCTTATTGTCTCAAACCCTCCAAGACGAGAAATCTCCGGCGATAATTTTGCGGACTACCCAGAGAATAGAGCATTTAACCCGGCTAATGAAAAATTTGTTGATCTGGCCTAATCTCACGGAAATACCTCTTGAAGTACAAAACCTAGCTGACGAAGCTCTACGTCGCTTACCCACAATTATTAATGACTTAAGAAGAAGATCCGACTCATTCAGGATGGACGAAATAGAGAAGTCCTTAAAGAAATTACACATCTCCCCAGTACAATTACCTACTACTGATCTACCTCCGCCTAACACTGATCGGAACTCACCCGCCGTATCGCAAATGCAAGCGAACCAAGAGCAAAATACTGATAGAGATTTAAATGCCCCTCCTCCCGAGCGTTTTCAGTTTCGTCCCGGAAATCATGAATTGACCACACCGAATGAATCAAATCGTTCTCCTAAAGGAATGCCAGAAATGAACCATAACGCGGACCTATACGGTAAAATGACTCATCCTGTGGAGAAAATCTTAACTGAAATCCCTTACACAGATGGTTTAAATGTCTCCAAACTACTAACTTTCATTAGCTATCTCCTGCAGATAAAAGATCTACAGGAGCTGAATGACTGGCAAATTTTGCAAGTTCTGCTACCGAAATGTAAACCCCCGTTAAAGAATCGTGTCATAGAAGCTCTAACCTCTACATTTCCAGTAGAAGAGCTACATAGCTCGATAATAAAGTACTTTACCCCAACCGGTATTTACGAAGAAATTAAAAGAAAGACTGTACTCCGAGTACAAGGAAATCAGGAGAGATAAGCTCATTACATCTCCGACATCAGGGAGTCATCTCGACTACTACGTGTAGACTGGAATGAGACACAAATGGTCGACACCATTTTAATAGGACTGTCACCTGAAGAAAGATCTCGTTTATCGTTGATAAATAGACCCAACACAATTGCTGATCTAGAACAGTGCAGTATCCATTCGTCAAATGTATGGTACTCCGATCAAAATAGACAAGCAATGAAAACCGCTGGAACTAATAGAAATGAATTGCGAGCACTAGTGCCTGATGGAACAACCTCGCATGAAAGGCAAGTTTTCAGTAGACCTCACAATGTGCGCGAATCTGTTAAGTTAAGTGTAACACCATATAAAGCGGAAACAAAGGACCCACCTCGCAATAAACCCATCTGTTATAATTGCGGCAAATATGGGCACATAAGAAAAGACTGCAAGAGTAAGCCATTGGAACGGAATCACCCAAATCCAAAAAAACATGTAAGGCAGGGAGACCCGAAATCCTGTGTCTTCCGCAGCTACTCGAAATCTGGTGAACGCAAAGAAACTTATAATAAAAAAAAATAATAATAAAATATTTTGTAACCAACGTGGAAGGAAAAGAAGTTCGAAAGAAATAGATCCCTATGTGAGAGAATTTCGTGAAAAATGTAACGCGATTAATAAATGTAACTGGACTAAAAATCTATTACCATTAATACGAGTTGACTTAGGCGTTACCTCCACCATCGCCTTAATTGATTCGGGATCTAGTAGAACTTTAATCAGCCAAGAATTAGCGGACAAATTAGCGAAACACCATCTAGTAAAACGGAGTCAACCGGTGAATATAAAGTGTGCTACCGCCGATAAACGTAATATAATCATAAACCTGAGCATTACCGTTAAGGTTAAAATCAAGAACCTAACCTGGATGTTTACAATGTTAGTATGTAAGGAGTTAGGACCCGATTTAATATTAGGAGCAGACTTTATTAGTAAAACGGGAATGATTCTTGACATCTATGAGCAAAAATATTATTTCCGATTTGACCGTACACGGAAATATAGATTTGATTGTAATAATAATAAAAAAAAAAAATTGTTCCTCTACTGCACATGTAATACACCAAGAGTCAGATTTATCTCATCTAGAAAGTAGAGATAGAGTGAGAATACTGAAATTAATAAAAGAATTTTCCTCAGTTCTTACACCTAAACTAGGACTCACTAAACTAATAGAGTATAAAATTAATCTGAGCGATCAGAAATTAATACGCCTACCTCCGTACAAGTTGTCGCCTCCCAAGATGGAAGTGATGCGAAACCATATCAACAAGTTGTTGGAGCAAGGAGTCATTGAACCCTCCACGTCCCCATATTCTTCACCCTCCTTTTTAGTACCAAAAGGTCACGATAAACACAGACTAGTTGTGGACTACAGGCAATTAAACAAAAGAATAGAATTTGAATCTATCCCTCTTCCAGACATCCATAGTGCTTTCCATTACTTCACTAAAGCTATGGTCTTTACGGTTATGGATCTGAATCAAGCTTTTCACCAAATACCCCTTTCTGAAAAATCAAAACGTCTAACCGCGTTTGCAGTTCCTTTTAACTTGTACCAATTTACTAGAGTACCCTTTGGAATATCTCAAGGAAGTTCCGTATGTAGTAGACTATTAGAAAGGATATTTCACGATATTAAATTTAAATATGTGTATCACTATTTGGACGTCATCGTTATATACAGCGAATCTATGGAACTACATCTTAAACACCTACGCGAAGTGTTATCTCGGTTACTAAGAGCAGGATTAACTGTTAACCCAAAGAAGGTAAGTTTTGCCGTGCCACAGTTTTCATTCTTAGGTCACATCGTGAAAGCGAATGGAAAGGTAAGCATTGACCCCGAACGAACCCGCGCTATTAGAGAATTTTCACCCCCACGAGATGCAAAATTTATAGCTCGATTTTTGGGAATGGTAAATTATTTCCACAAATATATTCCCCATCTTGCCGAAATAGCAGCACCCCTAAATTCCTTACGAAAGAAGGGAACGAAGTTTGAATGGAGCTCACTACATCAAAACGCGTTTGAGCAACTTAAAGAAAGTATTATATCTCCCCCAGTTTTGCAACTAGCGGATTTCACGAAACCTTTCGTAGTGCAGACCGACAGTTCCAGTGGAGCGTTAGGTGCAGTGATATATCAAGAGATAGAAAACTGTAGACTACCTATTAGTTATGCATCGCGAACACTGAGCGACCAAGAAAGAAAGTATTCCGCATATGAATTGGAATGTTTAGCAATTGTTTTTGCATTCGAGAAGTTTAAACCCTTCCTAGAACATAAAGAATTCCTTTTGGAAACTGACAATCAAGCGCTATCTTGGTTACTGAATCACCCTAAACAGTTAGGACGTATTGGAAGATGGATATTGAAGTTAAACTGCTACAAATTCAGAGTGCAGCATATAAAAGGTACCCAAAACGTAGTCGCTGATACCCTGTCCCGTATGTTCCAGTCGCCCACTAAAACTCCCGAAAGCAAGGAGAATCCGGAAATAGCATTTGTTAACGCCGTAATTACTGAGTTCCCCCTTGCCTTTACAAACATTGCTCTGTATCAACAACAAGACCCCTTACTGAAGCCTATTACAGAACAACTTACGCAAGGTATTAAATCCGAGAAATAGGTATTGAGTAAAAATTTACTATGTCACAAGATAGGAAGCGGAAAGGAACTAAGAATAATAGCCCCTGATGTAATTAAGCCCATGCTGATGGAATACTTCCATTCATCTACCATAGGAGCCCATATGGGAATCAATAAGACAATACATCGTGTTCGAAAGGAATATCATTGGAACAATATGAACAGCGAAATAGCCAGTTTCGTAAAGAAATGTACATTATGTGCCCTCAGTAAACCAACCAGAAATACTTAAGTAAGCCAACTGATTTCAGAAATCCCTAAGACCCCTTTTTCTAAACTTTATCTAGACTTTTCAGGTCCATATCCACGATCCAAATCAGGTAATACAATGTTACTCATCTGTGTAGATTCTTTCACCAAATTTGTTTGGATGTATCCCATGCGACGAGCATTAGCGTCGACGACTGTAAAAATATTACAGGAAAGATTATTTAAAGACTACGGTACACCTGTACGTATAGTATTAGATAATGGACCACAGTTTAAAGCGAAAGAATTTAGGGATATGTGTTTCAAGTTAGGAATAGACCATATAACCTCTACGGAGTATCGACCGCAAGGCAATATTGCTGAAAGGTATCTACGAAACCTCAAATCTGCGTTAATCGCCTATCATGCGAACGATCACACGTCGTGGGACCAAAACCTATCCTGGATTCAATACGCTTTTAATTCAGCTTATCACGAAGGTCACAAGTCGACCCCTTTTGAGTTACTGTACAAATACCGACCAAACCACCCTTTGTCCACAAGATGGAATATACACGATCTGCTGCCTCCGCAAATAACGGATAAGCAGATAAAGCAAATATGGAATGAAGCCCGCTCTAATTTAAGAGCAAACTTAGAGAAATCCAGAAAATACCACGAGAAAGGTATTCATAACAATTCGATTAGGTACCAAGTAGGTGACTTAGTTATGTATAAGACTCACCCCACTAGTAGTGCAATTGATAAGACCACCTCTAAACTATCATACCGATGGTGTGGCCCTTACCAAATCCAGAAGTACCTAACTCCAGTTACAGTAGCCCTTTACGAACCTGCGACTCGAAAATATGTGCGGAGAACGCATATTTCGCAGCTAAAATTGTATAAGAAGTAGAGACGGAATAGTATAACCCAAAATAGAAAAGGGAATACTAGGTAGTGAAGTATATTATACTTCTGAAACCGTGGAAAATGTTAAACGTAGAGTTTGGAAATGAGGCCTGATCAACCTGAGATCCAGTTCTGCGAAGAATACGTTAATGAGTACTCATTTACTAGATGAAAACTAGTACTAGATGAAAATTAGACTGAATTCTAAATAGCAAAGATTTAGAAAATTACTCTACAGAGAAAGAGTAAGACAACCAAAAAGAAAAAACCGGTAGTAGATTTAAGTGATAGTGATAAGAAAGAGTTTTGTGTTTTATTTTGTAATTATTAAGTGTGAATAGTATGTAAAAAAAAAGGTAGTTAATAAGAAAGTATGAAAGTATATTGTGTTATGGAGAAGAAGCAAGAGATATAACTCTAACCAATAACTATGTGAAAGAAATTACACACACTGACCCCATTCATACTCCAAGTCCCCAGTTGTGCGTTTAAAAAAAAAAATAAAAAAACAACCGTAACGTGAAACTTAAGCGGTGGAGTATGTGACGATCTACATTCTAACTGTTATCGTAAATAAAAAAAAAATTAAGTTTGCGAGCGATTAAGTAATTTTAAATCTCACTATAATACCTAAAACCCCTGTATTTACTCAGTATGAGAATGAGAAGTAATTAAGAGATCCAAAGAAACACTAATAAAAAGGGCGAATTGTAAAAAAGTTATTATTATCATAATTAACCCTTTGCTTGTCATCATGCGGTGACCTGTTAATTCCGGACTCGACGTGTTTACCGAGTCGTCTGTAATTTAGGAAGAGATAAAAAAATCATAATGTGTATAATTAGAAATCTGAAGACACAAATAGTCGTTAAAATAACTCACTTAAATTGTACATGTATAATTAATGTATAGTTTTTGGTAATAAGAATGTTAACTTAAATAAAAATAGGGACTATATTGTCGCGGAGTAGTTGCCCCTCTCCTTTGTTAAGTACCAGTTGAAGCGAGCAGAAAGTCTCTCGCTATGTTGCCTTCACGCAGTACAGACGTACGAGCGAAAGCTCTACCAAAATGTTTTTAATTTGTTGGTTTTATTTAAATGTAGTATATTAACTACCACTGCTAAAAGTGGACAGCGTGTGTCGTGTATCAATAACATAAATATGTGGTAAGAAGAAGAAAGAAAATGTAACACAAAAACAGAACTAGTGGTAAGCAAGATGACGACTCCCTTCAAGAGGTAACTCCATTTACAACATCACTCCTGAAGATGTGATCTGCAGAAACTTCATAAAGACACGTATACCATGCTTAAGACGTTGCTTAGGACATCCGAGAATCTACATATACTTACACCAAAGAAGCTTCAATCTCCTCTGTGAACATCCGACCTATTCTTGCCGAAGACACGACCCAGATGATGACGCCGACTACAAGGATTCCCAAGACGGACACCCCAGGACGAGGTTTCTACGTTCAATTGTAAAGGTGACTCGATAGCCTTGCTATCGAGAGTTAATCATATTTGTTACAATACTCACTTCTAAAAGAGACTTTTCAAAGACGACTAATTTTATGTAAACATTATAATGAGAAAATCTAAGAGTTTACTGTAAAAATTCATTATCATACGTTGTAACGCTTTAAATGTTAATGTAACTTATTATCGTTCCAAGTAGTAGTACCATTCTTCAAATGGTTAAAGAAGTCTTGCAAGCTTCTAAAATGAACTGAAAATAATTAGAAGTCTTTACTATAAATATACAGAAAGTAAACTCGGATCCGAGGTATAAGAATATATAATCAATTTGATCCCATAGTTTTATGAAAAGCATTTAAATATTTTAGTTTAAATAATGATGTCATGGGATCTGTCAGTAACTGTGTTAAATAAAGAGAAGTCTTCTTGTTACACATGAAAATGAGTGCATAAATCAGTAATATACCTTCCCTTGTTTCCTTACACTGATAGTGAGTAATTTGTTCAATTAA
The DNA here is from genome assembly GCA_034769895.1 of Magicicada septendecula. Taxonomy (NCBI): domain Eukaryota; kingdom Metazoa; phylum Arthropoda; class Insecta; order Hemiptera; family Cicadidae; genus Magicicada; species Magicicada septendecula. The sequence continues at coordinate 343,951,623 of CM068375.1, forward strand.
TTTGATTTTAATACAGTTCGTTACAACGTAGGCAGCCCATGTAATTGGCAGAGGTCAATTAAGATGGGTTCCCTGGATTTGTAACGCGGCAATACGTTACAGCCAGAGTAACAGTGCCAAGTGATAATCAATCGCAGAAGGATCAGGAAATCTCGATGAGTGAAAAAAACGACAAGCCATCACGTCATTATACTCCAATTTAGCGATGCATTATTCAATTTCAAAATTTATTAAACAACGGTTTGCACATTTTCTCAGTCCACAAGTAAAATGAAAGAGAAATGTGACAATATGAATTGGAATTATAGAGAGTTAGAGATTACAGGAAATGTAGACATAGGAATTATGATACTGATGTTAAGTTAGGTAAGTTCCACACACTCTGTGGGACAATAACCGTATTTTTAGAAACAATACGGCACGTCGAGATACAAAATTAAAATTCTACAAAGTTATGGCAGTTTCTGTACCATATAATTACACCTAAGGATTTTAATTATGGACAACAACCAAGAAACAAGGCAGTAAAATACAGACCACAGAAATGGTGTTCTTAAGAAGAGTTTGTAATACACTTTTAATAGGCCTTACTACTATTTCTCGTTACCACTTTGCATACTACTTGGCCTACGAGCATGTATAAAGTAAGAGTTTATCAAGTTAAATTACTCACTGACAATGTTAATATTTATCACCTACTAATGCTCAGCAACAAGATATCACACTTACTTTTGTGTACCGACTCTTAAGAATTATCCCAGGGCGCCAGTAATAAATAAACACAATTTGATGGTTATTAATTAAGTTTTTAATAACGATTTGCATTCACATATTACAAAATTTATAAGTTAGTACTTCAATAAATTTACTATAAATTCTGTTAGTGTTTATTTCTTAGCAATGGATTCTTAGACTTATTGAGTCACCAAATACGATTATCATATATTTAAATTTAATAAGCAATATTAAATTGAGTGTTCATTTTATTATTTACGTGTATGTTGAATTCACTCTGCGATGCGATGTCATCAATTCTGCGAGCTCCAGGCTGGTGCTCCCACGTTGGCCGTTGAACAGTTATCCTTGTTAGTTTGCATTATTTTACACTGGTTTCACAGGTATTACACAATTCACTTAATTAACTTAGTGATAATTGCACATGTGCCGTATACTAATACACTTGTTGAATACTCAGTATATTAAAGCTAAGTGCATCCAACACCGGATTGATAACTACTCTCGACCGACTGTCCCATACAATGATGTTTGACACATTAAATTTCGCTATGTATATTAACAGACAGTGATTGATGTTGTATTAAGTAAAACTGGATATATTACTCGAATTTAATTTATCTTTTCTCGTTACTCTGAAATTATTCTTATCAACGCTTATTAAGTGTTTATGATACGTAACTTCCACAAAGCTTAATATCGCGTTACCGTAACTGACTTTTCCGTTGCGATTGAAATATACTTATTTAAATTACTGACTAATTTCTTAATACACTAAATACGAGCCTTTGTATTGTAATCTCTACGTAGACTAACTTAACTTCTTACGCTTCGTTTTTTTTTTTATACATTGCCACAAACTACCCTCACCAACTTCAATTTACCTTATCTGTCTAGTGAACACGTCCCGCGTAAAAAATGTCGCTTTCCGTTATTCGTCAACTATTTGTGCGTGAAAATGTTGTAGGAAACTTAGCGTCTCTCTCCATCTCGCTCTTCTCGCCCTCTGTCTAACCTAACGGTTCCTTTTGTTAGATGCACTTAACTTTTTACAATCTTACCGAAGTTTTCTGACACCCTTGAAAATAATACAGTTTTATGACGGTTCGTCCGCTATGTTACTTTTCATAGTTTTTAGCCGACTCACGGGCGTCAAAGCAAGGTCGTCTTTATGAACAACTACCGCGCCCTGCTACAACTTTTTAATATTTCTTACTTTGAAGTACCACCGCTCTAATCGCTCTAATTTTCTCCCCGCTTTCTACGAATTTATATTTTCCCTGGGTACTATAACATCTTAACTTGTGTTATAACGTAGGGAACCCGCGTTAATTGGTTATGCCAATTATACAGGCTGCCTTTCGTTGTGACGAGCTGAAAATTAATCACAACAAATAAAACAATTCTTATATCAGGATATTGGGAAGGGGAGACTGTTGATTTATGCACTCAGTTTTCTCGGTAGTCAGATGACATCTCTTTATTACATTATGAGATAAAGTTCTCTATTTAAAGTTCTTAACATATATAGTTTACAGTATAATTATATATATTACTCTTTCATAAGGGCCCTCAAAATATGATGTACATCTATTTAATTTATTCCACGGATCCGGGATTGAATATATATATTAAGTTAATAATGGTCACCTTGCCATATACAATATTGAAAATTGAGCCATATGAAGAATGGACTTTATTAATCTTTCAAAACAAGAAAACTTTTAGTTTAAACATTTACTCTTTTGCTATAACCAGTGTAATTAGATTACAGACTACATGTTACATATAATGTCTGTCTTTTAAAGTCTTAAAAGTGGTGAGTTACATTGTCTTTTGTGGGTAATAATTTTAGTAACTCATAACCATGGAAGACAAGCCTCCATGTCACCTGGTTTTCAGTATTTGCTGCAGAATTGGTTCTTCGGTCCTTGGTGTGTTTCCTGAAGGTCTGTCGTTGCCTTAGTATCCGGTGACGGTGAAGTTCCTGAAGTCTGTTATATCATTCGGGGTGAAGTACTCTCATCTTAGGCGACTGTAGTAATTCTTGTAGGATACTCTCATCTTAGACGACTGTTGTAATTCTTGTAGTTATAATAAATAAATAGAAAGTTTGTTTCACAGTAATACACTTCACATGATTATTGATTAGTTGAATATCACCTTCATGTTTGTAGTAATGTACGAATTACATAGTTTGTTATTTATTCATTGAGAGAGAGATGTCATCGCCGCACAAATTTAGTTATTTAAATATTCATTGAACCAACCATCCACATAATTATACACGCGTCGCGAAACAACGCTGTACGCAGCTTACGGCGTGAGCGCTCCATTGCAAGTGGGCAAAAATAGTTAGGGGGAGAGTAGTAATCTCGCGACAATTACTAGTCAGCATAAAAGTAGTTCCATGTTTCTAATTTAATTAAAGGACTAAAGTTTGATTAAATAATTAAATAGAGATATTCTCAGCTACAGACCTTATCAAAGTACATTACAGTGGTCTTATTTAATTATTTAAATAATAACAAAATTTACAATTATATTTAGTTTGTTTAGGGGTCAGAAAACAAGTTAATTCTGGTCAGTGCCTGTATATGCAGGATTAATTAACAAGCTTTACCCTTTCTGTACAATTGTATTCCCTTTTATTTTATTATTAGACTTTTTATTAAATATTATTATTATTTAATGATAGCAATAAGATTTAGTTTAAAATGTGAGATTTTATTAAAATTTTAAAATTTCTCAGCTTATACATTAACAATTTAATTAATTAACATATTTTTATTAATGAAATCGTCACATACTCCGCCGCTTAAGACACAGCCTCCGCCTTATTTGTTAGGAATGTACCGGGAGTATGTTTGGGGATTTCCGTGTGAAATTTCTCTCACCCGTTTTTCTCTGTATGTAATTACGAGTTGCACAAGTCAGTCTCGACTTGCTTATTCTTACTATCTACATATCATACTTTACAGACTAATTCTAATACTACATAAAATTCACACATTATAAAACATATTGTTAACATTCTAAATTTTCTTAACTCTGCTACTTATGACTACTACCGGGTTTTTCTTTAGATGCGAGTTATTCTAGTTATAGAATTTCTCATTAAGTAATTGGTTACTTAATTATTCCTCATATTTGATGTCAGCTGACTTCTTACTTTGCTCCACTTTCGATGAATAGGATTCAAGGTTGATCAGGCCTCGTACCTATTTATACTCAAGCTAGCTAAATGTTACTCAAGTACTCCTTTGCAGTTGAGTACAAAACATATACCTTTTTTTTACATTTATTTAACTTGAACTCTACCATTCCCTTCTTCGTGATAACGTTTTATCTGCGAAATATGTGTCCTTCGTACATATTTTTGAGTAGAGGGTTCGTACAGGGCTACGGTTACTGGAGTTAAATATTTGTGAATTTGATAAGGACCGCACCATCGGTATGATAGCTTGGAAGTTGTCTTATCGATTGCACTACTCGTAGGGTGTGTTTTACACATAACTAAGTTACCGATTTGGTACTTTACTTCATTATTATTATTATTTCGCTCGTGATATTTCCTTGATTTCGCTAAGTTTGTTCGTAAATTAGCGCGCGCTTCATTCCATATTTTCCTAATATTTTTATCCCTAATTTCAAGGGGTAACAATTCATGTATTTTCCACTTAGTGGATAATGGGTGGTTAGGTTTATACTTGAACAATAATTCGAATGGGGTAGACTTATGTCCTTCATGATATGCTGAATTAAAGGCGAACTGTATCCAGGATAGGTTCTGGTCCCAAGAAGTATGATCGTTAGCATGGTAGGCTATTAAAGCAGATTTTAGGTTTCGCAAATACCTCTCAGCTATATTACCTTGCGGACGATACTCTGTAGTGGTAATGTGGTCTATTCCTAGTTTGAAACACATGTTCCTGAATTCCTTGGACTTAAACTGTGGTCCGTTATCCGACACTAGATGGACAGGAATACCGAATTCTTTAAATAATCTATGCTGTAAAATACTTACTGTGGTTGTAGCTAAGGCTCGCCGCATGGGGTACATCCAGACGAATTTGCTAAAAGAGTCTACACAAATTAGTAACATTTTATTTCCTGATTTAGAACGCGGGTAGGGTCCTGAAAAGTCTAAATAAATTTTGGAGAACGGGGTAGCAGGAATCTCTGAGATTAATTGACTTATTTGACTGTTTCTCGCTGGTTTGCTGAGTGCACACAACTTACACCTTTTCACAAAATTGGCGATCTCACTGTTCATATTTTCCCAGTGATATTCTTTACGAATTCGATGTATGGTTTTATTTATTCCCATATGAGCTCCAATGGTGGAAGAGTGATAATATTCCATCAGCATAGGTTTAATAATATCAGGGGCGATTATTGGTAAATATTTTCCGTTCGCTATTCTACAACATAATACTCTCCTACTTAATATGTATTTCTCTGACTTATTTCCTTTTTCAAGTTGTTCAATAATTGGACTCAAACGTGGGTCTTGTTGTTGATACTGGGCTAAATCCGTAAATGCAAGAGGAAATTCGGTAATTAAAGTATTAATAATCGGCGTTTCTCTACTCTTGTTATCGTAAGTATTACTACTAGGCTGGAACATACGTGACAGTGTATCGGCAACTACGTTTTGGGTGCCTCTAATATGTTGTACTTTGAATTTAAAACAATTTAATCTTAATACCCATCTTCCGATACGACCTAACTGTTTTGGGTGATTTAGTAGCCAAGATAACGCTTGATTATCTGTTTCTAACAAAAACTCTTTATGTTCTAAAAATGGTTTGAACTTCTCAAAAGCGAAAACTATAGCTAAACATTCTAATTCGTATGCGGAGTATTTCTTTTCTTGATCTGTCAGGGTGCGAGAAGCGTAACTAATAGGTAACCTTGAGTTATTTACTTCCTGATATATTACTGCACCTAGGGCGACACTAGAACTGTCTGTCTGCACTACAAATGGTTTTGTAAAATCGGCTAATTGTAGTACGGGGGGTGATATTATGCTTTCTTTTAATTTCTCGAATGCGGTTTGGTGTTGCTCATTCCATTCAAATTTAATTACCTTCTTTCTTAAGGTATTTAGCGGTGCTGCAATTTCGGCTAGATGTGGATATCACTTATGGAAATAATTTATCATTCCTAAAAATCGGGCTATTCCTTTCGCATCCCGCGGTGGTAAAAATTCTCTGATGGCACGGGTTCGCTCTGGGTCTATGCTTACCTTTCCGTTGGCTTTTACGATGTGACCTAAAAATGAGAATTGTGTCACAGCAAAATTTACTTTACTGGGGTTTACGGTTAATCCAGCTTTCTCCAATCGGGTTAGTACTTCACGTAGATGATTAAGATGTTGCTCAATTGACTCGCTGTAGATAACAATGTCATCTAAGTAGTGATACACATATTTAAATTTTATGTGATGAAATAATTTTTCTAAAAATTTGCTACATACAGAACTACCTTGGGATATACCAAAGGGTACCCTCGTAAATTGATACAGGTTGAAAGGGACGGCAAATGCGGTAAGACGTTTTGATTCTTGTGAGAGGGGTATCTGGTGAAATGCCTGATTTAAATCCATAATGGTAAAAATTTTTGCTTTCGTAAAATAATGAAAAGCACTGTGGATGTCGGGAAGTGGTATAGATTCAAATTCTATCCGTTTATTTAGTTGCCTGTAGTCCACAACTAATCTATGTTTGTCGTTACTTTTGGGTACTAAAAACGCGGGTGAAGAATAAGATGACGTAGAGGGTTCGATGACTCCTTGTTCTAACAACTTATTAATTTGGTTCCTCATTACATCCATTTTTGGAGGTGATAATTTGTATGGGGCTAAACGTATTACTTTATTGTCGCTCAAATTTATTTTGTACTCTATCTGGTCCGTCAGTCCTAACTTTGGGGTGAGGACGTTGGAGAATTGTTTTATTAAAGTCTGTATGTTCCGTCTATCTTTACTTTCCAGATGACCTAATTCAGATTCGTGATGCTTTATATGTGTAGAAGTGGTGCTAGTACTTTCTCTGTTATTTGCATTATCATGCAAGTTATATTTCCGTGAACGATCGAATCCAAAGTAAAACATCTTATCGTGAATGTCTAGAATTATTCCTGTTTTACTGATAAAATCAGCTCCCAATATTAACTCGGGTCCTAATTCGTCGCATACCAACATTGGAAAATACCACGTTAGATTTTTAATTTTTACTTTAAACGTGATGATAAGTTTTATCATTAAGTTTTGCTTATTAGCTGTAGCGCATCTAATATTTACTGATTGACTGCGTTTAACTAAATTGTGTTTAAATAATTTATTGGCTAGCTCTTGACTAATTAAACTTCGCGTTGATCCGGAATCAATTAATCCGAGGGTGGATGTAACACCAAGGTCAACTTGTATATACGGTAATTCACACTTATTGAAATCACATTTACTAATAGAGTCACATTTATCGATAAATTTTCTAACATAGGGGTCTAATTTTCTTTTGTTATTTGTATTAGTATTTTGTTTTAATTGGTGGTCTCTCAGGGGTTTACCTGTTTTCACGTTGCTGCGGAAGACACAGGGTTTCGGATCTCCCTGCCTTACATGTTTTTTGGATAATGAGTTTTCTGATTGTACTGTCTCCGTTTACAGTTTCTACTGAGGTGTCCAGGTTTTCCGCAGTTATAGCATATATATTATTTACGCGGGGTCTCACTGGTTTCGTGTCGAGGTGGAGGCTCCTTGGACTTACCATGGCCATGAACATAGGTTGGTCGCCGAAATGGTCGTCGTTCTCGTAGACTTCTTGCATCTGAGACTATGGCTTGCGTTTCCTTTCTATGTGGTGTTGTGGATACCGGTGCATGTCTGTGCTGATCTGCGTACCACACATTTGACGAGTGAACACTACATTGTTCAAGGTCAGCAAAAGTGAGGGGTCTATTTATTAGTGCTAAACGGGAGCGTTCTTCAGGAGACAAGCCTACCAAGATAGTATCGACCAATTGTTTTTCAGTCCAGTCGACTTGCAGTAGACGTGAAGATTCTCTGATGTCTGCAATATAGTGGGCCAGTCTTTCATGGGCTCCTTGTACTCGAAGTACGGTATTTCTTTTGATCTTCTCATAAATTCCCGTGGGGATAAAATATTTTATTATAGTAGTATGAAGTTCTTCTACTGGAAGAGTCGAGTTTAATGATTCTAGCACACGATCTCGTAAAAGTGGTTTACATTTGGGTAGGATAACCTGCAGTATTTGCCAATCGCTCAATTGTTGTAGATCTTTTATTTGCAGTAGGTATCTGATAAAAGTCAATAGAATCGTGATACTTAAGCCATCGGTGTAAGGAATTTCATTAATTATTTTCCCTACTGGGTGGGAAATCTTTCCGTAGAGGTCTACATTAAAAAATACGTTTGGTATACTTTTCGAAGGATTGGTGGTTGCATTAGGATTTGTAATAGCATATTTACTAGTGCGAGTATGCTGAACATTAGGCGGTGGGGGTTCTGACATAGTTAGGGTATTTAATTCTCTACTAGGTATTTGTTCATGAGTCGGTTGTATCTTCGATACGGTGGGTGATTCGTGGTTCGAGGTGGAGAGAGGGTGTTCTAAAGTAGGGGATTGAACTGGGGAAATATATAATTTTTGTAAGTAGTGCTCAATTTCCTCCATTCTCGATGAGTCAGACTTTCGTCGTAAGTCGTTGATAATTATGGGTAATTGGCTTAATGCCTCATCCGCAAATTCCTGCACATCGGCGGGGATTACGGTGACGTCAGGCCAGCCTAATAAATTATTCAACCGGCGGGTTAAATGTTCTATACGTTGAGTAACGCGCAAAATTTCAGTAGGTGATTTTTTGTCCTGAAGGTTCTGAGATAATACCATCAGTTCCCTAAATTTCGCATAACAGGTTTCTCGTTCGCCGTCATAATCGAGCTCACGCAATCCATCTAACTGCGAGGGTATATCTGATCCGGTTTGGCGTAATGATTTTCGTAATTCCGACACGGTTACATTCACGTGTTTTAGACCTCGTAAAAGTGCTTCGTAGCATAGCTCATCTTTTAATAATAGATCAGGATTAAATTCAGCCATTTTCGTAACGTGAGTGGCTATAACTAATTATTCTACTATTTGCATGAAATGCTATACAACGCTTCCTTTTTTTTTTACACAAAATATAAAAATATAAATCAATCGTATTCTTACACCTTTTCCTTTTTTACAAATAAAATGTTATGACAACCTTTATCATTTTACATTGAGAGAGAGAGAGAGAAATTTCACACAGGCTTGAATATGCGTACGACAAAAAGGGGGAATCTTCGGTTACTAAACACAGGAACAGACACGCTTCTATTAACAATAGACCAAACAAAGAGGGTTGCGTATTGTCTAACTTAACTTGGGGGAGAGCAACTATGACAGTTTTAAACAATCAGCAACAGGAAATTTACATGTCCGAGTTTGTTGTCAAATTGACGCGTTGAAGAATGAAACTATTAGACAAGCACCTACATGGTTTTGTTTACATGGGACAATATGTTAATATTACTTTACACATATTATATTTACAAATAAAGTTACCTATACTATATTACTATAATAATCATTATTATTTTTATCTTTTTTAAAATTCTGACACATATTAAAATACATGAGTGAATAGATCAACAGCTTGTGTGTGTGGGATATCGGGACACAATTACTTCTTTCTTTTCTCTTAAGCAAATTAGCAAATTAATTAGCAGAGCAGCAGAGTGGCGCAATTTATAACATTTTAACTTGTGTTATAACGTAGGGAACCGCGTTAATTGCTTATGCCAATTATACAGGCTGCCTTTCGTTATGACGAGCTGAAAATTAATCACAACAAATAAAACAATCCTTATATCAGGATATTGGGAAGGGGAGACTGTTGATTTATGCACTCAGTTTACTCGGTACTCAGATGACATCTCTTTATTACATTATGAGATAAAGTTCTCAATTTAAAGTTCTCAACATATATAGTTTACAGTATAATTATATATATTACTCTTTCATAAGGGCCCTCAAAATATGATGTACATCTATTTAATTTATTCCACGGATCCGGGATTGAATATATATATGAAATTAATAATGGTCACCTTGCCATATACAATATTGAAAATTGAGAAATTTGAAGAATGGACTTTATTAATCTTTCAAAACAAGAAAACCTTTAGTTTAAACATTTACTCTTTTGCTATAACCAGTGTAATTAGATTACAGACTACATGTTACATATAATGTCAGTCTTTTAAAGTCTTAAAAGTGGTGAGTTACATTGTCTTTTGTGGGTAATAATTTTAGTAACTCATAACCATGGAAGGCAAGCCTCCATGTCACCTGGTTTTCAGTATTTGCTGCAGAATTGGTTCTTCGGTCCTTGGTGTGTTTCCTGAAGGTCTGTCGTTGCCTTAGTATCCGGTGACGGTGAAGTTCCTGAAGTCTGTTATATCATTCGGGGTGAAGTACTCTCATCTTAGGCGACTGTAGTAATTCTTGTAGGATACTCTCATCTTAGACGACTGTTGTAATTCTTGTAGTTATAATAAATAAATAGAAAGTTTGTTTCACAGTAATACACTTCACATGATTATTGATTAGTTGAATATCACCTTCATGTTTGTAGTAATGTACGAATTACATAGTTTGTTATTTATTCATTGAGAGAGAGATGTCATCGCCGCACAAATTTAGTTATTTAAATAGTCATTGAACCAACCATTCACATAATTATACACGCGTCGCGAAACAACGCTGTACGCAGCTTACGGCGTGAGCGCTCCATTGCAAGTGGGCAAAAATAGTTAGGGGGAGAGTAGTAATCTCGCGACAATTACTAGTCAGCATAAAAGTAGTTCCATGTTTCTAATTTAATTAAAGGACTAAGTTTGATTAAATAATTAAATAGAGATATTCTTAGCTACAGACCTTATCAAAGTACATTACAGTGGTCTTATTTAATTATTTAAATAATAACAAAATTTACAATTATATTTAGTTTGTTTAGGGGTCAGAAAACAAGTTAATTCTGGTCAGTGCCTGTATATGCAGGATTAATTAACAAGCTTTACCCTTTCTGTACAATTGTATTCCCTTTTATTTTATTATTAGACTTTTTATTAAATATTATTATTATTTAATGATAGCAATAAGATTTAGTTTAAAATGTGAGATTTTATTAAAATTTTAAAATTTCTCAGCTTATACATTAACAATTTAATTAATTAACATATTTTTATTAATGAAATCGTCACATACTCCGCCGCTTAAGACACAGCCTCCGGCTTATTTGTTAGGAATGTACCGGGAGTATGTTTGGGGATTTCCGTGTGAAATTTCTCTCACCCGTTTTTCTCTGTATGTAATTACGAGTTGCACAAGTCAGTCTCGACTTGCTTATTCTTACTATCTACATATCATACTTTACAGACTAATTCTAATACTACATAAAATTCACACATTATAAAACATATTGTTAACATTCTAAATTTTCTTAACTCTACTACTTATGACTACTACCGGGTTTTTCTTTAGATGCGAGTTATTCTAGTTATAGAATTTCTCATTAAGTAATTGGTTACTTAATTATTCCTCATATTTGATGTCAGCTGACTTCTTACTTTGCTCCACTTTCGATGAATAGGATTCAAGGTTGATCAGGCCTCGTACCTATTTATACGATTAGCTAGCTAAATGTTACTCAAGTACTCCTTTGCAGTTGAGTACAAAACATATACCTTTTTTTTACATTTATTTAACTTGAACTCTACCATTCCCTTCTTCGTGATAACGTTTTATCTGCGAAATATGTGTCCTTCGTACATATTTTTGAGTAGAGGGTTCGTACAGGGCTACGGTTACTGGAGTTAAATATTTGTGAATTTGATAAGGACCGCACCATCGGTATGATAGCTTGGAAGTTGTCTTATCGATTGCACTACTCGTAGGGTGTGTTCTACACATAACTAAGTTACCGATTTGGTACTTTACTTCATTATTATTATTATTATTTCGCTCGTGATATTTCCTTGATTTCGCTACGTTTGTTCGTAAATTAGCGCGCGCTTCATTCCATATTTTCCTAATATTTTTATCCCTAATTTCAAGGGGTAACAATTCATGTATTTTCCACTTAGTGGATAATGGGTGGTTAGGTTTATACTTGAACAATAATTCGAATGGGGTAGACTTATGTCCTTCATGATATGCTGAATTAAAGGCGAACTGTATCCAGGATAGGTTCTGGTCCCAAGAAGTATGATCGTTAGCATGGTAGGCTATTAAAGCAGATTTTAGGTTTCGCAAATACCTCTCAGCTATATTACCTTGCGGACGATACTCTGTAGTGGTAATGTGGTCTATTCCTAGTTTGAAACACATGTTCCTGAATTCCTTGGACTTAAACTGTGGTCCGTTATCCGACACTAGATGGACAGGAATACCGAATTCTTTAAATAATCTATGCTGTATAATACTTACTGTGGTTGTAGCTAAGGCTCGCCGCATGGGGTACATCCAGACGAATTTGCTAAAAGAGTCTACACAAATTAGTAACATTTTATTTCCTGATTTAGAACGCGGGTAGGGTCCTGAAAAGTCTAAATAAATTTTGGAGAACGGGGTAGCAGGAATCTCTGAGATTAATTGACTTATTTGACTGTTTCTCGCTGGTTTGCTGAGTGCACACAACTTACACCTTTTCACACAATTGGCGATCTCACTGTTCATATTTTCTCAGTGATATTCTTTACGAATTCGATGTATGGTTTTATTTATTCCCATATGAGCTCCAATGGTGGAAGAGTGATAATATTCCATCAGCATAGGTTTTATAATATCAGGGGCGATTATTGGTAAATATTTTCCGTTCGCTATTCTACAACATAATACTCTCCTACTTAATATGTATTTCTCTGACTTATTTCCTTTTTCAAGTTGTTCAATAATTGGACTCAAACGTGGGTCTTGTTGTTGATACTGGGCTAAATCCGTAAATGCAAGAGGAAATTCGGTAATTAAAGTATTAATAATCGGCGTTTCTCTACTCTTGTTATCGTAAGTATTACTACTAGGCTGGAACATACGTGACAGTGTATCGGCAACTACGTTTTGGGTGCCTCTAATATGTTGTACTTTGAATTTAAAACAATTTAATCTTAATACCCATCTTCCGATACGACCTAACTGTTTTGGGTGATTTAGTAGCCAAGATAACGCTTGATTATCTGTTTCTAACAAAAACTCTTTATGTTCTAAAAATGGTTTGAACTTCTCAAAAGCGAAAACTATAGCTAAACATTCTAATTCGTATGCGGAGTATTTCTTTTCTTGATCTGTCAGGGTGCGAGAAGCGTAACTAATAGGTAACCTTGAGTTATTTACTTCCTGATATATTACTGCACCTAGGGCGACACTAGAACTGTCTGTCTGCACTACAAATGGTTTTGTAAAATCGGCTAATTGTAGTACGGGGGGTGATATTATGCTTTCTTTTAATTTCTCGAATGCGGTTTAGTGTTGCTCATTCCATTCAAATTTAATTCCCTTCTTTCTTAAGGTATTTAGCGGTGCTGCAATTTCGGCTAGATGTGGATATCACTTATGGAAATAATTTATCATTCCTAAAAATCGGGCTATTCCTTTCGCATCCCGCGGTGGTAAAAATTCTCTGATGGCACGGGTTCGCTCTGGGTCTATGCTTACCTTTCCGTTGGCTTTTACGATGTGACCAAAAATGAGAAATGTGTCACAGCAAAATTTACTTTACTGGGGTTTACGGTTAATCCAGCTTTCTCCAATCGGGTTAGTACTTCACGTAGATGATTAAGATGTTGCTCAATTGACTCGCTGTAGATAACAATGTCATCTAAGTAGTGATACACATATTTAAATTTTATGTCATGAAATAATTTTTCTAATAATCTGCTACATACAGAACTACCTTGGGATATACCAAAGGGTACCCTCGTAAATTGATACAGGTTGAAAGGGACGGCAAATGCGGTAAGACGTTTTGATTCTTGTGAGAGGGGTATCTGGTGAAATGCCTGATTTAAATCCATAATGGTAAAAATTTTTGCTTTCGTAAAATAATGAAAAGCACTGTGGATGTCGGGAAGTGGTATAAATTCAAATTCTATCCGTTTATTTAGTTGCCTGTAGTCCACAACTAATCTATGTTTGTCGTTACTTTTGGGTACTAAAAACGCGGGTGAAGAATAAGATGACGTAGAGGGTTCGATGACTCCTTGTTCTAACAACTTATTAATTTGGTTCCTCATTACATCCATTTTTGGAGGTGATAATTTGTATGGGGCTAAACGTATTACTTTATTGTCGCTCAAATTTATTTTGTACTCTATCTGGTCCGTCAGTCCTAACTTTGGGGTGAGGACGTTGGAGAATTGTTTTATTAAAGTCTGTATGTTCCGTCTATCTTTACTTTCCAGATGACCTAATTCAGATTCGTGATGCTTTATATGTGTAGAAGTGGTGTTAGTACTTTCTCTGTTATTTGCATTATCATGCAAGTTATATTTCCGTGAACGATCGAATCCAAAGTAAAACATCTTATTGTGAATGTCTAGAATTATTCCTGTTTTACTGATAAAATCAGCTCCCAATATTAACTCGGGTCCTAATTCGTCGCATACCAACATTGGAAAATACCACGTTAGATTTTTAATTTTTACTTTAAACGTGATGATAAGTTTTATCATTAAGTTTTGCTTATTAGCTGTAGCGCATCTAATATTTACTGATTGACTGCGTTTAACTAAATTGTGTTTAAATAATTTATTGGCTAGCTCTTGACTAATTAAACTTCGCGTTGATCCGGAATCAATTAATCCGAGGGTGGATGTAACACCAAGGTCAACTTGTATGTACGGTAATTCACACTTATTGAAATCACATTTACTAATAGAGTTACATTTATCGATAAATTTTCTAACATAGGGGTCTAATTTTCTTTTGTTATTTGTATTAGTATTTTGTTTTAATTGGTGGTCTCTCAGGGGTTTACCTGTTTTCACGTTGCTGCGGAAGACACAGGGTTTCGGATCTCCCTGCCTTACATGTTTTTTGGATAATGAGTTTTCTGATTGTACTGTTTCCGTTTACAGTTTCTACTGAGGTGTCCAGGTTTTCCGCAGTTATAGCATATATATTCTTTACGCGGGGTCTCACTGGTTTCGTGTCGAGGTGGAGGCTCCTTGGACTTACCATGGCCATGAACATAGGTTGGTCGCCGAAATGGTCGTCGTTCTCGTAGACTTCTTGCATCTGAGACTAGGGCTTGCGTTTCCTTTCTATGTGGTGTTGTGGATACCGGTGTATGTCTGTGCTGATCTGCGTACCACACATTTGACGAGTGAACACTACATTGTTCAAGGTCAGCAAAAGTGAGGGGTCTACTTATTAGTGCTAAACGGGAGCGTTCTTCAGGAGACAAGCCTACCAAGATAGTATCGACCAATTGTTTTTCAGTCCAGTCGACTTGCAGTAGACGTGAAGATTCTCTGATGTCTGCAATATAGTGGGCCAGTCTTTCATGGGCTCCTTGTACTCGAAGTACGGTATTTCTTTTGATCTCCTCATAATTCCCGTGGGGATAAAATATTTTATTATAGTAGTATGAAGTTCTTCTACTGGAAGAGTCGAGTTTAATGATTCTAGCACACGATCTCGTAAAGGTGGTTTACATTTGGGTAGGATAACCTGCAGTATTTGCCAATCGCTCAATTGTTGTAGATCTTTTATTTGCAGTAGGTATCTGATAAAAGGCAATAGAATCGTGATACTTAAGCCATCGGTGTAAGGAATTTCATTAATTATTTTCTCTACTGGGTGGGAAATCTTTCCGTAGAGGTCTACATTAAAATATACGTTTGGTATACTTTTCGAAGGATTGGTGGTTGCATTAGGATTTGTAATAGCATATTTACTAGTGCGAGTATGCTGAACATTAGGCGGTGGGGGTTCTGACATAGTTAGGGTATTTAATTCTCTACTAGGTATTTGTTCATGAGTCTGTTGTATCTTCGATACGGTGGGTGATTCGTGGTTCGAGGTGGAGAGAGGGTGTTCTAAAGTAGGGGATTGAACTGGGGAAATATATAATTTTTGTAAGTAGTGCTCAATTTCCTCCATTCTCGATGAGTCAGACTTTCGTCGTAAGTCGTTGATAATTATGGGTAATTAGCTTAATGCCTCATCCGCAAATTCCTGCACATCGGCGGGGATTACGGTGACGTCAGGCCAGCTTAATAAATTATTCAACCGGCGGGTTAAATGTTCTATACGTTGCGTAACGCGCAAAATTTCAGTAGGTGATTTTTTGTCCGGAAAGTTCTGAGATAATACCATCAGTTCCCTATATTTCGCATAACAGGCTTCTCGTTCGCCGTCATAATCGAGTTCACGCAATCTATCTAACTGCGAGGGTATATCTGATCCGGTTTGGCGTAATGATTTTCGTAATTCCGACACGGTTACATTCACGTGTTTTAGACCTCGTAAAAGTGCTTCGTAGCATAGCTCATCTTTTAATAATAGATCAGGATTAAATTCAGCCATTTTCGTAACGTGAGTGGCTATAACTAATTATTCTACTATTTGCATGAAATGCTATACAACGCTTCCTTTTTTTTTACACAAAATATAAAAATATAAATCAATCGTATTCTTACACCTTTTCCTTTTTTACAAATAAAATGTTATGACAACCTTTATCATTTTACATTGAGAGAGAGAGAGAGAAATTTCACACAGGCTTGAATATGCGAACGACAAAAAGGGGGAATCTTCGGTTACTAAACACAGGAACAGACACGCTTCTATTAACAATAGACCAAACAAAGAGGGTGGCGTATTGTCTAACTTAACTTGGGGGAGAGCAACTATGACAGTTTTAAACAATCAGCAATAGGAAATTTACATGTCCGAGTTTGTTGTCAAATTGACACGTTGAAGAATGAAACTTTTAGACAAGCACCTACATGGTTTTGTTTACATGGGACAATATGTTAATATTACTTTACACATATTATATTTACAAATAAAGTTACCTATACTATATTACTATAATAATAATTATTATTTTTATCATTTTTAAAATTCTGACACATATTAAAATACATGAGTGAATAGATCAACAGCTTGTGTGTGTGGGATATCGGGACACAATTACTTCTTTCTTTTCTCTTAAGCAAATTAGCAAATTAATTAGCAGAGCAGCAGAGTGGCGCAATTTATAACATTTTAACTTGTGTTATAACGTAGGGAACCCGCGTTAATTGGTTATGCCAATTATACAGGCTGCTTTTCGTTGTGACGAGCTGACAATTAATCACAACAAATAAAACAATTCTTATATCAGGATATTGGGAAGGGGAGACTGTTGATTTATGCACTCAGTATACTCGGTACTCAGATGACATCTCTTTATTACATTATGAGATAAAGTTCTCTATTTAAAGTTCTCAACATATATAGTTTACAGTATAATTATATATATTACTCTTTCATAAGGGCCCTCAAAATATGATGTACATCTATTTAATTTATTCCACGGATCCGGGATTGAATATAGATATTAAGTTAATAATGGTCACCTTGCCATATACAATATTGAAAATTGAGAAATTTGAAGAATGGACTTTATTAATCTTTCAAAACAAGAAAACCTTTAGTTTAAACCTTTACTCTTTTGCTATAACCAGTGTAATTAGATTACAGACTACATGTTACATATAATGTCTGTCTTTTAAAGTCTTAAAAGTGGTGAGTTAAATTGTCTTTTGTGGGTAATAATTTTAGTAACTCATAACCATGGAAGACAAGCCTCCATGTCACCTGGTTTTCAGTATTTGCTGCAGAATTGGTTCTTCGGTCCTTGGTGTGTTTCCTGAAGGTCTGTCGTTGCCTTAGTATCCGGTGACGGTGAAGTTCCTGAAGTCTGTTATATCATTCGGGGTGAAGTACTCTCATCTTAGGCGACTGTAGTAATTCTTGTAGGATACTCTCATCTTAGACGACTGTTGTAATTCTTGTAGTTATAATAAATAAATAGAAAGTTTGTTTCACAGTAATACACTTCACATGATTATTGATTAGTTGAATATCACCTTCATGTTTGTAGTAATGTACGAATTACATAGTTTGTTATTTATTCATTGAGAGAGAGATGTCATCGCCGCACAAATTTAGTTATTTAAATAGTCATTGAACCAACCATTCACATAATTATACACGCGTCGCGAAACAACGCTGTACGCAGCTTACGGCGTGAGCGCTCCATTGCAAGTGGGCAAAAATAGTTAGGGGGAGAGTAGTAATCTCGCGACAATTACTAGTCAGCATAAAAGTAGTTCCATGTTTCTAATTTAATTAAAGGACTAAGTTTGATTAAATAATTAAATAGAGATATTCTTAGCTACAGACCTTATCAAAGTACATTACAGTGGTCTTATTTAATTATTTAAATAATAACAAAATTTACAATTATATTTAGTTTGTTTAGGGGTCAGAAAACAAGTTAATTCTGGTCAGTGCCTGTATATGCAGGATTAATTAACAAGCTTTACCCTTTCTGTACAATTGTATTTCCTTTTATTTTATTATTAGACTTTTTATTAAATATTATTATTATTTAATGATAGCAATAAGATTTAGTTTAAAATGTGAGATTTTATTAAAATTTTAAAATTTCTCAGCTTATACATTAACAATTTAATTAATTAACATTTTTTTATTAATGAAATCGTCACAGTACAACATGACTTTGTCCCCGTAAAATTGTTGAAAGTTCAATTTTCAAGTTATAAATTAAAAGTTGTTCGAAACTTGGCCGTATGAGAAATGAGGCCGTAAGAAAAGATTTACAAATTTTAACTTAAATGAAAAATTAAAATATTGTTACGACGGTCTCCTGATAGTCGTAGGTAGAGTGCATAGCAAAATACAAGACACCAATTACGTCACTAATCACCAGCTTTAATTATCACAATTAAACAGTTTGTAATGAACAAGACAGTTTCTTGCAACAAATCAAAGAAAAATTGTTCATTCGCAATAAAAATATCAACTAATATAAAACACAACTCTATTAACACAATAATTCATAATGTCGAGAGACACTCAATCCGCACTAGCGAAAATCGCTCACGCAATTGAACTGACAACCTGGATGCTATGGCTTTATATACGCCGCGCTCAGGTCCAGTACAGCTTTCCCTCCTCAACTGCACGCCGCCGGTTTAATGGGTATCTTAAATGTTCCTGGAACTCACTAGAATCACCTAATTCAATGACGCAACAGCTGCCACGCTTGACGGGGGGAGTGGAGAATGTTATAGGTTGTTCGGTAGGCTTCTCGTGACTATATTACAAACAACGGTGGAAAGAGAACTTATAAAAAATGTCAGACTCCAGACTGCTTAAAAAAGTCTGGAAATACAAACCTATTGGACACAGGTGTGTGAGTAGCCTTAAGAGGAGATGGCTGGACGATTTTAGAAGGCAGAACAGGCAGCACCTTGCCTATGTCGTGTTGTGAAGTTGGTGATGATGAGCAAAACGTGCCAACAATACGTTTCGCTTTATAATTTATATTTGTTCGTAAATTATTATATAAGGAAACGAAACGTCAAAAAGTAGTTCACCCAGTAAAGAATTAAAACACTTATACTGCAAAATGACAGAGAAAGGTGAGAACTTAAAGAAATATTATAGCTCTACGACAGGTAAGAATATAGGTCGTGAATGCTTTTTTAGCTGTTAGACATTAACGACGGCAAATTTATCAATGCAATGGCGTGTCAGAAAACTTACCCCTTTCTAGCAGATGCAAAGCAGCACCGTTATTGCTAAGAATCTGTTAAAATGCTTATAACAACCGTAGATTGTGTCATCCGTTGGTTGCGTGTAATAAGTAGTGTCTACGATGCTCAGACAGCTTGAGTAATCGTCAACTTGCAAAACTCCAATTGCACAAAAAGTTTTACTATCAAAAAAATTAATGTTTTGGAACGGGTGTAACATTTGCTGCGTAAATCGCCTTCTGGCAGCATTAGAATTGCCTTCTCATGAAGTAGAGTGTTGCGATCTGTTTAAGCCTCAAAAACTAGGTATTAAGAGTTGATACTGGCTGTAGCATTGTTCTTACTACAAACGTTTTCGTTGTTATCTACGCAATGTTCCAGGTGTGTGTGTGTGTGTGTGTGTGTGTGTGTGTGTGTGTGTGTGTGTGTGTGTGTGTGTGTGTGTGTGTGTGTGTGTGTGTGTGTGTGTGTGCAAATTTTATGGGCATTGTGTTTCTTTTATTCTTATATAAAAGTAATCAAAAAATATACATATATAGTTCTCATCAGTGTAATAGTGTTTTTGGAATTTAGTGTACCCAAACTGGGGATTAGTTTATATTTCTCAAAATATTTTATTTTTTTTACTACCATTTACGAGCTGTACACTTGACATTTTGTAGACAAGTTTACAAACGGTTTCCAGCATTAAAAAAGGGATAAATACAATTGCTGCTTTACCTAGTCTCTTGTGAGTTAGCTAAGCTCTTTTAATATAACAGCAGTAGTAAAATAATAACTTTTGTCCAACAAATTAAAAAAATATAGGACAAAATAATCAGATTTTAAAGCTAAAGTATGATCAGTCATTTTGCGAATAAAATTAAATAACTCATGTATTAAAAACAATTTTGTAACCACCTGATTGACTTAACGAAGCAAAAGGGATATAAATATGAATTTTTTGTGTTTACAATATGGCACCGATATCTTTCAATTTTTTCTTGTTAAAGTCTATATGACATACAACATTTGGAGATAAACTGATCAATACAAGTGCTGCTTTACCACTCTTTTGTGAGCTAACTAAATTGTTTTAACATAACGGTAGTAGTAAAATAATAACTTTAGTCCAACACTAGTGTACGCGTATTCGGGGTTAAGTCTGTAAAGCCAAACAAGTCTGGAAATACAAGCCTATAAGACACATATGTGTAGGTAGACACAGGAAGAACGGCTGGAGGATTTGTGATGGGGGAATAGACAGCACCTTGCCTATGCCGTGTTGTCAAGATGATGATGATCAAGTTCGACAATACATATTGTAATGAGTAACAAATCTTAATCTTGCATTTGTATTATTGAAATTTCAGCAAAATGTGTAGCTACGTATTTGATGACTTTGCTTCTATATGTAAATACTTCACTTTCGCTCTTAATAAAAATCGTTGCAAAAGTAATTCCCGTGCTTACGTTTCATTATTAAAAAGTTTAATGTTGGGATACTTTGACCTGTAACCTCTCGGTGCTTTTAGTATTTATTTTGTTTCTTTTTTTTTGTTTCTATCTCCTTGCTTGTTAGTTTTGAAAGAGAGGTTACAAGTTATTTAGAACTAGGCAAGAGCCTAGAGAAGCTAAAATTGGGCTGGGTCCAGTATGATGGGACTTGCAAATGAAACACTGAACTTAAGATAACAACAACAATTTATTGTTCTTGGGTAGTACAACATATGAGCCTCTAAAGGCAAGATAAATAAGTCTTTTGATCGTTAACTATAATTTCATTAATATGTGCCTTGCCAAAAGTTGAACAAGGAATAATAACTATTAACAGCACTAAGTATTGAATGAGTATTAATAGCTGAACCATCATTGACTAACAAATCGTGGAATGTCACATAAATGACCAATTATAGTTATAAAATAATACAATTATAAAATGGCACACAGTTTCAACCTGCAAGTAATCACTTTTATAACAAGGCATAAATATACAGAAATATACACAGGCATAATCAATATGACAAGTAACAATTATGTAAAACAACACACACATATAATTAACATCAACAAACGTATATTTAAATAACCCATCACATGTTCACCCTGGTTAACAGCGCATATAATAATCTTGTTCAACACCCATAACCCCCTTATTCTGACCAAGTGTCCGGCCCTCCTTACTGTTTAATTAATAGGTGACTAAAACCCCCTCCCAAAAACTTCAATTAAAATATCCCAGGAGTGGAGCAGACATGCCCCCAAGTTTTAACAAGATAAGTGTTAACTGAATGTTCTCTGTAAGCCACGCGGCCAGCGCACAAATCCCCTGCCGATATTTAATTATCAATTCAATCCCATCAATTACCATAATGAAGAGTAGCATCACA
This sequence comes from Magicicada septendecula, assembly GCA_034769895.1. Taxonomy (NCBI): domain Eukaryota; kingdom Metazoa; phylum Arthropoda; class Insecta; order Hemiptera; family Cicadidae; genus Magicicada; species Magicicada septendecula. The sequence goes on from CM068375.1 coordinate 343,973,614, forward strand.
AGGTTAACATGGATGTCCGGTTGCCTAACTGCATTTTATGTTTCTTTTTACTTTCAAAACAGAATATAGAAAAATAGTGGAACTTGACCACCATGAGTATTCATAACTGACATTGATTAATCTTGTGTGTTCTTATGGTTAACTAATTGTTATAGCGAGCAATTACAATTATCGTTACAAAGATTTTTTTTTATGGTAAATACAAACTGTGACAATGGCAATTTTAAAGTGTGCAAATTAGCTAGACAGTGGAACAGAATTTGTAATACGGAATCTAAGTCATAAAAGTATTAAATCAGCTCACAGTGTTCCAAAACTTGACTACCGGCAGGGTCAGGCATCGGACGGGATATAGCAAGACCTGACACAGACAGACTTGCAGTGGACGTCTCCAACGGGAGTCGCCCACGGTTTAAAACCACCCCCAGATATGAATGAAGAATAACACACGTGTCCAGATGGAGCAAAATCGTTAACATGACTATCCCAACATGCTTAAAACAGAAATAGAATGAGATTCAACTCTATCTACCGAACTCCCCTCGACCCGGGCGGTGCGTGACCCCGGCCGAGTTTTCACTCTCAGAACGAGATATACATGATAGTAATAGAGGAGGCGTAAGCCTTACAAAATGCAATTAAAACATTCCACCCATTGTCCGGAAATAACTGTCCACACTGGAACGTTTCATGAAAGTCTCACAGAGTAATTCGGCCACAAGATTTAGGTTAAAAATGGTTAAATTTCACCTGGTTTGAAGGGTGTATGTTGAGGGCTCAGTAGTGTGTGTCCAGTCCATCCTTCCGGCTGACATAGCTGACGAAGGTTTTAAAATTACATCGTCGGAGGCAGTTGTTCGGCCATCCTTCCAGAGCGGGGCAGATTCCCGGCTACCTCGGAAACCCGGAGGTCACGTAGCTTTCTACTTATTCATAGAAGAAGCTGGGAGACGAAAACTGTTCAATCTACTCTGCCAGCCGGGGACTAGAATGTTAGGCGCTGATAGCTAAAGTCGAACTGAATAAACCGGCTGTTGAAAAAACCATGCGTAACATCGATAGGGCGCGCGCGAGTCGGGCGGACAAGGGGCAATACAGCATGACAAAGTCCAACTGACCGTACCAAAGGACAACTTCTGTCGCGTCGACAAATACATAAATACTTTAATTAATCACCATATAGACATCGGAACATCGCCGCGTTTTCCAAAACGCGGCACAGACCTAGTTTGAAGTTTTAAAGCTCTGAGGTTTATATTATAAAAACACTTTGTACCATAGACAAGTTTCCGATTACAATATAAAAATTCCAAAAGTATTCTAAAGTAGAGAACAAGAACGGTTACTAGAAGTATTATACTTCATAAACAATCAAAGCGACTACAAGAAGTCTGTAATGTTCATAAACGTTTTTCCTTAGAATGGATATTATTAATAGTATTTTTCCATTCATGGTGATAAATTGTAATTGTTATGGCAGAGCGCCTTGCGGCTGCATTACAATGACGTAACTAATATTTAGTTATTTTTTAACAATATGAATTATGTGGTCTACTAGTAATAGAAACCAATTATTCGTAATTTATTAGTTTATGAAGATCACGTAGATCGTGTCGTTGAAAAAATTGAATAAAATACTGGATGCCAGAAAATCGATAAGCAAGAATTTTTAACTTCTGCACTAAACACAAAGAGAGTAATAAAAACCATCAAGTTAAATAATTACATACATGTGTTCAATTTATATTACGCGATCATATGGCATATTCCTTTTTCACGTCAACAATTGTTGCAAGGGCTCTCATCACAGGCAACGCCGGATTAAGGTATCTTGGCTAGTTATATTTTAGCGCCCCCTCACCTCCCATAGGCTACTCTTATGTTTATTTCCAAGGGGCTGAATGAAGCTTTAAACACAGTAGACTATATTTCTTAGTTAGGAATATTTCAAATATCTTACTGTTTTTGGAAATAGTCTCAAGAATTGAAAAACTGAGCTATTTTTCAGAGATTGCTTTAGAGTTACACCTTCAAACATTTGTAGTTGGCATGGAAAAAGTTATAAGGAAAAAATAAATAAGTACAGAATTATAACAGTTTTATTAAGGGTACATTTAGCATCATTTACACAAAGAAGACAATCAGTTAAATATCTTGTGGATTTGTGAAAACTCATGTAAAGTTCAAGCTAGATTCTGTTTCTCGCTTTAGATTGAGCAAACGTTTTAATCACCTCACTGAAATCAAGTCCTTGCAGAAAGTCACTTTCAATAAACAAGAGGGCTACACTGGTCATTTTATCCTGCCACAAATTTGAGCTCAAATAATTCTTCACCCTCTTCAAAGCTGAAAAAGATCTTTCGCCACTGCAGTTAGTGACGGGCACTTCTAATATTTATGTACAGTTTTACCACAATTTCTCGCAAACAGGCGCCTGTGTTCAATATGAACTCAAACTTTTATCCATGTAATTAATTACCAATTTTATATTTAGCTGTAAAATGCTATTATTTTTTGCTAAAATTTTGCACCTTCAAAGTGCCGCACACTAGGCTACAGCCTAGTGTGCCTAATGGTTAATCCGCCCCTGGTCACAGGTATCCCTGACCTGATTACCTTCCGATCTCCCATTCTATAACACTCACCGTCGTTTACTTTGCAAATTTGAACAAAAGTCAAATTTTATTTAAACCCACATGGGGAATATATCCAACAATACATATATTTGCATATTTGCCTAGGGCGGTATGTTTGTAAATATTTAGCATAAAAAAATTTATGATGAACAGTTTTTAACAAGATGATGCAGGATAAATGTGTCAGAAAGCGTACACCTGCCCCCGCGAGTGAATACAGCGCTTGTGTTTGTGTATGTGAACGCAAGTTACGACAAAGCAAGAGTCTACTATAGGGTGATGAGTACGAATTCTCTGTAATCAGGTTTTAACAGGATAAAAATAAACTAATTAATACGTTGTAAACTTGTGAGCGAAGATTTACCCCAATTATAAAAACACCATTAAATTAAGGAATTTGAATTGAACATAGTGATGTAAAGTATTGCAGAAATTTGCAATAATAAAGACGCCAGGTAATTTAATGTTAATTACCAGTGTAATTAAATAGTAATTAATAAGTGTGTTATATGTGAGTGACCAGGAAAAATTACGCAACCGATGATATCGCTCGTGCTACGAGGATGTTTACGAAATCGCGAAAATGAACCAAAAAGTGATTTGTAATTAAAAGAACGCTTTGCACGAAGTGACAATATCTAACAGGTCGAAAACAGTCCTGGACTTGTCTGACTGCCGTCCAGTATAAATACCACCGGCAATTTAGGGGCGGTCTCAGATTCAAGAAATCTTCACACAATGTCGCACTGCTGGTCTGCCGACTGATCGACATCTTTACCAGGCACACCAATACTTATGGAGGAACTCTGGACCATCACAAACAACAAACCGTAGAGACAGAGAACACAGCATCAGCATCATCATCATCATCATCAATTTCTTAGGATTCAGGACAAACCCACACACACGCAACGGTAACGTCGGCAGTACGCAGGTGATGAGTAAACAATTATATATTTGTTTGTGTAAAGAACTCTCAAAAAGGAACGTATATATGAACAGTAAACAGTTAAAGTTTTAAATATAACTACTATACATAAATTTAAATTGTAGTTAAAGAAAAGAATTTAATTTAACAAGAAAATTTAAAGATACTAATCTTTTGTTGTATATTAAAATTTGGGTGTGTCTATAGAAATAATAGGTTGGAAGTAAATGCTATATTTTTTATTTTGTTTAGAACAACAATTAATTTTATTCTCGAAGTTGAATATATTTTTGTTTGTAAATGTTTTGCTATTATTTAAAATTTGAGTCAAAGTCAGACACACTGAAATAAAAATGTGCTTTTTGCCAGGTTTATGTTGGACGTCGTACTCGAACTCGGACAGTCGTAATGCCCATCTAGTTAGTCAAGAAGAAGGATCCTTTAGGCTAAGCATCCATCTGAAGGCGGCATGATCTGTTGTAGCAATAAATTTTCGTCCGTACAAATAACATCTGAAGTATTTGGTAGCCCAAACTAACGCTAGAAGATTTCTTTCAGTTACAGAATACTTTCTTTCGGCTTTACTCAATTGGCGACTTGCGTACGCGACAGGATGTTCATGACCATCTTGCACCTGAGATAAGACTGCACCTATGGCGGTAGTGGAAGCATCGGTTGCTAACCGAAACTCCAAAGATTAATCAGGATATCGGAGAATCGGTTCAGTTTGTAATACTTGCTTTAACGTAGTGAATGATATATTCTGAGCTTCGGTCCACTTGAACTCTACTGATTGTTTAGTCAGTTCGGTTAGGGGTTTTGTAAATTTGGAAAAATTTGGAATGAACCTACGATAATAGCCTACTAATCCCAGAACTGCTCTAACATTACGCACAGTTTGTGGTTCGGGGTAATCTTTTACAGCTGTTATTTCCTTAGGATCTGGTTTTACTCCCTCACTCATCACACTGTGTCCCAAATATTCTACTCCTTCTGCACCAAAATCGCATTTGCCTATTTGCATGTACAGATTCTTTTCTAATCTTTCGAATATTTTCTCGAGTCGGGTCGCATGACTGACTATATCCGGGCTGAATACATTAATGCTCTCTAAGTAAACTAATGCTTCTATTCCAGTAATTCCCGTTAGCACGCTCTCCATCAAGCGTTGAAAAGTGGTGAGTGCATTCTTCAAACCAAACGGCATACGGTTGAACTCAAAATGATAACCAGGATTTGAAAAAGCTGTTTTCTCTTTATCATCGTCATGCATCTGTACTTGGTGGTATCGACTCGCTACGTCAATGGTTGTGAAATATTTACTTTTACCTAAACAGTCTAATGTTTCCGTTATATTCGGTAGGGGATACGCATCGCCCTTCGTTACGGCGTTGAGAGCTCGATAATCTACACAAAATCTATGTTTAAGAATTCCATCGGAACCCACATTTTTAGGTACTACTACGACAGGAAAGTTATACGGGGAGTCAGATGGTGATACGATGTTTTTTCTCAACATCTCGTCTATCTGCACTTGCACGGTTGGCTTCAAGGCTTCAGGTAATCTATACGGCTTCTTCTTAATCGGAGGTTGATCTCCAGTGTATATTCGATGTTTTACTCCTGTTAAACACCCATTGTTCTCTGTATCTTCTCCAAATAATCTCGCATACTTCATTAACACAGGATATAGTCCAAACTAAGGCTATATCAAAATCTGTTTTACGTAAATAACTCAATTTCTTACGTATGACTGGCTCCAAGCAGTCAAAATTTACGCGCGCAATATTAACACTTTTTCTACGTTCTCTATTTTCATCTGTATACTCACGTGCAGCACTAGCGGTGGCCGAGACTTCGTCTCCAGGTTGCGGGTACTCTTCCGCCAACCCCAACAAAATACCTTTCTGCAGCTCTACTCTTTCTTGGCTGCAATTCACAACTTTAACTACGACACTTTTGTCGTGACTATTTACTCTACTTAAAACACGAGCCACGCATATGCCCTGTACGTCGAGCTCACGAGGTTCTACTAGGACAGTACAAGGTAAGATTTTACCTATCCGGTCACCTGAGCGACTGATTAAACTACCGCGAGTGATGAACTCACTCATTGGTGGCATACTCTGAGAGGCAGACTTAACTACACTCCAAACAGGCTGTGATTTAGGGATTACCAGAGCTGGCAGGTTTTCACGGGTTTCCAGGTGATCAGTCTGTAGCGCATGAGTTTTTCTGGTGAAGGTTATATAATCTTCACGAAGGCCTAACTCAAATTTACAACTCCTATTTGGGCACTGAAAATATCCCTCTCCTAAATTCAGCGAAATTTTGAGTCGTTTCATAACATCTAGTCCCAGTATCCCATCATACGCGGCTAAAAATTCTCCGCTTACTACCAAAATTTTATGTCGAATTGTCATACAAACCGTTTTACCAATTTGTATATCAACGTCTTGCTCACCGATAATACATAACTTATCCCCCGTTATTCCCTGAGCCGTTAAACTAGTTTTGTGTATGGCACGTCTACTGAAGCCTCTCTTAATTATTGAAACGCTAGATCCGGAATCGACAATGAACCTCCATATCTGATTATGTGCTGTGATATAAACAACTAAATCGGTTAGCGGAGTCTCATTACAGGAACAATTTTTGATTATTATTGAGTTTCCCAGTTCGACGAGTGCGTGCCTTCCCACGCCGAACTCTTTTCGTTTGGGGACTTTTGTTTCTTACGACATTCACGCGCATAGTGCCCAAACTCGTTACATGAGTAACATTTTACTTGGGACTTCTTATCTGACCTGTTGGCATTTCTGTTATTAGCCCCGTTACTATAACGATTACTATCACTTTTATTTATTCTGTTGTCACGATCACGGGTAGTCGTCGGAGTTTTATCTCCCTTATTATCACGATAAGTTCTAGAGTTTGAATTAGTCGACCAACAGTTCCTGGCTATATGGCTTTGTCCCTGACATTTGTAACACGTCACTGCGGTTAGAAATACATTATTGTTACTAGCCGATGCTTGCTCCTCACCTCTATACTCCTAAGCAGTGTTCTATTCTCATTTATTTCCTCTAAGATCTGTTCATTCGTCTTCCTATCTGTCCAACTAGTTTTTGTCATTCTCCGCCAAATAAACATCTCCATTGCCTGAAGTCTGTCACTCTCCACCTTCCCTAAGGTCCACGATTCACACCCGTAAGTTAATATTAAGTATGCGCTGTTTATTCGGGTCGTTCACCTGTAAGATAGTCTTTTCGGCTAATACCCGACACAGTTTAATTCCCAAGATGGTAGAACACAAAAATTCCCAAATACTCATTAAATACGTTTAAACTCAATTTCAATTTTTATTTTATTAACTCTCACGTTAGGTTCATTAGTATAATTACTAAATCCGTTTATATGCTTTTCAACAATTCGTTGCAATAAATTTTTCAACAAGGTTTCACACCCTTCTAATAAAACATCAGGGTCACTAATAGGCAAGTAGTAAATTCCAGATTGGCTGGTTATTATTTTTAGGTTCGTCATAGATATGTGTTTCTGTTTTCGCAATTGAAGGCACGGTACACGGTAAATTTTGCTTCACGTGTTCGTAATAAACGGTTATGACACCTATTCTAGTGCCTACCTTCATAAACAATTCTGGAATCAAAGTGGGACGTCATTGACATTTGACGCACTACTACTGCTAGCACCGAAAAGTCTAAACACTTCCATGCATAGTTCGTTCGTGTCACTAACCTTTGTTTTCTTACTACCCACACAAAGCAAATACACAAATTGCGAAAAATTCAGTCCACACAACTAGTACCACTTATAACTCCACTTGTAATTCATAAGGGCCTGTTACGACAATGATGTCGTGTGACTCAGAAATAAAAACTACGTGTTTAGATTTTCCTTTTTCTTTTAATTCTTTATTAATTGGTATCAAACACTCATTCAAATTGAGATAAAACTTGTCTGATCTGAGTGGTTGTATAGGATACCCCTGCCGATAAATGTAACTAGCCTCCTTAAATCGAATACTATTAAATTTCACAAAAATCGTCCCCTAATTCTTTTATCAATTAGAAATTCTACAGTTCGACATCATTCTCAAAAAAAGACTCCTCTGTAAGTTTTACTACCATGACAGTGTGGGTACGTCTAACCCCGTAAAAGAGACAAAGTTTAAAACAACAAAAATCTAAGTACTAAGTACTATCCCACTTCTGACACCAAATATGTCGGGATAGTGAGTGGAGTTGTGGTACTAGGTCTTGAATCAATTTCTATTATTGCTCTTCGCTTATTAACGCTCATAACTAGATATCTACTACAGCTTTCATTTAGTAAAATCTTAAATGAACTCTTGTTCAAATGAATTGAGTTTTATATTTATACACTTAGTAAACCATAATAATATCACAGAACCAAGCAGTGACTCTGTTTTACTCTCGCAAAAATACTGAATTCGTTTATTAATATAAAAAGTCTACGTTCATTTATTAAGATAGAAATTCTAAGTTCATTTAATAAGACATAAAATTTTACACGTTACATAAAACAGATATACAGAGACATATAGGCCTGCGAACAAGTAAATCACTCACCAACTGGAAGATAACCCATTCTAGTACAGAGGTAGTCTGATTGAATCGAGCGCCCTGGTCAAGTGTCGCGACTGTTGCGTATGGTCGAATGATAGCTTCTCCGGTAAGGACTCGCGTATTTATTGGAATCTGGGGCCGAAAGTCTCCACGTGCGCCCTTGAAGTTGTTTACAGAAATTTTGTGTTGGACGCAATTTCATGATGGGTGATGGTCAGATGGAGCGTTAACGCTTACCCAAAAAAGGGAGGGTTGTAGTTCTGGTTTTACAGACAATAACAGATATGATAATTACCCGCGAGATGCTCACACGTGTATCCGGCTAGAGAGTCCTTGGTTTTGACATATACTAATTAAATTGCGTCTTGGCGAACATCTGCGTTTCAAATAAAGAAGTTGAAAGAGGAAACGAACAAAAAAATTATTATTAAGTGCAGAAGTTACTCTTGGGAAGTCTGGGCACTACATTCACCCCTCCCTTTAAAAAAGTGGTAAATACGTCCGTACTTGGATCTTTTACTAAGAACCTCAGAGTCTTCACTTGGTATGCTTACAAGATGTGTGTTGGTACTCAAGTTCATTGATGTTTCATTCTCTTTAGTTTAGTGCATTTTTCTCAAACATTTTATTTATTTATTATCAAAATACCCTTATAACATATTGGTGTCGGGTTACATCAACTACACTCTTTATACAAATTTTTTCCATCTTACTCTATCCATTGACAATGTCTTCGCTTCACTCCAGCCCAAGCTTCTTTCTCACAAAATGTTTCCCATCATTCCATCCCAAGTCAGTCGCGGTCTTCCTCTCTTCTTTCTCCCCTCTGATTTTGCTTCCCAAACCTTTTTTACCATTCTATCACTGTCCATTCTCTGCATGTGTCCCACCAGCATAGTTGCCTCTGTTCAATAAAATCCAGAATCGATATCATTTCTAAATCCTCTCTTATTTGTGTATTCGTAACTCTATTCTTCCTTGTTACTCCTACTACTCTCCTAAGGTATTTCATTTCTGCCGCCTGCATTTTACTTTTTTGGCTTTCGGATAGCACCCACGTCTCACAGCCGTATGATAAAACCGGTCTATATACTGTTTTATACACACTCATTTTCGTTTTTCTTGATATCTCCTTCTTATTTATAAATCTATTGTTTAATGCATAGTATACTTTTATTGCCTTCTCAATTCTTTCATTTAATTCGGCTTCTTGATTCCCATTTCTATCTACTATAACCCCTAGATATTTAAATTGTTTGACTTGTTCTATCTTCACTCCTCCAATCTCTATATTTATTATTTTCTCTCCCATTACCATTACCTTTGTTTTGGTCTTATTTATTTTCATCCCTTTTTCCTGGAGAATTTCATTCCATATATTCAAATTACACTGTAACGCCCTTTCACTTGTAGCCATTAGCACTACATCATCCGCACAACCCCTTCTGCTACTTCTATGCTTCGCAAGTTCCTGTATCCAACATGCATTTTCTTAACCTTCAGTGAGCACTTCTTAATAATGTCGTCCATGTACAAGTTGAATATTGTCGGACTCAGTCTACCTCCTTGTCTTAATCCATAATTTGTTGTAAATCCTAACGACCTCATATTTTTAGCAATTACATAATTTAAATAAATTTTTTAGAACCTCTGTACTACCTTAATTATTTTACTCCTTATTCCTCTATTTTTTAAGCTTTTCCATATTTTTGTTCTAGGCACACTATCGAAAGCCTTCTCAAGATCAATAAAAGCCAAACATTCCAATTTATCTTGTAGTATCGACTTCTCAGCTATCTGTTGCAGAGTAAATATGTGATCATGTATAATTTTTTCTGGTCTAAAGCCACTCCGCGATTCCTCCAAACTATTTCCTAAAATTAGGACAAATTTATTATTAATTATCTGCTCATAAACCTTTACAATTTTTTTTTTTTTTTCAAGCATATGTATGGTTAATTCCAAAAACACATTAATTCAATAACTCCTTGTTAACGTTAAAAGCATAATAATATTCATTAAAGGCTACTGTTATCATACGATAAACATCTTAGTAACCATAATAATATTCATTATACAAATAATCATCATAGTAATAGTAATAATCATAATAATAATAATAAGCATAGTACATCATCATCATTAGTTCATTAGATATCAAATGGAACATAATTAATCAATCATTACACCAATAAATTCATAAACTCAATATAAATTCAATATAAACTCAATAAAAAATACAATTTGATGAATGGCTAACAAGCCTTTCTTAATGCGGTTAAGCGATAAGAACAATACAAACCCTTATTTCACTAATGAATGAGATGGCCTCGCACATAGATAGGACCGGTTATTGTGGTAAGATAACAAGTCATCAGCTGGTGACCTGTCAGTAGAGTACATGCCTCCAACCACATCGTAGGTGTATGGATGAGCTCTTCTCATTGATATTCTTAATCTACGTTGCCCCTCTAGCACTACTTTTAATAATTATGTCACGTTCTTTTGTCTTTGTCACTTTTTTGGCTGTGGCACCTATATATATATATATATATATTGCAACTATACAGCCATACGCTGTATTAGGCATTAATTTGAATAAATATAAATTTTGTAGAATTATTATAAGTTAAGAGTAAATGGACAGGTATGAGATTGTAAAAATATTTCATTGTTAGATTAGAGGAGAAATTAACCTGTTCCGACAAGCAGAGAACACCTGCTCAATTCTATGTGTGTTACGCGTGTATCTTGTGTGTGTTAGTGATGCATGTACAGACAGGAATCTCAGCAACCCGCCACAAGTAATTAATAAAATAATTATTTTAATTCACTGTGCGAAAATAATTACTTTATAAACAAACCAAAGGCTCCAAAGTGTGTGTAAATTTTATAATTATCCCCAGTGAAAAGATGACGTTAATAGGACACGCTACGCGAAGTCAGTGCGAAATAAACATGCCAAAAATACGCAAAATACCCTAAGACGCTCAAATTAATACAGCGAGTGCTTAATCGAATTAGCTGTGATTTGTGCTATCTCGATTCCGTGCAAAACATTGCTATTTGCTAATAATTGCAAATAGATGAAAATGTTCGGGAGTGGGGGCTATCACGCGATCTGCAGGTCTCGACACGAGGATTTCGGAACCAACTGGCCAGGAATCTCGAGAGGGTATAAATTGAGGATTCGACCGAAAACCCTTCTCTTCATTTCAAGACACAGTTGCAGTCGGACATGCTGTCTGTCGGCAAAACAGTTTTATTTTTTATTACAAGTCTCATTAACGAAAGAACAAAACCTTCGTTAATTATGACAATATTCCGGAAAACGTAAGTACCGGGATCGTTTAAGTGTACCAAGAGTATCTACGGAGAAGCTACCAGAGCGACGAGGGATGCTGGACGTTAGACGATGTTTAAGATCTACCTTGCAGCAGATAACAACTCTCTGAAGCGGAACACACACACTGCTGGAAAACGACGCTGGACTCTAGACGTATCCAGGACCACGCCAGGACAGGAGGAATGGAAAACTAACTCTGGACAACGCTGGACCCCGCCAATAAGTAGTAAGATCATCAGAACTCGAGGTGACATTCATAATGCAAATTTTAAATGATTTTTAAAAAGAGCTCATAAAGACTATATCAAAAGACAATAAATTAAAACAAAGAAAAAATTATAATTAGAAATAATATTTTAGAAATGTAGATAAATGTTAGTCGTAAGAAGGGGCGATCGCATTAACGAAATAAAAAAAAGGAAGAATTTAAAGTTGAGAGAGTACATTTTGTTTATCAAAATAAATAGTTAAATTGATTTGATATTTGCATTATAGAAAAGAATAAATTAAAATTGAATATTAAAACAAATGCCAGTCTAAAAGTAATTAATATAAATTCAAATTAATTTTTAAACATTGGTATAGACTGAGCGAGTTGAGGTCAGATCTGAATTAAAATAGTTCAATTCAAATTACTTTATAATTTTATATTTTATTAGTAAATCAAATTATTAACATTTCTAGATTAAGATTATTAACATGTCTAGATGTAAGAGGGATTTTAAATATGTGTAACACTGCATAGTATAAGAGAGAAACATTTAATAATGAGCAATATCGTGACCGAAGGTTATTAATGATGTTTATGATTATTTATAAGATTGAGTAAACAATAAATATGAATTTTAAATACTCATAAACACAATGCTCTTATTATAATTACACCTGAACCCCAATTACACATACAACCTACATTATATAATTTGTGTCGTTACATTAATATCGCCCATGAACGTGGGACCCGAAACGCCTACATTTATGTATATGTATCGTTGTAATATATATACATATATATATATATATATATATTGCAACAATACATATATTTGCATATTTGCCCTTAAAAAACAAAACTGTACTTAAACAAAATAATTAAGTGCAGATGTTACTCTTGGGAAGTCTGGGGACTACAGTTATCAAAGGAGAATGTGTTAAAATATTTACGAGCGGAAGTGTGTTCATTGAAAATGCTTGTGACAATAATTACTTGATCTCACATTTATCTGCAATGTTCTGATCTTCTTTGCTATTTAGGTTCAACACAAAGAGTACCGTATTAGTGAAAATGTTGAGTAAAATATATAGGTGGTTATACCTTTCAATTACAAATATAGTATCTGGCATAGCAGTTAAGATGGTGTAATGTTTGTCTTTTTACTTCCATATTTCCTTAAGGAATGGAAGTATGGTGATGGCAAAAAAAATCGTGTTCGAGATTATTGCAGATTCTGATTCTACTACACTCAAAACATGAAAAAAAGTCGTTTTCCGAAAAGAGTCTGTGTGTGTGTGTGTCTGTGTGTGTGTCTGTGTGTGTGTCTGTGTGTCTGTAGATTTTTTTTTATGGCAAACGATAACTGCCGCAAATTCAAACAGAATCAAATAATTTTTTGCATACAGCCCTGATTTGTAGAGGACTCGCGACCTATTGTTTTTGGTGAAGATCGGTTGAAGGAAAGGGGTAGTTTACCAGCAACGGTTTTTTTTTATCAAGGGAAATTTTTTTTTGGCAAACGATAACAGCCGCAAATTCAAACATAATCAAATAATGTTTCGTATACAGCCCTTAATTGTAGAGTTCTCAAGACCTTTTGTTTTTGGTGAAGATCGGTTAAGGGAAAGGGGTAGTTTACTTGTAACGTTTTATGTTTTAACAAGGGTATTTCCTATGGCAAACGATAACAGCCGCAAATTGAAACAGAATCAAAAGATTATTTGCATACAGCCCTAAATTGTAGAGTACTCGAGACCTATTGTTTTTGGTGAAGATCGGTTAAGGGAAAGGGGTAGTTTACCAACAACGTTTTTTTAACAAGGGTATTTATTATGGCAAACGATAACAGCCGCAAATTCAAACAGAATCAAATAATTTTCTGCATACTGCCCTGATTTGTAGAGTACTCAAGACCTGTTGTTTTTGGTGAAGATCGGTTAAGGGGAAGAGGTAGTTTACCTGCAACGTTTTTTATCAAGCGTATTTTCTATGGCAAACGATAACTGCCGAAAATTCAAGCAGAATCAAATAATTTTTCGCATACAGCCCTGATTTGTAGGGTACTAGCGACCTATTGTTTTTGGTGAAGATCGGCTGAGGAAAAGGGGTAGTTTACCTGCAACGGTTTTTTTTATCAAGGGAAATTTTTTTTTTGGCAAACGATAACAGCCGCAAATTCAAACAGAATCAAATAATGTTTCGTATGCAGCCCTGAATTGTAGAGTTCTCAAGACCGTTTGTTTTTGGTGAAGATCGGTTAAGGGAAAGGGGTAGTTTACTGGTAACGTTTTATGTTTAAACAAGGGTATTTCCTATGGCAAACGATAACAGCCGCAAATTCAAACAAAATCAAAAGATTATTTGCATACAACACTATATTGTAGAGTTCCCAAGACCTATTGTTTTTGGTGAAGATCGGTTAAGGGAAAGGGGTAGTTTACCAAAAACGTTTTTTTAACAAGGGTATTTTTTATGGCAAACGATAACAGCCGCAAATTCAAACAGAATCAAATAATTTTCTGCATACGGCCCTGATTTGTAGAGTGCTCAAGACCTTTTGTTTTTGGTGAAGATCGGTTGAGGGGAAGGGGTAGTTTACCTGCTCCGTTTTTTTATCAAGCGTATTTTTTATGGCAAACGATAACAGCCGAAAATTCAAACAGAATCAAATAATGTTTTGCACACATCCCTGAATTGTAGAGTTTTCAAGACCTATAGTTTTTGGTGAAGATCGGTTAAGGGAAAGGGGTAGTTTACCTGTAACGTTTTCTGTTTTAACAAGGGTATTTCCGATGGCAAACGATAACAGCCGCAAATTCAAACAGAATCAAACGATTATTTGCATACAGCCCTAAATTGTAGATTTCTCAAGACCTATTGTTTTTGTTGAAGATCGGTTATGGGAAAGGGGTAGTTTACCAACAACGTTTTTTTAACAAGGGTATTTTCTATGGCAAACGATAACTGCCGCAAATTCAAACAGAATCAAACAAGTTTTTGCATACAGCCCTGATTTGTAGAGTACTCGCAACCTGTCGTTTATGGTGAAGATCGGTTGAGGGGAAGGGGTAGTTTACCTGC